>CM076581.1:1329283612-1329635364 GCA_034641835.2 Pinus albicaulis
TGGATGAAGCCAAAATAGTGTTGGATGACCTTATTGTTTCTGCACCATGCCTTAGGCTGGTTGCTAGAAACTTTCTTTGAGTCCTCCGCTAGTCGATTCAAAGGTCGGTCAAGGGTGATCCTTGGTCAATCCCGCTCCCCCAGAAATTCAAATTCAGGAATCCTTTCCCGACCAAATTTTGGTTGTGGAATTAGTCGATCTGACCCCATTTGTGGTTCATTAGGTCTTTTCTATTGAGAGTCAGTCTCATCCCCCCCATGTTCCTCTTGTTTCTTCAAATTATTCAGACTTGGAGAAAGATTCTTCCGTCCCTGTTGTTGAGCCCCAAGATTGTTCTTTCTTTCATCTTACTTCACTCCATTTTCCTTTTTCCATTGTTATCCCAGGCCCAAATGATCAATGAAATTAGTTAAAATTACTTTTAGAATGAATAACATGGCTAACTTGCTAAGTTTTGTGATTTTGTCATTGTAATGCATTTTCAACTGAAACTAGCTACAGAATGCAGACATTTCGTAGCTAACCCCCAATTCTGTAGTTGTCTTCACATTCAAGCATGTTCCAGGTGTCCTTTCATGAAAAGCCACATATGGGTTTATTCCACATCATGTCCTCAACGTTTGTTGCTCACCATGAAGAATGAACCGAATTCTGGACGTGGTTTTGTACGTGGGAAATCATTTCAAGGAGGCAGATTCCTAATAGGACTAGGACAGTCCAGATTTCCTTTGTACCTTTACGCTGCCATCTTTAGAGTTCTAGTACGATTTTGATAGGGAAAGACAATGATCCCCATATTGTTGCAAGTTCTATTATGAAGATTTGTTATAAATGTACTCGGGAAACCGAGATACAAGCTCTAAATTTTTCTTATATTTCATGGATTGACTGCTATATTTCTGAAGACCAAGAATACTCTGTTTCAAGTTATTTTCCTTTAATGAAGAAGACAACATTGCTTTGAACGCATTGAGTTGATTTTGAGTTAGATTCCGTCTCGTGGTAGAGGGCCCCTGCCTCCTGAACGACTTTACTTTCGTAATCTAGATAAGTATCTTAGTTGTTTTCACGCTTTTGAAGTTTGAGTTCATAGTTAATTTCATTAGTCACTATAGCTATACTTGTTCTAAGAAAATCTTCCAAAAGATCATGATAATGAATGAGAAATGGCTGTAGTGTTATAGATTTTAATTGCAATTTCTTTTGTTCATTATCATAGTTGAACTTATTCTAAGCAAACTCTTCAAAAAAATCATTATGATGGCTAAGGCATGACTGTGATACTGAAGGTTTCATTTGCTTGTTTACACTAAGTAGCATAGCTGATCTTACTCTTAAAACGCTCTTCCAAAACATCATAACAATGGGTAGGAAATAGCTGTGATGTCTTAGTTTTTAATTGTAATTGCTTTCAGTTTTCATGTTTGCATTTGCATTGAATTGTACATCCAAGATTGTTCTAAGAAGCTCTTCCAAAATATCATTCATGATGGAAAAAATAGGCTGTAGAATCCCATAGATTAATTGCATGATAACTTAGTTAGGGTACTCCGGAGTCAAATTGCATTCAATTCATGCTCTGTTATTTCATTTTAAGTTTGATAATGGCTTGTTAGTTCAGCACTGTTTATTGTAGACTAGTGACACCTTAGTTCAGTTCTAGCTTAGCTCACTGTATGTACATTCCACATTTAGTTGTCATCCATTGAATATTAATTTACATTAGTTGTTAAACTTAAACACCACGGCCTTAATTATTTACAAAACTTCTTTTGTTCCAAACCTATATTAACTCATAACCATCCGGACAGAAGACACTATCAGCCCAAGGCCTGAAGTACTTTTGCAACCTCTTTACCATTTCACAAACAAACCTTTCCTCAAAAGACTATTCTAAAAATCTATAACTTTTGAGTGAATTTTAGTGGTGTTAAAATAAGTTGCAAAATAGAATTAGGAACTAGTTTTAGAGTAGAGATCTTATGATGTTACCAATTTTCTTCTCCAAATATGCTTCAACAAACCTTTAATCATGGATAAGATGTTGTATCATTATAAGCTGATTGTTTAATTGTTTAGTTAGGAGAATTTGTATACTTAGCTGCCCATTTCTCAAGCTCTTCCAAAATACCTCTAATGACAGAATTGGACAAGTTAAGTTTATGTTTTGATTCATTTTCTTGAAGTCATTATCAAGCTTTGTATTTTTTCTTAGTCATAGTTTAGGTTTGATTCTCTTTCAGTATTTGCATTTTCATTTGTCATTTGTCATCAACAACTTAGGCTTCACTCTGTTTTTAACCAGTAGCTTATTTCCACCATCATTTAGTTCTTTTCCTTGTGAACATAAAACCATCAAAAGACCAAAAACATCATAAAACACTAAACACAACACAGTAAGAAACAAACACATAGGCACATACAGTGCACTTCACTTCAGCAATTTACCAACCCTGGTTGATAATTAAATGAACTCAATTTAGGAGACTAGGTTGAAACCAAACATTTTGCGCTGTTGCCGGGGAAGTGAAAACTAGGTAACCTTTGTTTCTTAACTCCCAAAAACAGTTATATGCGTAGAGAGAGAGACTCAAGGGGTAGATTCATACGCAGCAGAAGCAGAAGTTTGATTTCTAGAACACCACTTGTTTCACCTAGACCAAGAGCTAGTACACCTTCAACTCAGACCCACATTCCATCCTTTACTGATCCTAGACTTCTAGAAGACCTAAGATCAAATATTCCATTAGAGAAACCTTCCACTTCATCCACTGAACCTGCCTTAGAAGAAGATCCAAAGACTCTTGTTAAGAACATAAATTTTTCCACTTCCACAGGAGAATCAACCATGGCAGAAGAATGAGGAGGAGGAGTCTTTAATGGAGAACACACATTATTTGGAGGGGGTAGAGGTAGAGGTAGAGGAGAAGGAGGTAGAGGAAGAGGTAGAAGAGAAATAGGAAGCTCTTTTGGGTTCCCTATAGTAGATGAAGAAACCAATACAACCATGAAAAATATTTCACCCTCTATCATTCCAAACTTCTATGGGATTAAAACTGAAGATCCTGAAACATTCCTATTTGAATTTGAAGTTCTGTGTAGAACTTATTACTACTTACAAGATGCTCAAAAACTTAAACTATTTCCTTTAACATTGAAAGGAGCAACATTGAAGTGGTTTATGAGTTTGATCAACAGTTCTATTAGGACATGGGAAGACATGAAACAAGAATTTCTAGAGAGGTATTTGGATTATTGTATGCCGGTCAATCATAAGGAAGAAGTGTTTAATATGTTACAAAAATAATATGAAAACTTGGAATATTTGTTGGAGAGATTTCATTACAACATCAAAAGATCAAAAATGGAAAACTTATATCAAGACACCTTAAAAGCTCTTTTGTTGAAAACAATTAGGGATGAATGGTTGGATATCCTTAACATGATGGGAAAAAGAGATATATCACAGCTCACATTACCTAAAATATCTGAGTTATGTATCAACCTTTCAAGAGGGAAATCTAAAACTATAAAAGGTCCAAGAGATCCTGCTCTTGCAAGGGCAAGTAAGTCTTCTTCTGGGAGAGTAAGTAGGTCAGAAATAGGACATATGCTTGATGACTTCAAATCTGACATCTTAGGGAGTCTTAGTGAACAAATAGACACCCTTAAGATACAAAACAAGCAAAAAGCTGAATCTGATGCCTTAGCAATCTTTTGTCCCAAATGTAGAAAGAAACATGCCTTGAAAGAGTGTCCTTTGGATATAAAAGTTGTAGAGACCTGTGTCATTTGTTCTGAAAAACATGAGACCAAGAATTGTCCTTCTCTTCCTGGTCTCAAAGCTGTCTTTCAGGAGGAAACTCCTACAGATTCCACAGAATCTCTCAATTTTGTCTCTAGAAGGCCTTGGCAAGGACCTCAAAAACAAGGATTCCATGATCAAATGTATAACCAACCTCCACCTTGGAATTCTTGGCAGCAACCTTGGCCTCAATTTCAAAATCAATCTCAAGCTTGGGCACAAGGAGCACAAAATCCCTATGGAAGATACTCTCAGTACTATCAGTATCCACCATCCTATCCACCATACCCACATTTTTATCCTCAAAATCCTCAACAAAATTTTCAACAAAATCCTCAACAACATTATCAGAACCTACCACATCAAAATCAACCACTTCCATTACCATTTCCTCAAAAATCAAATCAGTTGCCTACTCAACCCATACCAAACCTCAATAATAAAAATCCTCATAACACATACATGATAGAAGGCCAACAGTTTCCAACTTATTTAATTGCTCCTTTAGACCTTAGTGATGTTCAACTTAGGTCTGGAAGAATACTTGAAAAGAGGAAACCTTCTATGATCATACAAGAACAAGATAACTCTGAGGAAGACTCTCTACGGGTGAATAAAAGTCTTGAGGAAGACACATCTTTTCAAGACCCAAACACTGAAAAATTAAAGAAAAAAGATCCAATAATTTCAACTCCTGTATCAGAGCAACCATCCACATCTACTTCTATACCTCCCTTTCCAGAAAGATTACAAATTGATAGAGGTGTAGAAAAACAAATTATGGTGCCTAATTATGATTTCCTAGATGAGCTGAGAAATGTTTGCATTAAAATTCCATTATTACAAGCCATCAAGGAAATTCCATTTTTAGCCAAAACAATAAAGGAGTTGAGCATGAAGAAAACAAGAAAAAGAATAAGAGAAACAAAGAAAATTCAACTGGCAGGAAAAATAGCAGACATTATGATGGGTAAGATTGCTATTCCAAAGTATCTTGACCCAGGAAATCCAGTTTTTAAAATTCACATCAATGGAATTGAAATCCAAAACACACTCATTGATTTAGGAGCAGCAATCAATATCATGAGTAGAGAAATCATGGATAAAATGAAACTTCCTAATCTTCTCTTTACACCCACATTATTACAATTAGAAGATAGATCTGTGATCAAACCTGATGGGGTAATAGAAGACATTCCAGTGTCCCTAGATTCTTGGGAGTACCCTGTGGATTTCATGATCCTAACTCCTAAGAATAATCTAGGAGGACATCCTGTTATATTAGGAAGACCTTGGTTGGCTACAGCTAATGCTTTTATTAGTTGTAGATCCGGTGATATGTACATCTCTGATGGTAGTTCAACTAAGAAATTCACTTTGTATCCTCCAGCTAGGACAATTACAGATTTAGATGATACTCAATGGATAGAGGATGAAGAAGATTTACAACCTCTCTTCACAATTTCAGAAATTAGTGAAGATAATCAAATTTTGAATACTCTAGAAAACTTTGAATCCTCTTCAAAATACAAACATGAATCACTTCAAGAGGGATACAACATTGAGTTTTTTTCATCAAGGCAGATGTCTCTTCATTCTATGGATAAATTTGGCAGCTCTACAAGTGAGATATTTTCGGGCAAAACTTTGAACATAAAAATCTCAACAAGAAGAGTTAGTCAAAGTATTACAGAGACATTCTTCTGCATATGCATGGGAATACACTGACATGAAAGGGATAAGCCCCAGTACTTGCACTCATCACATCTATATAGAGGAAAATTGTAAACCAATCAGACAACCTCAAAGACGGATGAATCCAAATCTTAGGGAGATTGTTAAAGAAGAATTGCAAAAATTGTTAAATGTCAACTTCATCTATCCTATTTCAGATAGTCAGTGGGTTTCTCCTTTGGTAATTGTGCCAAAGAAAAATGGTAAATGGAGGGTATGTGTTGACTACCAGAAACTAAACAAATCTACTCTTAAAGACCATTTTCCCTTACCTTTCATAGATCAAGTGTTAGATACATTAGCTGGCAAAAAGTACTTCTCATTCCTAGATGGGTTTAGTGGTTACAACCAAATTCAAGTAGCACTTGAAGATCAAGACAAAACCACATTTACCTATCCTTGGGGTACCTATGCTTACCGAGTATTACCATTTGGATTATGCAATGCACCTGCAACATTCCAAAGGGAATTATTAGGAATTTTTTCAGATCTAATACATGATTGTGTAGAGGTATATATGGATGATTTCACAGTTTATGGAAACACATTTGAAGAAGCCTTAGCAAACTTGGAAATTTTTTTAAAGAGATGTCAAGAAGAAAATCTTTCACTTAGTCATGAGAAATGTTTCATGATGTTTACTGAAGGTATTGTTTTGGGGCATCACATTTCAGGGAATGGGATTAGAGTTGATGATGCAAAATTTGAAGTCATCTCTAACTTATCTATTCCAAGTTGTCAAAAAGATGTTAGGAGTTTTCTAGGATTTACAGGATATTATCGGAGGTTTATAGAAAAATTCACCAAGATAGCATCTCCACTCTTCAAATTACTTACCAAAGATTGTGAATTCAAATGGAATTTTGATTGCCAGTTAGCCTTTGAAACCCTGAAAACAAAAATTTCTGAAGCACCTATTTTAAGGGGACCTAACTGGAAGTTACCTTTTCATATCTCAACAGATTCCTCTGATACAGCTCTAGGAGCAGTATTGGGACAAAAATACCCGATTCCTTATGCCATCTACTATACCAGTGAAAATTTGACTCCTGCAGAGTTAAACTATATTGTAACTGAAAAAGAGTTTTTAGCTGTTGTTCATGCCATAAACAAATTCAGACACTATATAACAGGCTATGAAACTTTTGTTCACACTGATCATTCTGCAATTAGATACTTAATGAACAAATCAATTACTAATGGCAGAGTCATAAGATGGTTATTGCTTTTACAAAAATTCAACATTACCATTCTAGATAGGCCTGGAAAACAAAACACAGTAGCTGATTTCCTATCTAGACTCCAAAACATCAAAGATGACACTCCAGTTGAAGATCAATTTCCTAATGAATATCTTTTTGCAATTTCTACTCAAACTCCTTGGTTTGCTGACATTGCTAATTATTTAGTTTCAGGAAAATTTCCTTCAATAATGAATGCAAGAGATAAAAGAAAAATCATTTTTGACAGTGAAAAATATTCATGGGTTGCTAGTGAGTTGTACAAGACAGGTCCAGATTTGATCATTAGAAGATGTGTTCGGGAAGATGAGATGCCTGAGATTCTCAAAGCATGTCATGATAAACCTTGTGGCAGACACTTTGCTGATAAGAGGATAGCATATAAGATCCTTAATTTAGGATATTATTGGCCATCCTTGTTTAAAGATGCTAAAGAGTATGTCAAAAGGTGTGACGGTTGCCAAAGGGTAGGGAAACCTTCTCCTTCAGGTGAGATTCCATTACAACCTCAGGTACATATTGAACCTTTTGAAAAATGGGCTTTGGATTTTGTAGGACCTATTAGTCCTCCATCAAGAGAAAAGAGATATATATTATTTTGCACTGATTATGTTACCAAATGGATAGAGGCCAAGCCATTACTTTTTTCTATTGAAGCATCTGTAGTTAATTTTCTTTTTGAGGATATTTTTACTCGTTTTGGTGTCCCGAGGGAAATTGTTACAGATCAAGGAGCTCAATTCACATCAAGGCTAGTGGAACAAATGATGGAGAGGTACAAAATCAGACACAGAAAATCTACTCCCTATCATCCACAAGAAAATGGTCAAGTGGAATCTACTAATAAGGTCATTGAAGGGATCCTAACAAAGACTGTTCATTTACATAGAAGAGATTGGGTAGACAGGCTTCCTGAAGCCTTGTGGGCCTATAGAACTACATGGAGAAGCACAACAAAGTACCTTATGAATTTGTTTGGTGGAAAGTTTGTTTTGCGTAGTTCCGTATTCAAATCTCAAATGGCAACAAATGACTTGATTTAACAGAGGCACAAAAGCATAGATTGGAGAAGATTAATGAATTGGATGAGATCAGACAAGATGCAGTTCAGAAAACAAGTCTAGTCCAACAACAAAGGACTAGATGGCATGACAAGTATATCAAAGAGAAGAAATTCAAAGAAGGTGACTGGGCTCTCTTGTTTGATTCAAAATTCAAGGATTTTCAAGGTAAATTTCAAACACATTGGCTTGGGCCATATGAAATTGTTGAAATTTTTGACAATGGAGCAGTAAAAATCAGGAAAATAGATGAAGAAGAGGTCACTTTTCTTGTGAATGGTCATAGATTGAAGTCGTATCACAAACCACTCTCACGAGAAGAATTTGTCAAGAAGTTCCAGGAAAACAGTGATGTGAAGTTAATGAAGAAGAATCTTTCTTCTTCATCAACTTGATTAAATTTTCTGAAGCATTTCTTTAAAAAAATAAAAATAAATAAATAAATAAATAAATAAATAAATAAAATAAGGTATAAACATGAAAACCAATCATTGATTGGCATGTTTATACAGAAAATATAGGGTGAAAATCAGAGTCTTTCTGACACTCTAACTTTTCCATTTTTTTTTTGCAAGCAGCTGTTACAAAATCATAAGTTCAGATCCATTGCACTTATGATCCATCTCATTTCATTTCATTCCATTTACTTATCCATCCATACTCCATTTCATTCATTTATATTTCACTTCATTCCATATTTCATTCATCTCATTCCATACTTCATCCACCTTATTTCCATATCAAAATTTAAAGTTTGATGTTTTTCTGCAAATGAATAACACATGTCATGGATTGCAAGCCATTTCCTATATTCTTCCACTCCATTTCATAAATTATAATCCATCCCACTCCATCATTCACTTCATACATATCCCATTATACCATGTTTCATCATATATCTTCACCCATTCCATATAATATTTCATGTATATTCCAAACCACTTCATTCCATGATTAAAACTCTCTATAGGTACATTCTGCAGCTAAACAGACATTCTGCAGCTAATCAGACTTTCCACAGCCAGGCAGTCATTCCGCAGCTACAGATCCTGAAGGCACTGATCAACAGACATTGAATTGCAACAAGATAATCCAGTATATCCATGGAAAAACAAAATTAAGAAGGATTATGAGAACTCACAAAGTAATGGTTTCCAGAGGAGAACAAAGTATATAGAGACCACAAAAAGCAGATGAAAAGCAAAGGTAAAAAGTTCTGGTTATAATGGCATATCATAAACTTTAGTATAGTTTTAGTTATGAATCATTTGAAAAGTTGTTTTGATTATTTTTATTGATCATGCCAAATATACCCTCCGCAAAACTTTGGATAAAAATCCTTCATTTCAAATTCTATACCCGATCATCATTTAAGCGGTTAAAAGGCTGAAGTGTTTGATTTTCTTACGTCACCTAGCCAAATCATTTAATGATGATTTTTGAATCCGTTGTAAAAAAATCTCCGCAGTATTTTCACTCATTGATTTGTTTTCTTCACCTCACTTCATTAACTCGTTCCGTAACCACTTCCTATTACTCCATTCCGTAGCCAGCCCTTCATCATTTCATTCCACAAAACAGAGGTATCTCTATCACCGTGAGCAGAGGTATATCAGTTTGAAATATTAAACCACTATCACCGTGAGCAAAGATTGAACCACTATCACCGTGAGTAGAGGTATATCAGTTTGAAATATTAAACCACTATCACCGTGAGCAGAGATTGAAGCACTATCACCGTGAAGCATAGGTATATTAGTTTGGAATTTGAAGCCATTGTCACCATGAAACAGAGATATATCAGTTTGAAGATTGAAGCACTATCACCGTGAACCAGAGGTATATCAGTTTGAACGTTGAAGTTATTGTTTTCGTGAGCAGAAAGAGTACTAATGTGAAGATTGAAGAAGAAATTATGGGCCTCATTGTAAGAACTGAACCAGTGGGCACAAAATACCTGGAAGGATACCCTAAAAGCAGAGAAATGTTGCAACAGGCAGGATGGCTACAATTCCTTGAGAAATTTAATGGCTTCCACAAAGAAGTTACTAAAACATTTGCAAGGTCATTCAAAGGAGCTGAGGTTGAAGTTGGAGATGTTAAATTCACTGTCACAGAGGTTTTTATTGAAGAAGCAACAGGATTTCTTAGACATGGAGAAAGATGGTTTAAAAACAGAGAATTTCATAATGAATCATGGAAGCAAATCCTAAAATCACCAAGTATGGATGTCACTGTGTTTAAAAAGGGAATTCCAAGTTCTGCATTAAAAAATAAATGGAGAAACATATTGCTTATTCTACAAAAATTTATCACTTGTGAAGGTAGATATGGCACATTTTATGTTTACCATATTAGGTTGATAATGCATTTTCTAGAGGAAGAGCTAAATTTTCCCTATTTCTTACTTCAAATTTTAAAAAAGATGGTTTCTAGTGTTCAAAGGAGAGTCCAATTCCTAGAGACACCTCTATACCATCATGGCTTGGTTAAGATTTTAATTGAACACCATTTAGCCAAAACAAAAGATACTTGGGATAATTTCTTGGTAAGAAATCACTTTGAGGAACCAAAAGAGCCTTCACCTAAACATCAAACTGCAAGGAGAAGCAGAAAATGGAGAGCCTCTAAAATTGAAATTGACAAAATAGTACAGGAAAGTAGTGAAGAAATAATCTTTGAGAAGTTGACTCAGAATAAGAGACAATTTAAGGAAGAGAGGGTAATCAGAAAATCTGCCACAAAAAAAGGAGAGGGATCATCCCAGCCAAGAAGAAGCCATAGACTCAGGGGGAAACTAAGGAAAACACAGATCAAACAAATAGGGGTGATAAACATAGAAGATGAGGAAACATCTATTGAAGAAGATGTTGAAGAAGATTTTAATGAAGAAACCCCTGAAATTGACCCTGCACAGCGAGAAGTTTATGACTATGTTGAAACATTGGAAAGGAAAGCTTCAGAGAGTAGAGATAGAACCCCTAGTCCTCCACTGTCTGAAATAGATGTGTTAAGAAGAGATAGGTATGAGCTGGAAGTACTTAATAGACATATCAGAACTGAGAATGATATTCTCAAGGAACAAGTCAAACTCAAAACCAGTATGAACTCAACCTTATCTCTACAAATGGACAAAGTGGAAAAGGCTAATGAAAAGTTGAAAAAGAGGAACAAGAAGTTAATCAGGGCACTTACCAATTTAAGGTTCAAGTTAGTCATCAGGAAGCCCAGAAGACCTTTAACTTCCAGGCAAAGAAGAAGAAGAGGGTTAGATGTTCTTGCAGAAGTCTCTGAGTTTATGGAATAAGTTGCATGAGGACATGCAAGAAGTCAGCAGTGGGGGTATGTTGAGCCCCAAAATTGTTCTTTCTTTTATCTTACTTCACTCCATTTTCCTTTGTCCATTGTTATCCTAGGCCCAAATGATCAATGAAATTAGTTAAAATTACTTTTAGAATGAATAACATGGCTAACTTGCTAAGTTTTGTGATTTTGTCATTGTAATGCATTTTGAACCGAAACTAGCTACAGAATGCAGACATTCCGTAGCTAACCACCAATTCTGCAGCTGTCTTCACGTTCAAGTATGTTCCAGGTGTCCTCTCAGGAAAATCCACACATGGGTATATTCCACATCATGTCCTCATCATTCGTTGCTCACTATGAAGAATGAACCGAATTCTGGGCGTGGTTTTGGTACGTGGGAACTAATTCAAGGAGGCAGACTCCTAATAGGACTAGGATAGTCCAGATGTCCTTTGTCCCTCTACGCTGCCATCTTTAGAGTTCTAGTATGATTTTGATATGAAAAGACAATGATCCCCGTATTGTTGCAAGTTCTGTTATGAAGATTTGATATAGTCATCGTGAAACCGAGAGGGGCAAGTTCTAGATTTTGCTTAGATTGTGATTGAATGCTATATTTCCGAAGACCGAGGATACTCTCCGTTTTTGGTTATTTTCCTTAATGAAGAAGACAGCATCGGCGACCGGCGTTGAGTTGATTTTGAGTTAGATTCCGTCTGGTGGTAGAGGGCCCCTGCCTCCTGAACGACTTTACTTTCGTAATTTAGATAAGTATCTTAGTTCGTTTTCACGTTTTTTGAAGTTTGAGTTCATAGTTAATTTCATTAGTCACTATAGCTATACTTGTTCTAAGAAACTCTTCCAAAATATCATTATAATGAATGAGAAATGGCTGTAGTGTTATAGATTTTATTTGCAATTTCTTTTGTTCATTATCACAGTTGAACTTATTCTAGTAAACTCTTCCAAAAAATCATTATGATGACTAAGGCATGACTGTGATACTGTAGGTTTCAGTTGTTTGTTTACACTAAGTAGCATAGCTGATCTTACTCTTAAAACACTCTTCCAAAATATCATAACAATGGGTAGGAAATAGCAGTGATGTCTTGGTTTTTAATTGTAATTGCTTTCAGTCTTTATGTTTGCATTTGCACTGAATTGTATAGCCATGATTGTTCTAACAAGCTCTTCCAAAATACCATTCATGATGGACAAAATAGGTTGTAGAATTCCATAGATTAATTGCATGATAACTTAGTTAGGGCACTCCGGAGTCAAATTGCATTCAATTCATGCTCTGTTATTTCGTTTTAAGTTTGATAATGGCTTGTTAGTTCAGCACTGTTTATTGTAGACTAGTGACACCTTAGTTCAGTTCTAGCTTAGCTCATTGTATTTACATTCCACATTTAGTTGTCATCCATTTCATATTAAATTACATTAGTTGTTAAACTTAAACACCACGGCCTTCATTATTTACAAAACCTCTTTTGTTCCAAATCTATAATTGACTCATAACCATATGGACAGAAGACAGTATCAGCCCAAAGCCTGAAGTACTTTTGCAACCTCTTTACCATTTCATAAACAAAGCCTTTCCTCAAAAGACTACTTTAAAAAGAAATCTATAACTTTTGAGTAAAGTTTAGTGATGTTAAACTAAGTTGCAGAATAGAATTAGGAGCTAGTCTTAGAGTAGAGATCTTATGATGTTACCAATTTTCTTCTCCAAATATGCTTCAACAAACCTTTAACCATGGATAAGATGTTGTATCATTATAAGCTGATTGTTTAATTTTTTAGTTAGGAGAATTTGTATACTTAGCTACCCATTTCTCAAGCTCTTCCAAAATACCTTTAATGACAGAATTGGACAAGTTAAGTTTATGTTTTGATTCATTTTCTTGAAGTCATTATCAAGCTTTGTATTCTGCTTAGTCATAGTTTAGGTTTGATTCTATTTCAGTATTTGCATTTTCATTTGTCATTTGTCATGAACAAATTAGGCTTCACTCTGTTTTTAACCAGTAGCTTCTTTCCACCAGCATTTAGTTCTTTTCCTTGTGAACATAAAACCATCAAAAGACCAAAAACATCATAAAACACTAAAAAAAACGCATTAAGAAACAAACACCTAGGCACATACAGTGCACTTCACTTCAGCAGTTTACCAACCCTGGTTGACAATTAAATGAACTCAATTTAGGAGACTAGGTTGAGCACAAACAGTCGTGAAAGGCATATGACATGGCCCGCTGAAACGTAGCCCCAACATTTTTAAGACCAAAAGGCATATTCTTGTATGCAAAAGTACCCCAGGGACAAATAAAGGCAGTCTTATGCTGATCTTCAGGACGGATAGTAATCTGATTATATTTGGAGAAACCGTCCATGAAGGAGAAAATCTCATCACCGGTACACTCGTCAATGATCTGATCGATAAATGGTGTGGGGTAATTATATTTAGGAAATGCTTTATTGAGGTCTTTGAAATCAATGAAAACTCGAATTGTTCCTTGTTTTTTATCTACGGGAACAGGGTTTGAAACCCATTCAGTCAAAGGAACAGGGAAAATGAATCCCTCCTTAAGCAGCTTCTCAACCTCAGCTTTGATAGCTGCTGCCTTTCTAGGATTGACCGGATGAAGTTTTTGCCTTACAGGCTTAGCGTTTTCATAAGTCTTGATCTCATGCTGGACAATAGATGGATCTATACCAGGAATTTCCTCATAAGACCAAGTGAATACATCCCTATACTCTTTAAAGAGATCGGTGTAAATCTGAATCTCTTTAGGGGAACATTCAGCTCCGATGAAGACATTCTCAATAACATTGGGATCCCTGGAGATGTTCACCGGGATAGTCGAAGAAATCACAGCCACGTTCCCTTCAGCATATACCTGTGTTGGTACTAAAGGGTTCAGGACTGGGCGAACAGGACCAGGAGACCGAGGACTTGGAAAACTCATTTCAACTTCGCTCAAATCAGGTAAAAAGTAAGACCGATGATGCAAATCATCCCACGGTCTATCTATACCAGTCATAGCTTCCAGGATGGCCTCTTCAGATGGAAGAGTGGTATCAAGGCAATACTGGGCAGAAGAAGAACTAAGTTCCCAAGCCGGAGCCACATCTCCATCCAACTCCTCCGATGAGAGAGGAGCTGGGATGGATTCTGCAGAGTCAACAATAGACTGATAAGAAATATCAGTTGCAGACATTGGAAATGCCATTCCACCCACTTGACCTTCCGCTAATGTGGCAGTAGGGGAAGGTAAGGTCCAAGGGTCCGAAAAATAATGAGTTCCGAAGAACTCTCTTTGAAGAGGAGCCTTGGAGGATGAAATTTCATTGATATGAACCGTAGGAGGAGGAATATCGAAAGTACCCATCAAGGAAGAATACATTCCAACTCCTAAATTCTCAACAGGCGCCTTAGTATTATCCAACTTTGGAAAAGATGAGTCAGTAGACGCATTCGGGTCTACAGGAGGACAGTCCAATTGGTCCACTGTAACAATCCTCCCTTCGTGAGGGAAACAAATAATTTGAAATAATGAGGATGCAATAGCATCCATCTCATAAATCCAGTTTCTCCACAACAGAAGGTTGTAGTCCAAGCTTGCATCAACTACCTCAACCTCTATATTCACAGTTTTTCCCCCAACACAGATAGGCAAAGCTGGGACAATACCATGCGGTCTGTGAGAATGACCATCAAACGCAGTCAGAAGAGTGGTAGATGGAACAGCTTTGGGAGATCCAATCGTCTTCCAACATGTGAGAGACATCACGCATGTGGAAGCACCCTCATCAACAACTGTCCGAAAGATATTGCACTTCTGGTACGATGATTTAATATGAAAAGCCATATGATGGGGGAGTCTCTTCTTAAAATTAGTCATATCAAATGTAATCAGAAGAGAATTTTTCGGATCAATAGCCCCAATGGTAGTGAGCAAGGCACTGCGCTGAGCCGGACAAGATTGGAGCACCTCTAAAGCTGACATAGCACAAGGACTCTGTGCCAGATCTTCCACAATAGAGTAGTTCTGGGCAGCCCTAGCGTTTGGATTAATCATCGAATGCTTAGTGGATGCTTTGGGCATCCGAGGCATAGGCTCAACAGTAGGCCTTGTAATGTGAAGCGGCTCAGTAGCATCAGGAGCATCCTTAGCTTTTGAAGACTCTTCTCCGCCATAATCACGGGATCTCGTAGCGACATCCACGTGAGCACTCATCATGAATATGTTCGATGGAATTTCCCCTTCCTGGGTGCCCCCAGAGGAAGCCCTAGGATTTTGGTTCGCGCCAACAACTAGTTGTTGCCCTTGGGGAAAAGGGTTTGTTAACACAGCCTGGGAACTAGAAGAACCCTGCTGAGCTAACAAGCGCTGTGCATCTTGAATTTTAGGGCAAAGGTGTGTAAGATGGTCTCCAGCACACAGCTTGCATGGAAACTTCACTTTCTTTTTCTCCTTTGGACCCTCACCAACATGCTCGTTGGTTTTATTCGCATTACCCTTCCCGTTCTTGCCCTTTTTCTTATTATTTCGTCCCTTCTTCTTCCCTTTGGATTGTTGATTTCCTTTGGGATCAGAAGCTTGGACAACATTTATGGACAAAGACTGGGAAGGTGATGACTCAGCAGGCACAGCCTGACCAGAAGGAGCAGATTGCAAAGACAACTGCTGCAATTGAGTAAGCAGGCTGGCTGCACCACTATTGATCGACCCAATAAGTCCATCACCATGAGGACCAGGCTTAGTTTTGGATAAATCTAATTTGGAGCAAGGAGCATTGGGCAAATATTTATGAAGGACCCCAGACTGAGAATATATCAATTCAAGCTGTTGGGCCCTAAAAATGGCCTGTTCCTCAGAAAATACCCCAGATAGGGATACATCCTTAGAAATGTATGACTGCAGAGATTTCATAAACCATTCCAAAAGGAATTCTCCTGGAATATGAGCTTTAATAAGCCTCTTCCTTCTCCGCCATTCCTGAATATGGTCAGAAATGTGGGTTGCATCGTCCTGTTTAAAATTAGCTAGGAGTTCAGTCCCGGCGTCATAACGGACTGGCAACTGGAAATGGTTTAGAAATGTGACATCCAGTTCTCCAAATGTAGCAAAACTTCCCCTAGTTAGCTCAATATACCATTTGGCAGCGTTTCCAGTTAGGGTGCGTTGAAACAATCTCAACCTAATCGAATCATCGATCAGGGAGTTCGAAGAACACCATAAATGGAAGGTGGTGATGTGATCAGCTGGATCCTCGCCATTCTTGCCTTCAAACTTTGGAATGTCTGAAGAAAGTTTGGTGGGAATTGGAGGCCACCCCGGACTATAACAGATCGGATCATTAGTCAATTTCGACAGATCTGGCAAGTTTAACGTTGCCAGAAAAGGTAAACGAGGCGGAGCCTGAGGATTCCATCCTTGATAGGATGAATTCCCAACATTCTGAAAAGAATACCCTGGATTTGATGAGGCACCAGGTTGCCAGAAAGAACTCGTAGAAAAAGGAGAAGAACCTCCTCCCAACGCAGAGTTACCGAAGACTGGACCAGTTCCCCCCACTGAAGTATGAAATGAAGAGGAAAGCCCCTGATAGGGATTCCGGGCATTATAAAGAGGGGAAAAGGTCTGATAAGCACTCGATGAAGGGAAAGAAGCATCCCCTTGGTGACCAGCGTAAAACTGATTCCCTGCCCCCGCTGTAGTGAATACAGGGTTCCAACCTGTAAAAGTAGTCGAATTCTGACCTCCAGACCAAGGGTTGAAACTCTGGGTCTGAGAAGTAAACGGAAAGGACCCTAAAGAAGGATTGGAACTAGGAATGTGCCCAGTTCCAAAGGGGAACCCTTGAAAAGAAGCTGATCCACTAGCCATGGAAGACATGGGTGTAGATCCAGCTGCAGCAGCGGAAAAGGAAAAAGAAGGAATCCCAGTAGTGGGCATTCCAAAACTGAAGGGACCAGATTGAGAAGCATGTGCTTGGGTGAAACCAGAGCCAAACATAGTAGCACTAGAAGCAATCAAAGATATAGCAATAGTGCCCCCTCCTTCAATAGAAGCAGGAGTCTGAATGCCTGCAGCACTCACAGCAGAAGCCGCGTTCCCAGTCATGGCCATCGAAAGGTATGTATAATACGAAGGATCTTCTGGTCTCTCTGACTCAGGTCCGATGTATTCAACAACGAATGGATAATCAGGAGGAAGAGGAGATGGAAGTGACATAGAAGGTTCAGGTACTTCCTCTATTTGAACTTCTTCTTCCTGCGGAAATAAAACTCGCGAGGTGAGCGAAGCGCTCCTCTCGGAACCAACACCAGAATCAGCTACGAAACCTTCAAACCCTTGTGGAGGATCTCTCTCCACTGCATCAGACGTCACAGGGTGATACTCACCTGCTAAACTACTCCTACGCCTTCTTGAAGAAGGCTCTGAACTCTCGGGAGATAACCCCTGGATTCTCCTCGATCGATGAGGCGCTTGATCAGCCACTTTAACAAATTTTAATTAGACTCAAAATATATAAAGCTAGGCAAGCTAGGAGAAAAGAGCGCTCACTACAAAAAATGATCCCTGAGATACAATCAAGCAAACAACCTTCAGGTATTTTCGCTCCGGGTGATTAGGACCGGACACCAAAATACAAGAAAGCGAAATATAGGACCTCACGAAAGTATTCTGGGATAATTACGGCCCAGGCCTACTAGCGAAGGTAACAGAAACAGTTATGCCGACATCCTAACGATAGCCTTTGCCGGCACAAGTACCCAATCTTCGCAAGGGCACCCCCCATAAGTACTGCTGAAAGTGATACGACGTCTGCCTCAGGTACCACGGGTATTCCCCCTGCAGTCACCTATGTGGAACCTAGGAGTGGAAACTATGGGCACCAGTCCGTGTCAGAAGCCGGGCGGAACGGTCTTGAGGTCAGATCCAGCAAATCAGAGAGGGGGTATCTCTCTTCTCAGCGTTCACTTCCCCTCACGCTTGACTCTCTAGAGGAGAGCTTTCCCGGTCCACCTAACGGAGCTGGATTTCGCTCAATTAATGAACTTCTATGTTTTGTTTGAGCGGCCTTGGAGAATTAACTCTCCACTCACCTAATCCAAGGCCCTACAACCTAGCTAGTTGGTGTATGACACTTAAAAAAACTTTCTAGTTTCTTTTAAATTATATCGCTTATTTTAATTGGCCGTTATGTTAAGTCAAAGGGATACGGAAATGAAACTTGTGGTGTTTTGACGCAGAAAAGAAATTAATAAAAACCAAACTACATGCGAATGCAGTTATTGTCTTTCGATGAAAAGCAACTTCTACACAGGTTCTACGAGATTAAAAAATTTTATTTTTCTTTTCAGATAACAAAATTCACACTCACAAAAATTATGAAAATGACTAAATGCTTAAGTGCACCTGATGCAAATCACTAAGAGCATGCAAATTCTAAGATGCAAAATCTACTAAAGTAGAGAGAAATTTCCCAAAGATCCTTCAGTTTTATCTCTTTTTGGTTGTCCAGAAAGCTAGTTCCCAAAATCAGGAACTCTTAATATAAAAACACCAAAAACGCTTGAAACAAGAGGAAGAAACCAATAACAATTCCTTTCCAAAATCAAGTCAAAAACCAGAAGCAAGAAACCTCAACAAAGCTTCAACAGATATAACAAAAACAAAAATGCAAAAAAAAAGCAAATGAAAAAAAAAATTGTTTATTGAGCTTTTGAGTTTTATAAAAAGAAAAGAGCTCGAAAAGACCAAGAAAAACTATCAAATCCCAAGCCAAACAACTCTGAATTTCCAGCAAAAACTTCAAAAATGATCTAAACCTTATAGGGCTAGCTAGTAGCAAGATTTATATGAGAAAAATAAGACAAGAAACTCAAACACTCAGCCTAGAAGAATAGTACAACCTTGCAGCAAACAAAAACTTCAAAGAACCAAGAAAGACTCTTCAAAAATTGCGACAAGACCTAGTCAACTGAACTCAAGAAAACCAACCAAGAAATGGGCAAAAATCGAAGTGCAAAGCAAGACACAAAGGTAGGAAAGAGTAAATGAGCAGAAGCTCTCTGTTCTGATGAAGCAGAACAGCCAAGAATCCCCAGAAAGAGATCTTGGTACTCGACCCAGAAATGCAAGCACAATAAACAAGATTTTCCAAATAAGCTAGTTTTCAACCAAACCAGAGAGAGAAAAGACCAAAGACCACTTTCTACACAATCTAGAGGATACAAAGACACTGTAGGAACAGGCCTCCACAGGCAGACAAGACCAAAAAGCCAAGAAACCTAAAATTTCAAAATTGACCCAGATATACGCGACTTGAGAGTTATGAAACAAGCGTGCATACGCGACTGTGTTAAAGGAAACTCGCGTATACGTGACTACCTTTAACCAAAAATGTGTGTATACGTGTCTGTGTGTAGACAAACCCGCGTATACAAAGGTAAATAATGAAAATTAAAAAAGATCAAGCCTGGATAAGGAACCAGGACTTTAGTCTGACTGAGAAAGAGTTAACTGGACTGGAAATAAAAGTTAAAACTGTTGGAAACCTATCAAACAGCTGAAACCACCCAACAGGGGAATCACAAAAATGTGTTCCCCAGCGGAGTCGCCAGTTTTGTTTCGGGGATAATCACCCTAGAGGTTTGTTGGGTTGAAACCTCCAGAGATCAGGGCATGCTATTCAGAAGGACTCACACACAACCATACTTGAATGCGAAAAACTAGATAACAACGATAGCAGAACTCACCCGTAGTCCTACGTTCGATGTAGATCCCGCGGGGTCCAAATCCCCAGCAACCCTTCTTCCTCCTTCAACCTGGAAAACAAGAAAGAATGTGCACGGAAACCTAGTTGTACAGCATATACTTCTTCTAAACGTTAGTGTAATCCATGTGAAACATTATATAAACCATAATAAATGTTTAAATGATAATCTTTTCACATATACAAATAGATATCAACACGTAGGTTCAGGAACAAGATGGTTCTTCATTATTACGAACAGCATGTATAGAAGTAAAGAGTGGAGAGATCACCTGAATCCTTCCATGATCTTCGAGCAGACCGTCGTCCGGATTCGTCTCGCCCTTGCCTCACTAAGATCCTTTCTAGACTTGCGCACTCGAGATGGCATATAAATGGATGAACATCTCCAGGAAACAAGGGTCTCCTGTTATAAATCTGGGAAAGTGCAGGAGGCACGGGGATTTAGACTTGAACTGGGATTCCAACAGAGTATAATGTCTGTAAAATTTCTCTCCCCCTTAGGCCATGCACATGAGGGGATTTTATACTCCCTCAAAGTAGTTTCAATCAGTTGGAAATAGTTGGCCACGTGCTGGGGTGGTTTAACTACCAGAGTAACCATCAACCCAGCCCGAAAATAGGGATTTTTTATATATATTTTTAATGATTTTAATGGCATACGTGGAAAAGTACATATGGACTCGCGTATACACGCGGAAAAGTCTGGGCATAACCGCGTATGGGAATTTTAACACTGTTTTTTAGTGAATTGTGTTCAAGTCTGTAGGAATGGGTGCCCAAAGCCATAAAAGCAATCATGAATCATATGAAGGTGAAAAATGATGCTATAACGAGAGATCACCTGAATCCTTCCACGATCTTCGAGCAGACTGTCGTCCGGATTCGTCCCGCCCTTGCCTCGCTAAGAAACTTTCAAGACTTGTGCACTCGAGATGGCATATAATGGATGAAAATCTCCAGGAAACAAGGGTTTCGTGTATAAATCTGGGAAAGTGCAAGAGGCACAGGGAATCAAACTTGAACTGGGATTCCAACAGAGTATAATGTCTATAAAATTTCTCTCTCCCTTAGGCCATACACATGAGGGGCTTTTATACTCCCTCAAAGTAGTTTCAGTCAGTTGGAAACAGTTGGCCACGTACTGAGGTGGTTAAACTATTGGAGTAACCATCAACCCAGTCCAAAAATAGGGAATTTATATATTTTTTAATGGTTTTAATGGCATACGCGGAAAAGTACATGTGGACTCGCGTATACACGCGGAAAAGTCTGGGTATACCCGTGTATGGGAATTTTAACACTGTTTTTTAGTGAATTTGTTCAAGTCTGTAGGAATGGGTGCCCAAAGACATAAAGACAATCATGAATCACCTGAGGGTGAAAAATGATGCTATAACACGGTCTCACTACTTCAGTGGAATCTTCAGTTAGGGCAGGAGTAGGTTTATCGATTTTTGAAGCTTTAGGATTTGGAAGCTTGCTGGATGTAGGCTTCTGAGGTTTGGGACCTCCAGTCCTAGGAGTGACCTGCTTTTTTGTCATTTTGAATAAAACTGAGCAAGATTAGACTGTTTTCTTAGTTTCTTTTAGGAAATAGAAGGCTAATTGAGCTGTTTTAGGAAGAATTCAGAATCTGGACGAGGGTTTTAGGATGAAAATGCAGACTTACAATGTGAAGAAGACTGGAAAGGGATTTTAATAGATTTTTTTGTAATTCACATGGATTTTAACTGTAGAAATAGCTTTTGGATGGTCAAGAATTCTTTAAAACTGAATTAGGTAGAGGTGGCAAATTTTGAGAAAAAATTGATAGGGTTCCCCCTGTTTCTTCAAGGTTCGTGCTGATGCAACCTGAGGTCTTCACCGATCACTATGGCACAATTCTACACAATGGGAATAAATGAGCTGAAGTCGACCATGTGAGAAATCGTTGGATTACCGGTCAATGATGTATACCGTTAACCAACGCGAGACAACCCACCAATAATGAAAATGAGCGTCAAGGTGCCCCAGTACAATCTGACAAGTGCGAATGAATGAGTTGAAGTCGAACACTTGAAAGAATCTACCAATCAGGAGGCAATGATGAATCCCCACCGTCGATAGCGAAGAGTCTGCCACTGATGACTGCAAACCCTAAGGTACTGACAAAAAGACTCTAGACCTTATTCCCAGAGCAATGAGTCGGAGTCGATGGGAAAAGATCTGATGGAAGGAAGGCATTAAGGCATCCCACATCAGTCCAGCGCGAGTGTAACCCGCAGGCCAAGATTTGGAAGGAATCGGACGAAGTAGAGTGATGGAACCAAACCGAAGTACGTTTCCAACATGCACAAGATGAAGCTAGCGCACGGAAGAAACCCTCTGAACCAACCAATAATGGAAGCTGACATAGAGGCGAGAAATCCACCGATAGGGTCAAATGGAAATCAAGGTACTGCACGAATCCCAAGTGTGATAATGTGTGCTGACGTCGAACACAGGGGAAACCACTCAGTCAAAGACCCATAATGATGATCAAATGCTAAGCACAAGGTCACCTATCAATGATGGAAATAGGGCCAGGGTGCGGCTCTAGGTTTGCTCTCAGAGCAATATGTCGTAGTCGATAAGAGACAAACCCGCCAGCAAGAAGTCAATGGAGACCTTCTCAAACCAACACGAGCAGAAGACCAAAACATCTGATGTGATAGAACAAGATGTAGAAATTTGAATAATCGATATGTTATCCACCGAGATTCTCCGATCACACACTATTTTAGCTTCATGCATAATACAGAATCTCTTCTACCATTGATCATCACATGCGCAAATAAAATCAATTGCATGCACACATTAAAGCCATAAAAATTCACACATATGAACACAGTATTTCATGGGAAAGCTTAAAGCTGAAAACCCCCAACTATCTGCATATTATACATGTCATGGAGATCATGTAACAATCATAGTACAAAGCTCTTTGCAAGCTCTCATGCACTACCTCCCTTGCTACACACTATCAAGCTAGATCTAGCAAAACTCATGCTCCAACCTTTAGCCACTTGATAGCCAACCTGAATTGTGTGTTTCAATGCTATGGGATGGTCTCTTTATATAGATAAACCACCTAGATTGAACTGCACAATCCTCATTGATTACTCCACCTATCTGTGTGTTGCAAATAGCAACAGTATAGTCACAACTGATAGTTAACCTACTCTTTCACCTATTTCTGCACTGGTCTCCACTGAAACTGTCGATGCACTGAAGTTAACTGATGTATTCTTTAGTTGATTTATGAGTATTTAATTAGTGAATTAATTAATAATTAATTCACACCACTCTCACTAATTGTATCTATTAGTTAAATTGGATACAAAAAGCTCAACTATGTTTAGATTAGTTAAACTGAATACAACTCCACTAACTTCCTCAATCAACTCCACCAAACTCTCTCACATGAGTTCTAACTGAAGTCTTCATGCAATAGCTTCACTTAAACCCTAGGAAAAGTGTATTTCCTTCTGTCAGATGCATGTGCCACATCTAGGCATCAAACTGAAGTGCTTCAAGAGAATAAGATAATGTTTATAGTCCAAATATTATTAAGAGCTAATAATATTCGACTTCCATATTTTTAGGAGAGGCAGTCTAAAAATAGCCTTTGACCTCTTTGACCTAAAAAATAGAGTCCCATCTATTTTTACCAACATGACACATACTCTAAGAATCTCATACATGCAATCCCTGAACCATGCTCCATATGTCTAAAAATAGATTTTTCGACAAAAATCACATGTGTGGTCCCCACCTAGTTTAGGTGATCACTTTCCAACTAGGATCAGGAAAGATGTTTCAAGAGGCCTCCTTCACTGTTTCTTGTTTCCATTTTCAACACTCCCTCTCAACAAGAAAGGAATGTCTTTGCATGCGACATGCAACTCCATGCATTCACCCTGCAACCTTCACAAGCGCCATGCAACTCCATGCATGCGACATGCAACTCCATGCATTTGCCCTGCAACCTTCACAAGCACCATGAAACTCCATGCATGTGACATGAAACTCCATGCATTCGCCATGCGCCCTTTGCATGCGCCATGCAAACTCATGCATGCACCATGCAACTCCATGCATGCGCCATGCACCCTTTGCATGCAACATCTTCGAAACTGAATAGGCTCCAAACAACTCAATCAGTCTTGATGCATCTAGCATCTATCATCAAAGTCTTCGACTTCTGCTTGGCCAACTGCACATGTCATCAGGAACCACTGCGTTGTTGAACTCTTTGCACCCATGCACTCTTGCACTTGCTGTCAACTCTGATCCGCACTCCAGTATCCGACACTGTCACTTTGATCTGCTTGCATCACTCCAACTGATTTTGCTACTGCTGCGTTGTGGGCACTTCGTAGCTAGGTTCAACTCATGAGATCCACACCATCTCATGAATCCTGCCAAGAAATATCCCCTTGGGATTAATCATGCATGTCACCCCACCTCTCACCTGGTGGTATAGCTGCATGCACTCCCTCTGCCCGTCTGGCGCGAAATTTCCCTGCATGAGTGGTCTCTTCCACTCCATGATCCTCTTGTGGCTGCTCCACACCCCGAGGTTCACTATCACCTGCATGCAAAACTTTCTCCCTCTCAAGCTTCAGTTGCATGTCTTCCTTCCACTTCCCAACAGTAGGAAGCTCCGTAGACATCCCATCTACATCAAATCTATAAAGATTCTTCTGCATCTCCAGTTGTGGTTGCTCCATAACCTTCTGAGACTGCTTCTCACGCTGCATGTTGAGAGGATCCCTCTCAACCACCAAGTCACTAACCTCTACTTTGCACCTCAAAGCTTTGCATGCATCTTGTACCTTAGTGCATGTAGATTCTTGGCTCGCGCACATTGCAATTGTCCCGCCGTCGCAAAATTTTCTAACAAAAGAGCTGATTTTAAATCGATGATATCTCCCTCATCCGAGCTCCGATTCGACCGATTTTTTTTTTCAATTTGGGTATTTTTTTCGCAAGGAATCAAAATATGCTATTTGTTTCTGAAAATATTTCACCAAAAATTTTCAAATATTCCCTACAAACTCGCGCACCAAAAAATTCTCACTCTCATTCCATGTAGAAAATTATATACAATATGCACGTATATTTCCGGCTTTCTCCATCTTTATGTTTCTTGAGTTTATCCTAAAACACAACCGCTTCAATGCTTTGCAATTTCTCCAATGACCAATATCGCTCCGATACCATGTAGAAATTTGAATAACTGATATGTTATCCACCGAGATTCTCTTGATCACACACTATTTTAGGTTCATGCATAATACAGAATCTCTTCTACTATTGATCATCAATTTGCGGAAATATAAACAATCGCATGCGCACATTAAAACCATAAACAATCACACATATAAACACAGTATTTATGGGAAAGCTTAAAGCCGAAAACCCCCAACTATCTGTATATTATAATGATAGAGATCATGTAACAATCATTGTACAAACTCCTCACAATCTCTCAGTACAATCTCCAATTGTTACACACTACACAAGCTCAGATCTAACAAACTATGCCCAAATCCCTAGCCACTCGATGGGGCCCAGCTTCTGAATTAAGGCAAGAGTCAGGTCATGGGTGAATAATTTCTTATATAGATAAACCATCTCGGGATTGAACTCGCACAATCCCCTGCTGATTACTCCACCTATCCGTGTGTTGCAAATAGCAACTGTATAGTCACAACTGATAGTTAACCTGCTCTTTCACCTATTTCTGCACTGGTCTCCACTGAAACTGTCCATGCACTGAAGTTAACTGATGCATTCTTTAGTTGATTAATGAGTTTTTAATTAGTGAATTAATTAATAATTAATTCACACCACTCTCACTAATTGTATCAATTAGTTAAACTAAATACAAATAGCTCAACTATGTTTAGATTAGTTAAACTGAATACAACTCCACTAACTTTCTCAATCAACTCCACCAAACTCTGTCACATGAGTTCTAACTGAAGTCTTCATGCAATAGCTTCACTTAAACCCTAGGAAAAGCGTATTTCCTTCTGTCAGCTGCATGTGCCACATCCAGGCATCAAACTGAAGTGCTTCAAGAGAATAAGACAATGTTTATAGTCCAAATATTATTAAGAGCTAATAATATTCGACTTCCATATTTTTAGGAGAGGCAGTCTAAAAATAGCCTTTGACCTCTTTGACCTAAAAAATGGAGTCCCATCTATTTTTACCAACATGACACATACTCCAAGAATCTCATACATGCAATCCCTGAACCGTACATAGAGAAGCCAGAAGTTTTTGAGATCTTTGACAACGAGTCACATGTGTGTTCACTCAAGAGAGCACTGTATCGGCTAAAGCAAGCACCTCGTGCTTGGTACACTTGGATTCAAACAACTATTTCAACTGGTTGGGCTTCATCAAAAGTGAAGCTGATGTGAACCTATACCAGATTTTGGTTGATGGTAAGATCTTGATTATCGTAGTTTATGTTGATGATCTAATTTTGATAGGTGATGAGAAACTAGTAACTTCATACAAGGAGGATCTTGCAAGGCCATTTGAAATGAAGGACGTGGGACTCCTTCACTATTTCCTTGGTTTGGAAATATGGCAGCGGGATGGTGAAATTTTTGTTTCCACCGATAGGGTCAAATGGAAATCAAGGTACTGCATGAATCCCAAGTGTGATAATGTGTGCTGACGTCGAACACAGGGGAAACCACTCAGTCAAAGACCCATAATGATGATCAAATGCTGAGCACAAGGTCACCTATCAATGATGGAAATAGGGCCAGGATGCGGCTCTAGGTTTGCTCTCAGAGCAATATGTCGTAGTCGATAAGAGATAAACCCGCCGGCAAGAAGTCAATGGGGACCTTATCAAACCAGCACGAGCAGAAGACCAAATCATCTGATGTGATAGAACAAGATACTGACAAGACCAGGAAGGCCGACTAAATAATGAGTCAAGAGACACTGCAGAATGGCCGACTCTAGCTATACTTCCCTTGAAAAAAATCACGACTCGTGATGACCATGGCAGTAAAAAGTGACACTGTATAAGTCTGTTATGCAGGAGGCAGAACAAACTCTCCATATGATTGGAAGAGGTAACCAACCGGGGGAGGACTGACAAGTGAAACATGGTAAAGGCTGAACCTAGGTTAAAAACTAAAACCATCCCAAATGTAGGAAATATATAAGCATATGTGCTTTGTTCAAGGGTGACAAACTGACTCTGTACTGCCATCAAAACAACGAAGATACATCCCGTTCCTGCTCTTTTTGTTATATTTGATTTTTTTGTCTTTTTCATATAATAAGCCTGAAAAAGAATAAAAGAATGCTATGGTACAATGGATAGAACGAGTATCAAGAAACAGATGCACTAGTTCTTGGGATTGGAACGATCCTATGCTCAATGCAAGGTGGCGGAAACTGGTAAGCGATACTCAGAGGAATGTTCCATCCATGGGTAAAAGGGTGTCAAGTCACGATAGCTAAGTGCATGCAATGGTTAACTTGTACAGATAGACAAGGTCAAAAGTTGGCTTAAACATCGAGTCCAAATGAAGCCGGCTAAAGGCCAGGATAAACAAGTAGCCAATATGCAATGCAATAATACAACTTAACAACACCGGGGAGCCTCTAGGGTGATAGCCAGAAAAATGATAGTGAGGAAGAAGAAGAATGAAGCTTCAACACATAAGTCATGGCGGGACTAAAGAGGACTCCCGAGCCTACATAAAACGCAGCATGGGCAACAAGTGATCCCGAGGAACTAACTAGGAAGCCCATGTAAAGGAAGGCTCTACCATCAAGTCATGATTAAATAATCGGCGAGTGAAATGGGTGTAATAGTCATGACCTGATGGGATCGACCCTATGGCAAGTGATCAGTATGGAGGCTAGTATGCAAGGTGCAACGGAAAGTGATTTCCCTAACCTATATGCCAGTGAAGATCATATACCTGCCGTGACGAGTCGGTAATCATGGATCAAAAACGGGAAAAATCTCAAATTCGTCAAAATGTACCTGAAAACATACCAAACTGGGCACTTCCAAGCATCCGGGTTATGTAGCTTAAGATAGATCGAAAAAATAAGCATAACAAATTTTTGCGAAAATTTTCAACTTTTTAGCCATAAATAGACAAATTACCTCATATTTGGTTCATTATTACATTGCTGATTTGGAAAAAAGTGCTCTGGAGCAAAAAACTTCTTTCGTCAAATCAGGAGCAACCGACCGTCAAATCGCACCGAATTTGTCAGGTAAGCTCATAAATCATCTTTGCAAATCATTTTTTCCGTTCATAAATTAAAATTTAGTAATTTTTACCATAGAAACCCTTGCTAAAAATCACGGGTTTGCGCATACGCAGGTTGGTAACGATAAAGTCGCGTATACACGCGACTGTGCATAAAGAAAGTCGCGTATGCGCAGACCCAAATGAAAAATGCATAGCTAATGAAGGATTTATTGAATTTTGACAGGATGACCATATCATGGAGAGAGCGTGAACACAGTGCAATTGATCAAGAAGTCTTGCGAGATCGAGCATCGCTAAATATTCTTTGGAATTGCGGTTTGCTCAAATTTTTCAAAATGCCAAATATGAAGAGTAATGTCTGGTTGCTCGAAATGCTTGTGAACTATTGGGAACCGGAAGAGGACTGCTTTATGATAGATCAGATGCCTGTATGCATTGAAGTGGAAGACATATATTTTATTACTGGACTCTCCCGGAGGGGGGAACCAGTAGACTTGCACGGGAAGCCCTTGGGAGGGCTAATCGTGGAAGATTGCGTCCACGTGTACTGTGTAGAGGGTTCCAAGAAAGTTGGAACTCAAATTTCAATTAAAGATTTAAGGGATTTGCACATGAAAATCCTCCTTTTCACTATTGGCAGAGTGGCAGGGTCTGCCTCCCTACACCAGGCGTCCAGGACGCAAATGAGCATAGCAGTGGAATGCTTAACTCATGTATATGATTGGTGCATAGCCCTATTACTGAACATGAAGCAACAATTGACCTCAATCCGCCAAGCAAAAACAAAACATTTTGGATATGGTACAATTTTGATGACATTCTTCTTTGAGAAGATACCAGCATTGAGACCCAGAGTCATCTCTACCATCAGCAGTCTGAGAGACCCAAGAATTGCCCGCTGGGCGGACATGATGAAGAGATTAAGGGGAAGTGAAGTTCCCCAGACCACTTGGGATGATGAGTTCTTCCTTTGGTGGGGAGAACAAATCATCGCTGTGGACGACTATCCTTATGCCGGGATGGACTTTCGTGGAGATCCATATCTTGTCCTTCCACCAGGCGCGGCATGGGGCACAGTCAGTAAGTTTGCAATTTTTTAACTTATATAATTTTTTGGATTTTTTCAATATTTCTGAAAAAATGTGAAAAACAAACATGTTTTTGATTGGATTCATAATGACTTACAATGTAAACATGATCATGATATAGATATTGGACCAGTTCGACCTGAGGGTTTCCCACGCCACAAGCGTCGCAGGGGCGAAGCAGATACAGTGGATTCAGACAGGACCCTCCAGGCTGTACAGAGAAACTTGGATGGATTAACCCGCCAAATACCTATGGCTACCGTGGAAGATCTGCCGAAAGGCATCCAGAGACGGGTGGTAGGAGTGCCCTGAGACTGGGTACGGTTATTCCGCCGAGTTGCCACCGCGATCATGTTCTATAGGAGCACGAATTCTGGGCAGGGACCTCAGGAGTAGATAGATATGATGTATCAGATGACTGTATATTTTTGAGACTGAACATGATCGGGCATAAGCCAAATTTTTGTATGACTTTATGGATCCAAATTTTGTAAATTTTTTGAACACTCTGATGATATATATACAGGGATGTTTGATGTGATGAGATAAATGTATCAAAATGTATGATGTTTTTGATGATTAAATTTTATTGTATGGAATGATTAATATGCCAATCCAGTGCCTGATTAGCTAATGAGTCTGCCAAACAATTGTCAGCTCGAGGAATATGAATGAAAGTTAAAAAATGAAATGATCTTTGTAACAAACGTACCCTCAAGAACAACCGGAGTAAAAATGGATCTCGAACCCGATAAGTATTGTTCAACTGCGACACCACCAGCTGAGAGTCCAAGAAAACTACCAACGAATCAACACCCAAAGATATTGCCTCCGAGAGTAGATAAACAACTGCAGTGTATTCTGCTATATTATTGGAAGCAAGACCAATGCAGACCCCTCTTGATACTAACAGCTGACCGGATGGATAATGAAGCACCCAAGCCGCGGAAGCTAAGTTCCGGGTGTGTCTACTAGCACCATCGGCAAAACCAAAATGACTCATGACATCCAAGACAACCTGCCAAAGCAGATCAAAAACATCACCAACCCATCAAAGATCGAAAATCAACCAGATATGTACAAAGCAAAAACTACTATATACAAAAGCAACATGCCAGGCCGAAGCCTAGGCATAATACTTCTTCAAATAGAGCCCATTTCGGGGCTTCGGCAACTCGTTCCCTTCAAAATCAACCAAGGTATACGCTCCTTTCTTAAGGACTTTTTTAACGATAAAGGGGCCATACCACATAGACTTAAACTTCCCTGCCCCCAGGGCATCTTTTTCTTGGGCATAGACCAAAACAAGGTCACCTTCCGAAAAAACCCTGGGTTTGACCACCTTATCGTACTGAGCTTTAACTCGGTTTTTATGCGCTTCATTCATCGTGGCAGCATCCCGATGCTACTCATCGAGATGTTCCAGATGCAAGAGCCGTTCTTCAAGACCAGAAGTGTCAGGAAGAAGTTCAACAGCTAATTTAAGAGAAGGAATCTGGCATTCAATGGGAAATACGGATTCCAACCCGTGCACTAGCTGAAACGGAGTAAAACCAGTCGCAGTTTTCACTGACGTCTTGTATGCCCAAAGTGTAGGATATAGCATAATATGCCAGTTGGATATAGCTTTATCGATTGTCCTTTGAAGAATTGTCTTCAAGGATTTATTCACGGCTTCCACCTGCCCATTGGCTTGAGGATAATACGGAGATGAATGCTCCTGCCGGAAACCCAATTTGAGAGCCAACTCAGCCATCATACTATTCTGAAAATGATTGCCATGATCAGTGACAATCTCTCTAGGAATACCAAAACGAGCAATAACCTGGTTGAAGAGAAAAAGAGCTGCAGTCTCACCATCGTTCCCAAAAGTAGGCATAGCTTCAACCCACTTCGTAAAGTAGTCTACTGCTACGATAATGTACTTGTGACCTTTAGCCGAAGGCGAGTTACAAGTAGTATAATCAATACCCCACTTTGTAAAGGGACCGACAGTAATGATTGGAAAAAGCGGAGCTGGATGAGCGCGCATTTTTCGAGTATAAACTTGACACAGATGACACTTTTTGACCGACTCCATACAATCTTTGAAAATCGAAGGCCAAAAGTACCCAGCCTTGCAAGATCTTTTGGTACATGTGAGCGGATATGAGCCCACGAGCTCCTGGCGGGTGTTGGCTCGGCCTCGGCTTCTTCGAGAGTTAAGCAACGTCTCGGGATTGAATCAACCCCTCGACGGTACAAAGCATGCAATGTCCAGTAATTCTTGGCCAAGTGGCCTTGATTCTGACGCTCATCTTTCGAAAAGTCGAAACTTGCAGTCCGAATGCTCAATGATATCTCCCATACAATGATCTATTGAAGATAAGAAACAAATGTTCATCCAGGAAGAGTTAGTCATGATCATCTCTTCCCCACAGGGCAACTCGGAGATCAATTCCGCGAAAACTAATGATTTCTTGGACTTGGCAGACATAAACTCAAGATCAAATTCCTGCAAAATCAAAATCCATCTATTGTATTTTCCCCCAATCACTCGCCTACTGAGGACAAACTCAAATGGATTGGTTGCTGCCAAAACATAAGTTTTTCGTAGAATAATGTAATGTCGGAGTCGCTGCACAGCATGAACTACTGCTAAAGCTAATTTTTCTATCGGAGTGTACCGGAGTTCAGGTCCTACCAATCCTCGACTAAGATAGTAAATAACATGCTCTACAAGAGCATCATCCTCCTGAACCAGAACCATACTGATGGTAGATTCCGCTGCTACCAGATACAAAAGGAAATCCCTGCTATAATCAGGTGGACTCAATAAAGGAGCAGAGGTCAATTCTTTCTTCAAAGCATTGATTGAGCGTTGAGTGAAGTCATCCCAAAGAAATGGAACTCCCTTCTTCAACAATCTCATAAATCCCTTTGTAACTTCAGCATAATTTACGATAAATCTCCGAAGAAAATTAGACTTTCCTTGTAGACTTTGAAGCTAACGGATAGAGGACGGGGGAGGCAACCGAAGTATTGCCTCAACCTTGAAGGGATCTACCCTAATCCCTTCCCTAGACACAATGAATCCCAATAGCCAACTGGATGTAACCGCGAAAACGCACTTGTTTGGATTCAATCTAATCTTATAGAACCGACATCGTTCAAATATTTTCCGGAGGTGAGCAGGATGATCCATCCTCTTTCGAGAATGAGCAACTAAATCATCCAAATATGCCTCGATAATATTTTTGATGTCGTGGAAGGCATATGACATGGCCCGCTGAAAGGTAGCCCCAGCATTTTTAAGACCAAAAGGCATCTTCTTGTATGCAAATGTACCCCAGGGACAAATAAAAGCAGTCTTATGCTGATCTTCAGGACGGATAGTAATTTGATTATATCCGGAGAAACCGTCCATGAAGGAAAAAATCTCATTACCGGCACACTCGTCAATGATCTGATCGATAAATGGTGTGGGGTAATTATCTTTAGGACATGCTTTATTTAGGTCTCTGAAATCAATGCAAACTCGAATCGTTCCTTGTTTTTTATCTACAGGAACAGGGTTTGAAACCCATTCAGTCAAAGGAACAGGGAAAATGAATCCCGCCTTAAGCAGCTTCTCCACCTCAGCTTTGATAGCTGTTGCCTTCCTAGGCTTGACTGGACGAAGTTTTTGCCTCACAGGCTTAGCATTTTCGTAAGTCTTGATCTCATGCTGGACAATAGATGGATCTATACCAGGCATTTCCTCATAAGACCAAGCGAATACATCCCTATACTCTTTAAAGAGCTCGGTGTAAATTTGAATCTCTTCACAGGAACATTCAGCTCCGATGAAGACATTCTCCATAATATTGGGATCCCTGGAAATGTTCACCGGGATAGTAGGAGAAATCACAGCCATGTTCCCTTCAGCATAAACCTGTGTTGGTGCTAAAGGGTTCAGGATTGGGTGAACAGGACCAGGAGACTGAGGACCTGGAAAACTTGTTTCAACTTCGCTCAAATTAGGTAAAAAGTAAGACCGATGATGCAAGTCATCGCACGGTCTATCTATACCTTTCATAGCTTCCAGGATGGTCTCTTCAGATGGAAGAGTAGTATCAAGGCTATCCTGGGCAGAAGAAGAACTAAGTGTCCAAGCCGGAGCCACATCTCCATCCAACTCTTCCGGTGAAAGAGGAGCTGGACTGGATTCTGCAGAGTCAACAATAGACTGATAAGCAATCTCAGCTGCAAACATCAAAAATGCCATTCCACCCACTTGACCTTCCGCTAATGTGGCTGTAGGGGAAGGTAAGGTCCAAGGGTCCGAAAAATAATGAGTTCTAAAGAACTCTCTTCGAAGAGGAGCCTTGGAGGATGAAATAGCATTTATATGCACCGTAGGAGGAGGAATATCGAAAGTACCCATCAAGGAAGAATACATTCCAACTCCTAAATTCTCGATAGGCGCCTTATTATTATCCAACTTAGGAACAGATGAGTCAGTAGACGCATTCGGGTCTACAGGAGGACAGTCCAGTTGATCCACTGTAACGATCCTCCCTTCGTGAGGGAAACATATAATCCAAAATAATGAGGACGCAATGGCATCCATCTCATAAATCCAGTTTCTCCCCAACAGAAGGTTGTAGTCTAAGCTTGCATCCACTACCTCAACCTCTATATTGACAGTTTTTCCCCCAACACAGATGGGCAAAGCTGGGACAATACCATGGGGTCTGTGAGAATGACCATCGAACGCAGTCAGAAGAGTGGTAGATGGAACAACTTTGGGAGATCCAATTGTCTTCCAACATGTGAGGGACATCACGCATGTGGAAGCACCCTCATCAACAACCATCCGAAAGATGTTGCACTTCCGGTACGACGATTTAATATGAAAAGCCATGTGATGGGGGAGTCTCTTCTTAAAATTAGTCATATCAAAAGTAATCGAAGAGAATTTTTCGGATCAATAGCCCCAGTAGCCCACACGGTGAGCAAAGCAACACCTTTAACATGATATCCGGAGTACCTCACGTGAGCAAGACCACAAAGGAATCTCGCGCCGGATCTTCCACAATGAGTAGTTAAGGCAGCTAGCATTTGGATTAATCGTGCTGTAGAAGATGCTTTGGGCATCAGGGGCATAGAATCAACAATGAAGCCGTAATGTGAAGTGACTCGGTAAGCATCGGGAGAGTATCCTTAGCTTCAGTATTCTCATATAGCCACGGGATCTCGTAGCGATATCAGCATGAGCACTCATCTTGGAATATGTTTGATGAATTTCCCCTTCACAGGTGCCTCGGAGAAGCCCCGAAATTTTGGTTCGTGCCAAAAGCCCAGTGATGCCCTTGGGGAAAAGGGTTTGTTAACACAGCCTGGGAACTAGAAGAACCCTGCTGAGCTAACAAGTGCTGCGCATCCTGAATTTTAGGGCAAAGGTGTGTAAGATGGTCTCTAGCACACAGCTTGCATGGAAACTTCACTTTCATTTTCTCCTTTGGACCCTCACCAACATGCTCGTTGGTTTTATTCGCATTACCTTTCCTGTTCTTGCCCTTTTTCTTATTATTTCGTCCCTTCTTCTTCCCTTCGGATTGTTGATTTCCTTTGGGATCAGAAGCTTGGACAACATTTATGGACAAAAGCGGAAGGTGATATTTGTGAGCCTGACGACCGGAAGGAAACGAGGAATGCAAAGAAGACAACTGCTGCAATTGAGTAAGCAGGCTGGCTACACCACTATTGATCGATCCAATCAGTCTGTCACCATGAGGACCGGGCTTAGTTTTAGATAAATCTAATGTGGAGCGAGGAGCATTGGGAAAATATTTATGGAGGACCCCAGACTGAGAATAGATCAGCTCCAGCTGCTGGGCCCTAAAAATGGCCTGCTCCTCAGAAAATACCCCAGAATGGGATACATATTTCGAAATATCTGACTGCAGGGATTTGAGAAACCATTCCAAAAGGAATTCACCTAGAATATGAGCTTTAATAAGCCTCTTCCTTCTCCTCCATTCCTGAATGTGATCAGAAATGTGGGTTGCGTCGTCATAGCAAATTAGTGTTGTTGATCCCGGCATCATATCTATCATATCGGATATGACAGATTCGAATGGTTGAAGTATAGCAGCGAGTTCTCGAATGTAGCAAAGCGCCCTTAGTTAGCTCAATATACCATTGCATGACCGTTTCAGTTAAAAGTCTGTACGTTGCAACAATCTCAGCCTAATCAGATGTCGATAGAGGTCAGCATTTCTATAAATGGAAAGTGGTGATGTGGTCCAGTGGATCCTCTCAGATCTTCCCGCTGGCTTTCAGAATGTCTGAGAAGGTGGTTGGTCGGGACAGTAGCGAAGGCGTCACCGATCGGATGTCGTCAGCATTTAGCAGTCTGGAAAGTTCAGTTGCGTTGAAGGTAAACAAGCACGAGCACGAGGGATTCCATCCTTGATAGGATGAATTCCCAACATTCTAAAAAGAATACCCTGGATTTGATGAGGCACCAAGTTGCCAAAAATAACTCGTAGTAAAAGGAGAAGAACCTCCTCCCCACGCAGAGTTACCAAAGACCAGACCAGTTCCCCCACCTGAAGTATTAAATGAAGAGGAAAGCCCCTGATAGGGGTTCCAGGCATTAGAAAGAGGGGAAAAGGTCTGATAAGCACTCGACGAAGTGAAAGAAGCATTACCTTGGTGACCAGCGTAAAACTGATTCCCTGCCCCCGCTGTAGTGAATATAGGGTTCCATCCTGTAAAAGTAGTCGAACTTTGACCTCCAGACCAAGGGTTGAAACTCTAGGTCTGAGAAGTAAACGGAAAGGACCCTAAAGAAGGATTCAAGCTGGAGATAATCCGGTTCTAAAAGGAACCCTTGAAAAGAAGCTAATCCACTAGCCATGGAAGACATGGGTGTAGATGCAGCTGCAGCAGCGGAAAAGGAAAAAGAAGGAATCCCAGAAGTGGGCATTCTGAAACAAAAGGGACCAGATTGAGAAACATGTGCTTGGGTGAAACCAGAGCCAAACACAGCAGTACTAGAAGCAATCAAAGATATAGCAATAGTGCCTCCTCCTTCAACAGAAGCAGGAGTTTGAATGCCTGCAGTACTCACAACAGAAGCCGCGTTCCCGGTCATGGCCATCGAAAGGTATGTATAATAAGGAGGATCTTCCGGTCTCTCTGACTCGAGTCCGATGTATTGAACAACGAACAAATAATCAGGAGGAAGAGGAGATGGAAGTGAATCTGAGGGTTCAGACACTTCCTCTACTTGTATATCTTCTTCCTACGGAAATAACACTCACGAGGTGAGCGGAACACTCCTCTCCGAACCAACACCAGAATCAACTATGAAACCTTCAGACCTTTGGGGAGGATCTCTCTCCACTGCGTCGGATGCCACAGGGTGGTAACCACCTGCTAAATCACTCCTACGCCTTCTCGAAGAAGGCTCTAGACTCTCAAGAGATAACCCCCGGATTCTCCTCGATCGACAAGGCGCTTGATCAGCCACTTTTATAGATTTTAATTAGACTCAAAAAATGTAAAGCTAGGCAAGCTAGAAGCAAAGAGCACTCACTAAAAAAATAATCCCTGAGATACAATCAAGCAAACAGCCTTCAGGTATTTCCGCTCCGGGTGATTAGGACCGGACACCAAAATACAAGAAAGCGAAATATAGGACCTCCCGAAAGTAGTCTGGGATAATTACGGCCCAGGCCTACTAGCGAAGGTATCAGAAACAGTTACGCCGACCTCCTAACGACAGCCTTTGCCGGCACAAGTACCCAAGCTTCGCAAGGGCACCCCCCAGAAGTACTGCTGAAAGTGATACGACGTCTGCCTCAGGTACCACGGGTCTTCGCCCCCGCAGTCACCTATGTGGAACCTAGAAATGGCAACTATGGGCACCAATCCGTGTCAGAAGCCGGGCGGAACGGTCTTGAGGTCAGATCCAACAAATCGGAGAGGGGGTATCTCTCTTCTCGGCCTTCACTTCCCCTCGCGCTTGACTCTCTGGAGGAGAGCTTTCCCGGTCCACCTAACGGTGTTGGATTTCGCTCAATTAATCAACTTCTATGTTTTGTTTGAGCGGCCTTGGAGAGTTAACTCTCCACTCACCTAATCCAAGGCCCTACAACCTAGCTAGTTGGTGTATGACACTTAGAAAACTTGCTAGTTGATTTTAAATTATATCGCTTATTTTAATCGACTGTTATGTTAAGCCAAAGGGATACGGAGATGAAACTAATGGTGTTTTGACGTAGAAAGAAATTAATAAAAACCAAACTGCATGTGAATGCAGTTATTGTCTTTCGATGAAAAGCAACTTCTACACAGGTTCTACGAGATTAAAAATTGTATTTTTCTTTTCAGATAACAAACTCACACTCACAAAAACTATGAAAATGACTAAATGCTTGAGTGCACCTAATGCAAATCACTACAAGCATGCGAATTCTAAGATGCAAAATCTCTTAAAGTAGAGAGAAATTTCCCGAAGATCCTTCAGTTTTATCACTTTTTGGTTGTCCAGAAAGCTAGTTCCCAAAATCAAGAACTCTTAATATGAAGACACCAAAAATGCTTGAAAAACAAGAGGAAGAAATCAATGACACTCTTTTCCAAAATCAAGCCAAAATCCAAAGGCAAGAAACCTCAACAAAGCTTCAAAAGATACAATGAAACGAAAACAAAATTACAAAAACAAAAGCAAAGAACAAAAAAAAATGTTTTTTGGAGCTTTTGAGTTTTATCAAAGAAGAGTTCGAAAAGACCAAGCAAAACTATAGAATCTCAAGCCAAACGACACTGAATTTCAAGCAAAAACTTCAAAAATGCTCCAAATCTTATAGGGCCAACTAGTAGCAAGATCAATATGAGCAAAAGAAGACAAGAAAACTTAGCCACTCAGCCTAGAAGAATAGTACAACCTTGCAGAAAACAAAAACTTCAAAGAACCAAGAAAGACTTTTCAAAAGTTGCAACAAGACCTAGTCGACTGAACTCAAGAAAACCAACCAAGAAATGGGCAAAAATCGTAGTGCAAAGCAAAACACAAAGGTAGGAAAGAGTAAACGAGCAGAAGCTCTATGTTCTGATAAAGCAGAACAGTCAAGAATCCCCAGAAAGAGACCTTGATACTCGAACCAGAAATGCTAGCACCAGAAACAAGACTTTGACAAAAAGACTAGTTTTCAATCAAACAAGAGAGAGAAAAGACCAAAGACCACTTTCTTCACAATCTAGAGGGTACAAAGACAGTGCAGGAATAGGTCTCCACAGACAGAAAGGACTAAAAAGCCAATAAATCCAAAATTTCAAAATCTGCCTAGGTATACGCAACTTTACAGTTTAGCAACAAGCGTGCATACACAACTGTGCTAAAGGAAACATGTGTATACGCGACTCCCTTTAACAAAAAATGTGTGTATATGCGACTGTGTGTAGACAAACCCGCGTATATAAAGGTAAATAATGAAAAAACAAAAAGGATCAAGCCTGGATAAGAAACCAGGACTTCAGTCTGACTGAGAAAAATTAAACTGGACTGGAAATAGAAGTTAAAACTGTTGGACACCTATCAAACAGCTGAAACCACCCAACAGGGGAATCACAAGAATGCGATCCCCAGTGGAGTCGCCAGTTCTGTTTTGGGGAAAATCACCCTAGAGGTTTGTTGGGTCAAAACCTCCACAGATCAGGGCATGCTATTCAGAAAGACTCACACACAACCGTACTTGAATGCAAAAAAACTAGAAGCCAACGATAGCAGGACTCACCCGTAGTCCTATGTTCAATGTAGATCCCGCAGGGTTCAAACCCCCAGCAACCTTCCTTCCTCCTTCAACCTGAAAACAAGAAAGAACGTGCACGGAAACCTAGTTGTACATCATATAATTCTCCTAAACGTTAGTGTAATCAATGTGAAACACGATATAAATGATAATAACTGCTTAATAATCAATCTTTCCACATATAAAAATAGATACTAACATGGAAGTTCAGGAACAAGACGGTTCTTCATTATTATGAATAACATGTACAGTAGTAAAAGTGGAGAGATCACATGAATCCTTCCACGATCTTCGAGCAGACCGTCGTCCGGATTCGTCCCGCCCTTGCCTCGCTAAGATTCTTCCAAGAGTTGTGCACTCGAGATGGCATATAAATGGATGAACATCTCCAGGAAACAAGGGTTTCCTGATATAAATCTGGGAAAGTGCAGGAGGCACGGGGAATCAGACTTGAACTGGGAATCCAACAGAGTATAATGACTATAAAATTTCTCCCTCCCTTAGGCCATGCACATGAGGGGCTTTTATACTCCCTCAAAGTAGTTTCATCAGTTGGAAACAGTTGGCCACGTGCTGGGGTGGTTGAACTACCAGAGTAACCATCAACCCAGCCCGAAAATAGGGAATTTTAATATATTTTTTTAATGGTTTTAATGGCATACGCGGAAAAGTACATGTGGACTCGCGTATACACATGGAAAAGTCTGGGCATAACCGCGTATGGGGATTTTTACACTGTTTTTTAGTGAATTTGTTCAAGTATGTAGGAATGGGTTCCCAAAGCCATAAAAGCAATCATGAATCATATGAAGGTGAGAAATGATGCTATAACAAAGAGATACTAGGTAAGTTTCACATGGAGAGCTATAAACCCATGGACATTCCTCTTCCAGGAAATTGGAGGAAAGAGGATGCTACCTTAGGAGAAGTAGTGGATGTTACTATCTACAGGCAGTTAGTGAGTTCACTGATGTAATTGGTGAACACTAGAACATACATTTTCTATGTAGTTAAGCAGCTGAGTTAAGCTATGGTTAAGCCGACCAAGATCTTTTGGAAGGTGGGGAAGCATGTCTTGAGATATCTCAGGGGCACTACAGAGTATGGATTATGGTACAGAAGGACAGAGGGAGTGAACCTTCAAGGCTTCATGGATGCATATTGGTCAGGCAGTCCATCAGATAGAAAGAGCACATTAGGAGGGATCTTCAGCATAGTATCGGCAACAATTTCTTGTTACAAGAGGAAGAAATGATTTGTGGCACCTATTTTAGCCAAGGTAGAGTACATGGCAACAATTCAAGCTGCAGGTGAGGCCATCTAGATGAGAAAGATTTGGTTGGTTTGTTTGGTTCTCAAATGGATCCGACTCTGATACATTGTGATAACCAGAGTTGCATTAAACTCTCCATTACTCAGGTATTCAGTGATAGGTCCAAGCACATAGACATCCAGTACCACCATCTCATATATTGTGTTCAGAGGTGCATTATCTTACTTTAGTACATTCCCACGGAAGATCAGGATGCATATATTCTGACGAAGGCGCTCACTAGGAGAAAATTTGAATACCATAGAGGCAGGATCGGGGTGGAAGATAATCCCTTTCTTGTTGAGAGGGAGTGTTGAAGTCCAACAAGAAATTGCAGAAGACACACTAGTGTGGGACCAATAGGTCCTACCAATACATTAGTGTGAAGGCCAAATTTATTAATTAATTTGGTGCAATATCTAATTTAATTTTCCCTTAATTAAATTGGACAATAAAATGTAACCTTATCTCATGATCACTTGTAACAGTTAAATTAGTGTGATAAACTCAGCTAGCTCATGTATTTCGAGTTGAGGGTGGTTGGTGAGGCATGCAGAGTAATTCTATTAGTTATGGAGTTCAAATTGAAGTTGGTGCATTAGTTTAATGCATGAGTAATCAATTAACTCAGTTAGGTGAGTTAGATTCATTTGAACTAGTTGTAATTGTTTGTTGCACTACTGAGAGATCAAGAGAATTAAATATTATTTAATTCACAATCATTGATCTTCCATGCAACTAATGATTTACTAATAATAGCTGCATGCATGTTAGTTCCAGTGGAGATCCAGTTTAAAAAAAGGTTAAAGGGATGTTAACTATCAGTTGTGTGATTAGTAGGTTGACCACATGCAACCAAAAATCCATTGGAGTTCCCATGATCCTTGCGCTGTTTAGGAAGACCAAAATTCCTAAGAATAAGGATTGCATTCATCAGGACTTGTGCAAGAAATGCAGGTTGTTTAGAGGCTAATAATTGGCTAATTGTTGGCCAGTTTTGTCTAGGACAGTGTGAGACAGTTGTGAGAGTGCAGGAGACTCTTGTGAGAAGAGTGCATTATAATTTTTTCATGATTCCATGTTTAATATACAATAGAAGATAGAGGGGTTTTGAGCTGCAAGATTTCCCCGGGAAATTATTTGTGTTGTGGTTTGATTTGATTCTTTCTTTGCTTCATGTGATTGGCGATTGTGTTTAATTTCCGCAATTGATTTGTAGAAGGATTCAGTATATAGCTTTAGTACATTTTTAGATCAGTTGAATCCATTGATATACATATGTTTGTATAATTTCTACATGAAGAAGTGTGGACGCTCATTCAAAAGTTGCAGCAAGATCCTAGTACATCTGATACATTTAGTTGGAAAAATGATTCATTATGGTACAAATATCGCTTATATATTTGTAATAATTCCCAACTAAAACAAAATATTCTTTTGAAATTTCACACCTCTCCCGTAGGAGGACACTCAAGATTTTTAAAAACTTACCATGGGGTGAATAAAGAATTTTTTTTGGATGGCCTTAAATTGGATATTCAAAATTTTGTGGCAAAATGTTTGGTTTTCCAGGAAAATAAAGTTGAGACATTTAAGACCCCAGGTCTACTACAACCTTTATCCATTCCAAGTCAACATTGGGAGGAGGTTTCAATGGATTTTATTAGAGGTTTGCCTAAGTCCAAAGGAAAGAGTGTCATCATGGTGGTAGTTGAAAGAATGACCAAGTATGTACACTTTTGTGCATTATCTCATCCATTTAAAGCAAGTACAGTTGCTACTAAATTTATGGAAACAATTCAAAAGCTACAAGGAAACCCAAATATTATTTTAAGTGACAAAGATCCCATTTTCACTGGAAATTTTTGGATGAAATTATTTTCCTGTTTCTGTACTTAACTAGCTCATAGCTCATCTTATAGACCTCAATTTTATGTTCCAACCGAGATAGTGAACAAATGTTTGAAAGGATATCTTTGTTGTTTTGTATCTAATAAAAAAACACATTGGATCAAGTGGTTACCTCTGGTTGAAAGGTGGCAAAACACTTCCTTAGATACTATAGAAAAAATGACCCCATTTATGGAACTTTATGGATATCATCCACCGTCCATCACATCATCTTCAAGAGAAAATTATAAGGTTCAATCAGTGGAATATCACATCAAGCATCAAAAGCAAGTTCTCCAACTCTTAAAGGATAACATAAATTTGGCGGAAAATCGAATGAAACAACAGGCAGATCAACATCGCAGTGAGAGAATTTTTCATGTAGGAGAATGGGTATTTTTACGCCTACAACCATACAAAAAAATGTCCCTCAAGCAAGCTAAGAAGGATAATAAATTATTTCCAAAGTACTATGGTCCTTACAAGGTGTTGCAAAAGATTGGTACTATGGCATACAAATTGGAGCTTCTTGATTCTTATTGAGTGCACCTAGTTTTCCATGTTTCATGCTTAAATAAGGTTATAGGTGACAAAATTCCAGCTCAAACAATATTGCCAAAATTTAATGAGGCAGGAAAAATAATATTGGAACCTGAAGCAATCACGGAGACAAGAACTCAACAGCTATGAAATCGATCAATTTAAGGGTATCTCATCAAGTGGAAGAACTTACCCACTGAAGATTCCACATGGGAGGATGAGAATTTTATACAGAAGCATCCAAAGCTACTCAATCATTGAGGAAAACACTTTTTTTAAGGAGAGGGGCATGTTAGGTCCCTATATTGCTAGTGTAGTCCTTTATTGTTGTTAGTGTAGCCCCCTTATTGTTATTGTTGTACCCCTGTAGTCCCCATATTGTTATTATTATGCCCCATAAAATTCCACTATTTCTATTATTGTACCCTTACATTATTATTTTTAGGTCGGCTACGGTTATATTGTGACCCCATGGACTCCTATATATAGAAAGGAGGTTTTTTCATTTGTATCATCCAAGAATTTTTCATTTACATAATGTAAAGGAGGTTTCCCCCTCAAAGTGGCTGATTTATAAGGAGTTGATCTCTATTTTCTTATATTTTGGGAGCCGGTTTCATAAAAAGATGCTTTATTAATAAATATGAAAGATAGATCTTACAACCGTGGCCTTGAATTTGGAGGCCTCCCTTTGGTGATGAGTAAGTCCTTCACTGAATCTCTTAAAGAACTCCTTATCCTGGATAGCTTAGGCATTATCACAATACAGGGATGCAAGGAAAATGAATGATCATACCGACCCAACAATGACCATCGAGTAGTGGAAGGATGGGGATCAATTTATATGAAAGGAGAAGAGGTTGGGAGCCCATGAAAGAAGGAGGAAGGTCCATTTTCCAAGGGATAAACCCCCATTGATAAAATCAAATCTCTAAAATCAGAGAGCTCGACCTTATCACCACTGAATAACAACCAACTCTTCGACCTGAAACTTCTATATGTCTAAGCCTCTCCTTAATTTGAGTAAATAATGTTAGAAAGGGTTCAGCATGGTTTTCCTAGGAAAAAAGGGTGCTGACAGCACTAGGCTAGAACTGTCAACCTGCCATCAGCACGGGCAAGCCACTAGAGAAGAAATCTGATCTAGAAAGTTAGGGTTCTGAATAAGCTTCTCTAGTGATATTTCAAGGAAACTTTATTTGATTCTTTAGAGGATGTCTTTATGTATTTTTTCCACGAGGAAATAGTGCATAGGACCTGTAAAAAGGCACTTCAGGATTAGGGATGAGAAGTGAGCAGGGTGGAAAATTACTGTGTAATATCAACCACAACAACTTGACCAATTGCACCTACTACAAGTATATTGTGCCTTGTCCACCTAAGAAATTTCTATACCTCATCTTATGCCACTCATGTCACACACTCTTATTCATTCATTTCCATGCATTTTAAGCTAGGGCTCCCTTGTTTTTCCCTGGCATTGCATAACACTCCTTGACATGCATTGGCACACCCTAGCACCTGACACACCTTGGAAAGATTCCCTGGCCTCTAACATGCCTTAGCACTTCCTAACATACCTTTTCACTCCCTCCTTACCACACCTGGAACTAACTGACACTTCCTATCACAATCTCTTATTCATTCATTTGCATGCATTGTTTTCACCTAGTGCTCCCTTGTGTGTCCCTAGGACTATGTAACACTTCGTAGCATTTCCTGGTACACCTTGGAATTTGGAACATCTTAGCCACATGCCACTTTGGAACACTAGCATGACTTAGCACTACCCAGCACACTTGGAACTCACTGAAAATTCCTATCTGCACATACTCTTGTTCATTCATTGCGATGCATTTTGACATAGTTCTCCCTTGTGTTTCCTTGGCACTCACTAACACTCAACACACATTGGCACTTGGCACATCTTGGTATGCTTCCCTAACACTCTAGCATGCCTTGGAACTATCTAGCACATTTTGTCACTCCCTCCCTTACCAAACATGGAACTCTATAGCATGCCTTATAACTCCCTAGCACATATTGGATCTTGGAACTTGGTGGTACTTGATAATTCTTGGCATGCGTTTGGATGCCCTGGAATGACTTGGCATGGTTTAAGATAAAATTTATTTGAGATCAATTATTCACAATTAAGAGAGAAGTAATAGAGGATGATTTGGAACTTAAGACACACTAGCACTTGGCCCTTGGCATATATTGTCACTAGTGTTGGTATGCCTAGCATGCGCCTTTTGAAAAGGTAAGGTCCTGAATTATTAACCTCATATGTGTTCAGTTATTTTCATTTTAACTTGGTGTTCCTTTTTTTTCCCGACACTCCTTGACATGTGTTCGCATACCCTAACACCTGGCACATATTGTCATGCCTTAACACATGGCATGTATTGAAATACCTAGCATGCATTGGCATGGCTTGGCACTATATGGTAAATGTTAGCACACCCTGATGCTTCTTTACATGCCCTAACATTACCTAGTATGCCTTGTCACTCCCCCTTTGGCATTCCTGACATTTGTTGACACTCGCTGACACACCCTCTTATTCATTCATTTCCATTAATTTTGACTTAATGATTTATTTTTGTTGCGGTGCATGTCTAGAAAGAGTTCCTTTAAGAGAATAAAAAAATGATCACACAATTACTGACATAAGTAATTGCGAGATTATACTTGAATGACATTAGGAAAATATACAAGATATTTTAAGAATGACATTTTAGGGTATTTTTTTTATGGTGTGGGAATGGTAAGAAGTGAGTGGTCAATATTATTGAAATGATATATTTGAGTTGTTAAATTTATACAATTCGAATGCCCCAATTTTTTTCAAAACACTAAATCTATTTATACATTTTAAATTATAATTTTAACAATAATAAATTGTAATATAACAAAAAAAAAATCATATCACCAAATTCTAACCAAAAAATAAAAAATTTTAAATTCACCTTTATTTTTAAACACATTTTAATTATACCTTGAGTGGGAGTAATTACTAATGGTTAAGAGTATGTGTTTCCTCCTAAGAGGTCACAGGTTCAAAATCATAGGGGTAGAGTATGTATGCCTTCGTAGACTTAGTAGTCAAATTTATATGCGGAGGTGGGTCCATTATCCCAAAAACAAAGGGGTCAGGTCCGTTGTCCCACAAACACGAGGGTCTCATACACCAATTTGATGTGTGTCGTGACCTTAAAGTTGGATAATATTATAATAATAAACTACACAATGCAACTAAAAAAAAACGTCATAAAAGTATAATTTCTTCAATTCCATAAGTTGATGGGATGAGCCAACTTGCACATATGGGATTAATATTTTGTATTTATTAATACCATCCTAGGTACATCTTAACTCTGGATCTATCAAGCACCGAGAGGTCTCAAATCTCTTGAGGTTCAAACCTATTTTTTGAGTGCAAAACTTGAGGAAAGGTTTGCACCTCGAGAGACTTGATCCCTCTCGGTGCTTGATAGATCCAGAGTTAAAATGGATCTAGGCTATTTTCAGTTGTGTGTGGCCAAGGAAAATCTATCAAACATATGATTATTTTATCAATAATATGTAAATAAATCTAACATTAATAGAATAATTTTAAATATGATAAATATGTTTTAGATTAATTTGGTCATTTTAATTTTAAATTTTGGTTAGTTACCTCAATTTGTTGAAATGATAATATTTTTAATAACTTTAATGATGAAAAATGATGAAATAAAAATTTTGAATGCAAAGTGACAATGTACTAGTGTTGAATGATAGAAAATGTGAATAATAAGAATGTAGTTAATTACAAATAGTCTTGATTGTGATCAATCTTAAACTATTTTCTTCTACTATTCTTATTTCCATCCATGTTAGTTTTGTCATCTTCTCATTTCGATTATATGAAAAGGATAGTTGAAATCGTAAACCATTTAAATCCTTAGCTCAGGTTGTTGTAGTAAAAATCATACATTGTCTCCCTTGATATCCAATATTAATAGGTTGAATTAGTATAACAAAAAAATCAATGTACATTTCCAATAATATTTTGTGTTTATAGTGAAATCAATGCATCTAATGCAAGTATTCAATATGATTATAAATAAAAATCTACACTCAAATCAATGCATCTAGTGAAAGTAAGAAAATAGGATTAGAAACCAACATCTACACTGAGAACAATGCATTTAGTGCAATAAATCCAATAGGATTAGAAATCACCATCTACATTGAAATAAATGCATTTAGTGAAAGAAATCAAATAGGATTATAAATCATATACATTGAAATCAAATAATCTATTGCAAGAAATCAAATATAATTATGAATCAACATCTACACTGAAATCAATGCATCTAGTGCAAGAAATCAAATAGGATTAAAAATCACCACCTACATTGAAATAAATGCATTTAGTGCAAGAAATCAAATAGGATTAGAAACCAAATTCTACATTGAAATCAATGCATTTATTATAAGAAATTAAATAGGATTAGAAATCACCATCTACACTGAAATCAATGCATTTAGTGCAAGCAATCAAATAGGATTAGAAATAATCTACATTGAAATCAATGCATCTACTGCAAGCAATCAAATAGGATTAGAAACCACTATCTACACTAAAATCAGTACATTTAGTGCAAGCAATCAAATAAGATTAGAAACCAACATCTGCATTGAAACAGTGCGTTAAGTGAAAACAATCAAATAGGAATATAAATCTCCATCTACTCTAAAATCAAGGCATCTAGTGCAAGAAGTAATCTTCCCTCTCTCCCCTGTCCATATATATCTATATATCCCTTTATCTCTCTTTCGTTATATCTCTATCTCACACCCCCCCCCCCCCCAAAAAAAAAACATGCTTTCTCAATCCATATCTATCAACCCCTTTGTCCCTCTCACCCTCTCTACATATCTCTCTTCTTCCCTCTCTTCAGTTTCTATCAATATCTTTATCTCCCTTTATCTCTCTATATCACCCCCAAATCATACACTCTCTTTCTCCAATCTATCTATCTATCCCTCCCTCCTCCTCCTCTCTCTCTCTCTCTCTCTCTCTCTACCCTACATCTCTCTCTTTTCTCTGATTGTCCTCTCTCCCTCTCTTTCCATATTCCTTATCACTCCCTCCCTCTCCACCTTTCTCTCTCTGCCTTTCTTCTTACCTCCCTCTCTCTACCCCTCAAAATTCATCTCTCTTTCTCTCCCTCTATCCACTCTCTCACATCCTATCTCTTCCTTCCTCTCTCTCCTTTTCTCTCCCACCTCTCTCTCTCTTCACCCTCCAACTCTGTTACTATATCTCTCACTACAAGAAAAAAGGACATTGGTGAGGGGAAAAAATGGTCACCATAAGCTCATTGGTGAGGGTCAAAAGAGCCTTCATCACCAAAAATTGAACATCACCAAAGGTGGCATCACCGAAAGTATAGGTTTTGTGGTGACATTCAAGGTCCGTCACGAATAATTATTTATAGTGACGGACAGTGATCGTCACCATTTCATATGAGCAATAGTGATGGAAAATAGCCTTCATCACCAAAAAAATTAACGTCACCAAAAGGTGGCGTCACTGAAAGTATGTGTTGTGGTGACATTCAAGGTCCGTCACGAATATTGATTATAATGATGGATAGTGATCGTCACCATTTCATATGAACAACGACAATTTTTGGTGATGGAACTTTCATGGTCGTCACTATTGGTGCATATATATGGTGACATTTTTTGATATTCACCATAAACTCATTGGTGACATCAAGGTCCGTCACGAATAATGAATATAATTACAAACATTGACCCTCACCATTTCATATCAACAACAAAGATTTATGGTGAGGGACCTTTAATGGTCGTCACTATTGATGAGTATATATGGTGGCATTTGTTGACTGTCACCATTTCATATTTTGGTGAGGGTTGAAAAATGTCACCATAAGCTTATTGGTGATGGTCAAAAGAGCATCCGTCACCAAAAACTGATCGCTTTCATTCCCTATGAATATCAGGGAACGATGGAATCAAACCACCAACCTCATGCTTGTAAAGCAGGTGCTCTTCCATTGAGCTAGCACCCTTTAAATAATTATAATTTAAACTAGCAATTGCCCCTAAAAGTGCAAAGATACACCAAAGGAATAGAAAATCTAGGAAGATCAAAAGTTGCTAGAAATAATATGTTCAATATACATAATAAAAAGACAATAAGAATAACTTTTGATATAATCTAACAAAGCATGTACTACGTAGGAGAATAATTGGAAAGCACAACTATAAATTTGAATCACAACATAAAAATATAAAAGAACATGCAACAGGAAAGGAACAACTCCACAGTTTGAGAAATATGAACAATCCATGGGCATGTTCTTATATATTGATATAGATAACGAAATAGAAATATAGATTTATGAAATTCAAGTATCACACAAGAATGTATTGAACAAATATCAACATGTAAAATAGTATTTTTTGCATTTGGATTTACCTTGCAGAACCTAGGGAAAAAGTTTCCACAGAAACAACCAATAAACATAACAACATGGACCTCAGGAGCAATTGTACAGATGATAAAATATGAAGGTAAAGCACTAGAGAAGTATTCAAAGAAAATGATGAAAATCATATCTAGAAAGAACTGAGAACCCTTTGAAGTAAACCACACATTTATCATCGTGACTAGCACACTTGCAAAAAAAGATCAGAATAAATTATAAACTATTCCACCAAAAAATAGTGAATTTTTCCACTAAAATAAAGTTTCAAATTAATCACTACCATGAAGCTAACTTCTCTTCAAAAATAGGGAAGTTTCAAGACAATGTATAATAGCTTGCATGGCAATCGTGTTGATAAAACCTTCCAAGGAATAAGACTACAACAGTCAACAAGAGTGCCATCATACTTAATACTATCAAAGAGTGGTCAATAGCAAAAGTGAATTGATGGACCTTCATAACTTGCATTGGTTCCTTATCCTTCATCCAACCCTAAAATTTTAGACCAAGGTTAACATTTTGAAGGAAAATTAAGAAAAGTCTCATTGTCTTGTGAAATAAGATTTTTATCACTACCATTAACTATAATGCAACAATTTTGCACAAGCAAAGCCTCCTTGTATAAAGTGAAGTAGTAAGTGATGATTAAGACTAATTGTGGGCTTAGAATTTTTTTTCCATTTTTTTTTTAATTGTTAGAATTACCGTACTTAGTAGCAGAGGCATTCCCACCATGGATTGGGAATTCCACAACAACCACTTATGTAACTGGGATTGTTGACCATAATAATTTTAACCTTCTCCTTCCTTTTGCTCAGCCACTGAAATATGTGTTGAGAACTCTTTGCTTAAGACATCCCTCATTAGAATTGGCAGACCATTAGTGGGCTAAAGCTTAGACTTATGGGTATCTTTTTCATGCCTTGTAAACAAATGAAGATGACAAGGGGATGGAGCAAAAGAAGAGGGATTAGAAAACATCCACTGAGAGGATCTTGAATTGTTATCAATGATGCTCCATCTTTAGGGATCGCTTCTATAACTTGCTTTCAATATTCAAGGCAAGCCAGAAAGCCTTGCTCCAATGAATTGAGTGCATGCAAATTCCATATTGTGTTGAATATGAAACACGAGACACTTGATAAAATTGAAACATTAATCCCTGATGATGAATTTTTCAATATACTAATGAACAATCAATACCAGCGATTGTTAGAGAGGACGCCACCACTAAGTAAATGAACAATAAATACCAGCGATGGTGAGAACACTCCTTGATTCTTTGTAATGTTAACAATTGTTTAAAAGAAAGTTTCAAAAATAAATTCAATTTCATTATAATAAATTTATTTTAAAAACATTGATGATGAACCACATAGAAAGGTGTCGATCTTAAAAAATTTGTGATTTATCTAGAAGATTTTTTAATGAAATTAATTAATTAATTATTAAAATAAAATTGAGATAAAATAATAAATTTAGGAGAGGTTTTTCCACCCATGGTTTTGCTCATGGTATTCCACCATGCCAACAAGGGGGAATTAACCTGATCGTAGGTCCCAACTAGATCTGCTCTTATTTGGAATGGCTAATCCCACGAGTTTTAAAGATTTTTATAAGGGTTAGGGGAATAATGAGTTAGTGGTTAAGGTATTAAGGGTTAGGGGCTTAGGGGTTAGGGGAATAAGGGCTTAGGAGTTAGAGGCTTATGTAATATCCCAAATTAGGAAAATGCTACAACAATGAGAATATCTCAATATATTCTAAAGTTGGAGACCCAGGAATATGCAAACACAACAATGGAGTAGCAGTGACACTCAACTCATAGAAATGTGAGAGAAATTCATAGCCATATTATTAATAAATAGCAGCAAATATATGGATACAATACCTTGAGGAAAATGTCACTCAAGATAGGCAATGCTCAGCCTCAAGATACACGTACATAAATCATGATAAAATACTACTACACAAGTCTGCCTAAGCTATGACAGTGCATTTTTATAGAGCAACTGCATGCTACATATGTAAAATACATGGATGTACAATTATATGGCCCAATACAACATTGGGAGTGAGTATATCAGCTCCAAAAGGCTACCTCATGTCAATCCTAGAAGGATTGGCTATAAAATACAAAATCTGTAAAAATGCCAGAGTTGCTAGGTAGTAGTTGCAAATCAAAAATAGAACTGGATGGAGATGGCTGTAGATGATGCCGAAACTGAATATGCCTCCTCCAATGGATCTTTCAAGTGAAAGGCTGATCCCCTCACCAAAGATCTCACCCTCCAAAAATCTACAAGAGCCCCACTGCAAATGCTTCACTAAAAATAACGTAGTCACTGGATGGAATTGCATTGTAGGGGCAAGAGAATGGGTTGGCCCAATGCCAAGATCTGTAATTAGCTCCAAAGTCCTCCAAACTGATCTCTCAAAGGGAAGAGAGAATCCTTCTCTGAAAAATAGTTGATGGAGGTGGTGTAGTGAACCCTAACTGCAACACCCTGCAACACAACATTATTCTGCTACAGAAATAACACTGTCTTGGAGGAGGATGCTTGGCATCAAGCCTAGATATGAGGAAAATCAGTGCAATCCCTCAAGAGGCCTCTCAAGAAGGAGAAGGAATCCTAAATAGGAATTCCCCCGGCAACTCTTGCTAAACAACAAAGAATGCATAATGTTTGAATAGACAATGAGATCAATAATCCAAAGCATGAGAAACAATGACTACCTTGCCCTCCTTTTAAATAATTGAAAGCCCCTCTCCATGGGTCCCACTCCTCTTAGGGTTTCCTCCACCAAATAACCCTCTTCCTATTCATACTGTGTTGTTTCTCTAAGTGTTCTCCACCTCTTATCCCAGAGTTGTTGACTTGGTCAAACTTGACCTTGTCCACTTGCAAATAACCCTGTTCACACATGAGGGTGTGAAAAACAGCTCCAACGATGATCCCCTTTCATACTATGAGGGATTTTATTGAGATTTCCATCATGCATGGGCCTCCTTACCCATTTATTCTCCTCCTAGGTGAAATCAACAAAAAATAATATAACAAATTATTGTAGGAAAATTTTGGAATATTACAGTCCTCCCCTCCAAAATCTTTGCTTGTCCTCAAGAAAATGTATAAGGAGAGAAAAATTCCTCCCCTCCTCCTCATGTGGCCTCCCATTAATGGCCTCCATCACTGCATTAAGATAATCTGCAATAAAATTGTCATCCAGTGTTTCCTGCCAAGTGTGCAAAACCAAATGGTCTACATCAATCAAAGGCGAAAAGTGTGAATGGAGACATGCTTGCTGTCTCATGGCCTCCAAAAAGTAGGAGTGATGATCAACATGGTGAATGAGTGCCTCCCTCATCCACGCTATCATCCAAATGAAGTGAGTCACCCTCCAACATGGAAACTCATGAAGAATCTTCTCCACCTTTGGCTCCTAAAATTTAGGTGGGCTAAATAAGTGAACATGATAGGAAATACGGCCTATCCCATGCTGTCATCATCTCCACTGATGATAAGTGTAGAGGGTATGTTGATCTCGGGTTGCAACATGATTTCCCTCCAAGGGCAAGAAGAATATTGAGTCTCCAAAGACCCTTCCTCCAAAGTCATGAGTCATGCCAACCCAAACCATTCCATACAAGATGAATGGAATATCATCACCACATGGCATCCAAATCAGAAAATGGCTGAAGGTTATGTGCAAGTCTGGATGATACATATGGTCTTTCTAGTGGATGCAGTGCAGTCCTTTCAACTGCTGATTTAGAGCATCAAGTGGCAAGTTGTTCTTCAAAGAATTTGCAGCCATGCATGTTAGCTCAACTACTATAAGGTAGTAAGCTGCAATATATACCAGCTGTGTGCAATCAAAGCAATACAACACTTGCCCAAGTCATGTAGAGATGGGTTAACAAAATTACAAGATGTGGCACTAAAGTAACCATGAAATCCATAAACAATTTTGCTCTCTTGCAGAGCAATGCACTGTTTACATATGGTGAGAAAATACAAATATTCAATAGAGCAATCACTAAGTACATAAATGTATTTCTTACCATGCATCATATGTGAGCTGAAAGTGGGGTCCATGTGTAAGTTTCCCCATGAGGATTCCCTCATAAAAATCTGCAAGAAGAAGGGATACATATACTCCGTGGAACACTCCATCAATAAGAACACACTCCCATGTGACAGCACTATAAGCCTTAGAAATAAGGCTCCATGACTCCTCCCTTTGAAATTCCATATGCCAAATCCATCCACCATTATGTTTCTATGTGAGAAGATGTTCTTCTGATATGGAAGCCTCTCATAATACTCCAATGCTGAAGGGTAGCCTCCTTGCACCATGAATGTGCCTTCCTTCTTTCCGGAAATGTCATGAAAAGTGTTGTCGAAAATTATTGTCTACCCTAGAGATAGCCTAGAGTTGCTATAGACCAGTGCCTAGGACATCTTAGCATAGAAAGGAGCTCATAATATATCTTGGGTTGTCAATCCAAAAGCTCTCTTACTATCTCTTGTAAAACAAGGAAATTAGTTTAAATGGAACCAAAATCTCTCAGAAGCTGATACAAAGATAAGAATAATGTAGGAACAACATGCAAAACTCCAATACAAAAGCATCAGACAGTTAAGAGACAGCTTATTGCAAAGAGGGCCAGTTCAAATAATATGCCACAGAAATCAGATATCAAAAAGTGGATGTAGTGAAGAAACATGAAGAAGATACTAGTTAGCATGAGGCTGATACCCAGATACACAACAAAACCACATATGGGCTTATCCAACTAAGAATCCATACATGACAATGGCGTTTTAAAAGCACCCTCCTCAAGTAACTAATATAGTAGAAAATATGGATGAAATGAACATGAAACAGTATATCATGACTAGACCTATTTAAAGTGCTTGACTAATCCAAGTATGGGCACCAACTAGGATGAATCCTTACTTAAGACTAGTGAGCCACTTGCATTCTAGAACATGATACAAGAAGATAAATAGCATGAAATGAGATATTATATTAACACATAAGAAAAGATTACATACTGTGGGATACCAAAGACCAGAATCCTCATTACAGTTATAACTCCTCCTCACTGAAACCCTACGGGCTCTGAGCCTTCATAAAAAAAATTTACAAGATGTATACAAAAGACTTTCACTGCATAGTTTGCTGATAGAATTCCGGAACCCTTTCAATGTATTTTTTCCTCATTTTTATAAGAGAAACAGAAAGCTCTAGAGAATGAGGTAGGTGATATACATTTAATGATCTAATTTAAAACAAATCTGAAAGAAAAACCCACATATGATGTTTGACGGTGTTGAACTGGTGCAAGTACTCTGCTGCTGTTTTATGAAATAAATGTTGAGGATGAAAATCTCCTCATGAACGAGACATAAAGAATAAAATATACACATGTTCTGTACTTGGCGGGAAGAGAAAAATATGCTGCAATAAAACCTTGAGGTAGCTTGTGTTTGTGCATGGTACTCCCGGTCTTCCAATCTTTCACTGATATTTGTATGCCGCCCAATTAATATTTCTTGTTGTGTAATCTTTCCCTCTACAGGCGTCTTTAGGGTTCAATGGATTTTAATTATGCTTCCATGAATGAGGTCATATCATAGCAACCACCACCAGCCTCATTCTTAAATTTCTGCTTTTAAAGATTGTCCTTAGAGAAGATCTTGGCCTCTGCAACGGAGGTGATATATCACGGCAGCTTCTTCTCCATATAAACCTGCAAAACCCACAAATATATTAGAAAAAACAGACACAGGTGCAAAGGGAGTGGAGGTGGAGAAAATGGTGGCGTCGATGATATGGCTACATGGCAAGATCATGCGGGGTGACGACGGAATTACAGAGAGGTTTTGGTAAACAGACGAGATGTAAGTCTTCCACGTAAAATACGATGTACAAATAAAAACGATGGATATGGATGCAGCGCATGTATATAGGTGGCAAGAATGGAAATAAAATGGGCACGCGGGGTGATGACACGTAGGCGTACGAACAACCAAGGGGAACAGATGACATGGCGAGAGGCTCGGGTGGTCAACAAGACATGTGAATGATTCCGGGCCACGCGATCAGGAATGAAATCGACGGCTAATACGAGCCGAAGGGCAATCCAAGGTGGGCCAAGGATGCGATGGACGTGGATTAAAACACGTGCAACTCCAGAGATTAATAGCCGCTGGATGGAGGCCTCGAGATCTGACGGTTTACAATCATTCCGCTGCACATCCTTTGGCCGAAATTTAATACGCGGGGAGAGCAGAGGCCTGAGGTAAAGCGCGTGCATCTTCGAGGCACGATGACTGTCGGATGGAGGCCCTGAGATCCAACGGTCACCATTTATTCCGCTACCCGACTTTCGTCCGGAGGATAATGCGCGAAATGGGCGGTTTTCGGGCCCGTACAAAAGACACGCAGCGCACATTCAATGGAATCGCTGGGTTTTGCGGAAAACCACCGTCACGGCAAAAGTGGTGCGGAATGAAACCACCGGTTTCAAAGGCGCAGGGACCACCACGGAAAACCAGCTCCGCTCCGTCAATTGGATTTGATCGGACGGCCACGAATGCCCCCGAAACTTTGAACATTAAGCCCCTTTCCCTCAAGCATATGGTTTTGCGCCCAGGTCACATGGAAGACAAAATAAGAGTGGCTAAGGCTAAAGGGCTAGGCCTAATATGCTTTTGAATGCGGGTTTTTAACCTTTGAAGAGTGCATTTTTCGGGCGGAAAGGGTAACGACAAGCAGAATATGGAGGTTTTTGGCCACGGTAGTAGGTTTGAAAGGTTATGGGGGAGCATTAAGCCAAAAATTTAAACGAAGGGGAAACATGGATAACATCGGCTCCAGCTGGGGACGGCGTGTTCATTCTTGGACACGTCGAGAACCTGTAGACCACTGATCATCTTGTATGTAGATTCCGCTCTTCAGCCCTTTTACTTTTTCTTCAAAAGTCATTAGCACACATCCCTTATTAAAATAAAAACTGAAACAAAGTCTATATACAATATAATACAACAGGCATACTCTGCCTAAATCAAAATTGAAAGCATGGCTTGAGAAATTGTCCATTTACAAGAGAGTCAAGCAGATCACCCTGTAGATTTTCCAATATGAACGTGTTATTACCTTTCAGCTCCACAATTTTAAATGGACCAAACCAAAGTGGATCAAATTTAGCATGTTTGCCCTTTTCAGCCCTCCGGATATCCCATTTGAGGACCAGATCACCAATTTGAAATTTCTTGTCTTTTGCATGCTGATCAAATACATTTTTCATTTTCTCCTGATATTCTGTTAGTCTCTTATTCACTTGGTTTCGTGTTTCCTCTAATTCGACCAATTGATTAATTCTTCTGACCATGTCATCTGGTTCTTCCTGACTTTCCTGCATGAAACGTGCTACTGGCAATGCCAATTGCACAGGAAACACAACTACTCGCCCATATACCAGTTCATAAGGGGATTTCCCAGTTGATCTCTTACTGGTTATTCTATTGGCCCACAAAGCAAACTTTAATTGGGAGTCCCAATTCTTTTGGTTCTCATTGATTGTTTTCTTCAAGGCCCTCACCAAAGTTTTGTTGGAAGATTCTGCCAAGCCATTCCCCTGTGGATAGTAAGCTGTGGAGTGATTTAATGCAATATTATACTGCTGGCAGAAATTTACAAATTTATTGGACCTGAAGGCCTGTGCATTATCAGTTACAATTCTAGCTGGATAGCCAAATCTAGATATGATGTTCTCTTCCATGAATTTGATGATTACAGCATCTGTAGCATTTCTCGCAGGTATGGCTTCCACCCACTTTGTAAAGTAATCTGTTGCAGTCAGTATCCATTTATGTTGGCCACTTGAAGGGGGATGTATTTCTCCAATAAAATCTAATCCCCATTGCTGAAATGGTTCATCTATATGGACTGGAATTAGGGGCAGAGTGGGCAGCCTTTGTCTCTCAGCAAATTTTGGACATTTGTCACATGCTCTAACCCAATTAAAAACATCTCCAAATAATTTAGGACAATAGAAACCAACCTTTAGAACTTTATGAGCTGTGGCCCTCCAACTGTAATGACCTCCACAAATTCCCTCATGAAACTCCACCATTATATTTTCTACCTCATCCTCTGTGAGGCACAATAATAGTATGCCTGAAGGATCTCTCCAATATAATTGACCATTGGCAACTATATACTTTTGTGATTTCATCCTCAAATTTTATTTGTCACAACTTGGAGGATAGCTGAGTGTTAAAAGATACTCAACTATTTCTTTGTACCAAGGACTAGTGAGATATTTTATGTGTATCTTTTGAGTGGCCATCTCTAGTCCATGCTGCTCTTCTCCTTTCTCAGGCTCTTCATTTGCTATCATAGATAAATTAATGCCTAAGGTTTGATGATTTGATTCAGATAACATTTTAGCAAGTCCCTGTCCTTTAATCAGCCTAGTAGGTCTGATGTCCAAATCATATTCTTGTATTTTTGCTAGCCATCTTCCTCTTTTTCCTTCACTATCTCCTTGAACAAGGATGTCCTTGACAACTGCTGTAGGAACATATGCAGTAATGTGGGATTGCAAAACATATGTTCTAAAGGCTTTGAGAGACTTCACCAAGGCATATTCCTGCTTTTCTAGTATGTTATACTTCAATTCTGCATCATGCAATACCTGACTGAAAAAGGCTATTGGTTGCTCATATCCATCTTCATTTTTCTGTAATAAGACTCCTGCTACTGTATGGGGTGAAGCAAATTAAAATATTATAAATGGCTTGTTGTAATCTGGTCCAGCTAGTATTGGAGCTTTAGCAAATGCCTGTTTTATTCTGGTGAATGCATCTCTAGATTCTTGGGACCACTTTACTTCATTATCCTTCTTCAACATATCAGTTATATGCCTAACTATCTCAGCATAGTTAGGAATAAACTTCTCAGAAAATTGATTCGGCCTAGAAACACCTGCACTTCCTTCTTATTCCTGGGTAAAGGAATACTGTTTATAACTTCAACTCTCTTAGGGTCTATTTTCACACCATCTTTAGTTACAATGTGCCCTAAGAGTTTTCCCTCATCTAATGCAAATAAAGATTTTTAAGGATTGAGGGAAAGACCATACCTTTTGCATTTTTCAAAGGTTCTCTGCAAGTGCTGAATGTGTTCAGTATCATCCTTTGAAAATACTATGATATCATCCAGATATACCACCAGAAACTTGTCCTGCTCTCCAACAAAAGCTATGTCCATTGCCCTCTGAAAAGTAGCTCCTGCATTGATTAGCCCAAATGGCATCCTGGCATACATAAATGTACCCCATGGAGTTGTGAAAGCAATTTTCTTTTGATCTTCTCGGAACACAGCTACCTAATTATAACCAGAAAACCCATCCATCATTGACATTTTGGAGGCTCCGAACACTTTCTGCATAATGTGATCCATCTTAGGCAATGGATAATTATCTTTTAAAGATGCTCTATTTAAGTTTCTGAAATCTACACACAACCTTATTTCTCCATTTTTCTTTCGAACAGGAACAAGGTTTGCTACCCATTCTGAGTATCTCAGTGGCACAATTATTTTGGCCTTCAGCAGCTTCTTGATTTCTTTTTCAATAAAGGGAAGCAGCAGAGGATATATCTGCCTGAGCTTCTACTTATAAGGCTTTGCATCTTCTCTCAAAGGAATTTTATGCTGCATTATATTAATGTCAAAAATTTTAAGGTCTTGATAAGACCATGCAAATACATCCTTATATGACTGAAATAATTTCAGATATTTCTCTTTATATTCCTCTGGGACCTTTTTCGATAATTTGACAATTTTGGGATCAGCATAAGTACCCAGATTTAAATCTTCCACTTTTTCTTCTTCTACTGTTTTACTGTGCTGCAATGGAACATCGTTTTTATCAAACAATCTTTCTAGAGGCACTAGCCCTCTAGGTATGATATTTCCTTTTAGCTACAACACTTTATTGCCTACTATTTTTTCTTCCCATTTGTTTTCTACAACATTTTCAGCTTCCTCTTCTTCATTATCATCAATATCCATATTTGAAAACTCACCCACTGTCTCCAGGAATCTATTCATCTGTTCATCATCTTCAAAAACCTGCCAATGTTTAACATTATCTGGGATTGATGGTCTGTATCGTACTTCAATTTCATACCTCAAAAGAGGATTCTGTGGAGGACGAAATGTACTTGTAGCCATAGCAAGAGAATCTGCCATTTTGTTCTGCTCCCGGGGCATGAACTGTATATTAAAAGCTGAGAAGAAACTTTCCACCATGTAGGCTCTCAGCCATGGATGCTTAGTTTGGCATTGATTTCTGACTTGTCTGACCACCAGCCCCGAGTCTCCCATGACTTTCAAACTTTGTATGCCCATGTTTTTGGCTGTTTGCAATCCCAATAAAAGTGCTTCATATTCAGCTACATTATTGGTAGCCTCATATTCCAATTTAAAGGACAGTGGCACCCATTTTTCTGTAGGAGAGATCAATAACACCCCAGCTCCATTGCCTTCTCTTGAATTTGCCCCATCAAAATGTAAAGTCTAGATTCCATCTTCATAATTTTCTGAAGGCTGCTCATCCTTAATTTTGAAGGAGGATTCATGCACATAATTTTGATCTTCTTCTAGCATAAAGCATGAAAAATCTCCTTCTTTACTATAGACTGGTGAATTTTCAGAGTTATCAGCCTTAGTAACTACCTTGACAAATTTAGTCTCTCTGTATAACCTCCTCTCCTGTCCACCAAAAGCTGGGATGGTAGCATATGTTAAATCCAGCTTAATTGACCCACCAATTTTTGTACCCCAAGACCTTGACAACAACATGCCAAAGCAGGCTGAGATATCAGCCACCACAATGTCCATGACCACACTCTTTGCTGGAATTTGGGCCAAATTGACCATTAAATCTTTAATCATCCCCAAGCATTTGACTCTTTTGGAATCAAATGAATAAAGGTCTTTATATGGGCGTGTGATTTGCAGTCCTAGTTGTTCCATGACGGATAGAGGCATAAGATTATGGGAAGCCCCAAAATCTAACATACAATTGTGTAACAGCAGGTCATGAATAACTAGAGACACATAAAAAGGAGGAGTAGAAGGATCTACTTCCTCAACATGTGGGCCAAAGACTACCATGGGTCTTACTTCTTGAAGGTTTAAACTATCAGGCACAATTGATATTTCAGGAGGAAGCATGAAAGAGGTAACTTGGGATTGATATGCAGGTTGTTTTAGCAGCTCGGTCAAGGGGACTGGAATTTTAATTTTCTCAAGTTCTTTTTGCAAACTAAAAGCAGGAGGGGGCTTTTCTATCACAACTTCTTTTGACTCTTTATTTTCGGCTGAAAATTTAATTTCTTTTGACACAGATTCATCATTAGGAGGACTGACTACTTTTGAAGAAGAAGGAATCTGATCATTAGGCTGCAAGGGAGTATTTAGAGGACTCTTACCTTTTTCTGTGTTTCTCTTTTTTGCTGATTCCTTTTGAGCAGGTACCTCCTTTTGAGGTGGCTCCTCTTCTGGATCTTGAGTTTGGGTCCTCTTCCTTGAATATCTGTGATCATATTTTACATTGAATTGTGCTTGCATGAAATCAGCAAATTGTTTACAATAATGATCAATCTCTACTTCTTCTTCTTCTTGCAATGGGAATTCTATATCATCATTGTTTGAAAAAGCAATATTTGAGTCTTCTAATTCATAAGCAGCATCTTCAGCAAAGTCATCTGCTGGACCTTCCAGGTACAATGGGTGTGGTACCTGATCTGGTTGCTCTTTTGCTTCTCTTGGCAATATCTGCAGTGGTGGTCTCTTGTACTGAGGATTGTATCCTCTGTTTGGAGCATTATAAAAATTCTTGGGAGCTGAAATCTTGGCCTCCAATTCAATCTTACCCAACTTATTAGACAATTTTTTGATCATTTTACTCATTTCTTCAATTCTGTCTATGTCTTTGTCTTGATTGGAGGTATAAACTTCTTCCTTACCTCTTCTCCTAGTTTCCTGTTTAGCTTTTCCTTTTAATTTTACAGAGGAAGAAAAGTTCGCTTACAATTGAAGAGCGTCTGACTGAGCATCATCTAGGGTGGCAGGCTTTCTCTCCCTAAGGGAGAAACCGAAATCTGAGTCAAAGGCTGCAATGAAAACAACTTTTGCAGCGTTCTGATGAGGCTTCATATCTGCAGGGAGATTTAGATATAACTTATTAAATCTCTTAATAAAATCCAACACCCCTTCATTATGTCTATTCTTGAGTGTATTGAACTCAGTGAGACATTGTCCATGATCTTTCTTTTCTCCCCATTTCCTGAGAAAAGTATTCTCCATGTCATCCCAGGTGGTTACTGAATGGTTTCCCAATGTCTTGAACCATTTTCTGGCTTCACCATCAAGAGACTGAACAAACAATCTCAATACTAAATCCAAATGTTCAACATTCAAGTTTTCTGCAAAAGGACAGAAGACCTCAAGATGTTTCTGTGCATCAATCTCATTTTCTCCATTAAATCTAGGCAGGATCTTCAAATAATCCTGTGGCATATCATTTAGCACTTGGGGTAAGGCCAGTGGAGCATATTTTTTCAATAGGAAAGCTGGAACATTAGCCATTGGAGGTGGTGGGGGTTGTGCAACAATCTGATGTACAAATGAAGGAAGGGGAGGAGGAGGAAGTGGAGTATGTATAACAATGGGAATATACTATATAGAAGCCTGAGGTGTAGATGGAAATAATTCACGATTAACAGGGGCTACTTCTGTAACTTCTTTAACTTCCTCAGCCTTAGGGGTAGGATGAAAGTTCACTTTAGCTCTAGCACTTCCCCTTGGTGGGCTATCCGAGTAATATTCAGGATTTTCTTCAATGAAATCAGGGTTTTCTACTGGAACTTCTTGAGAAGAGGAGGATGGGAAGTCTTCTACAGAATGTTCATGGTTTTCAGCATGAACTGACTGTCTTTCTCTCCAACTTCTCCTATGTACGATCTTTTCTGGGTCAGGCACAGAATTCGTCTTCAGCTTAGTAGTATCTGACCTCAAACGTGGCTTTCGAGGAGCCAGGACTTCCGATTGATTTATCAAATAAATAGCAGTGGAGTCGCCAAGGTGAGAGATATGAAACTCTTCAACTCTCTGTGCTCACCTGATTAGAGAGTGAATACAAATTGTCGAGGCCCAGGGAAATTGATTTTCTTAAATTCGTCCCCGGCAACGGCGCCAGAAATATGTTGTCGATAATTATTGTCTACCCTAGAGACAGCCTAGAGTTTCTATAGACCAGTGCCTAGGACATCTTAGCATAGCAAGGAGCTCATAATATATCTTGGGTTGTCAATCCAAAAGCTCTCTTACTATCTCTTGTAAAACAAGGAAATTAGTTTAAATGGAACCAAACTCTCTCAGAAGCTGATACAAGGATAAGAATAATGTAGGAACAGCATGCAAAACTCCAATACAAAAGCATCAGAAAGTTAAGAGACAACTTACTACAAAGAGGTTCAGTTCAAATAATATGCCACATAAATCAAATATCAGAAAGTGGATGCAGTGAAGAAACATGAAGAAGATACTAGTTAGCATGAGGCTGATACCCAGATACACAACAAAACCACATATGGGCTTATCCAACTAAGAATCCATACATGACAATGGCGTTTTAAAAGCACCCTCCTCAAGTAACTAATATAGCAGAAAATATGGATGAAATGAACATGAAATAGTATATCATGACTAGGCCTATTTAAAGTGCTTGACTAATCCAAGTATGGGCACCAACTAGGATGAATCCTTACTTAAGACCAGTGAGCCACTCGCATTCTAGAACATGATACAAGAAGATAAATAGGATGAAATGAGATATTATATTAACACATAAGAAAAGATTACATACTGTGGCATACCAAAGACCAGAATCCTCATTACAGTTATAACTCCTCCTCACTGAAACCCTACGAGCTCTGAGCCTTCATATAGAAACTTTACAAGATGTATACAAAAGACTTTCACTGCACAGTTTGCTGATATAATTCTGGAACCCTTTCAATGTCTTTTTTCCTCATTTTTATAAGATAAACATAAATCTCTAGAGAATGAGGTAGGTGATATACATTTAATGATCTAATTTAAAACAAATATGAAAGAAAAACCTGCCTATGCTGTTTGACGGTGTTGATTTGGTGCAAGTACTCTGCTGTTGTTTTATGAAATAAATGTTGAGGATGAAAATTTCCTCATGAACGAGACATAAAGAATAAAATATACACATGTTCTGTACTTGGAGGGAAGAGAAAAATCTGCTGCAATAAAACCTTGAGGTAGCTTGTGTTTGTGCATGGTACTCCCAGTCTTCCAATCTTTCATTGATATTTGTATGCCGCCCAATTAATATTTCTTGCTGTGTAATATTTCCCTCTGTAGGCGTCTTTAGGGTTCAATGGATTTTATTTATGCTTCCATTAATGAGGTCATATCATAGCAACCACCACCAGCCTCGTTCTTAAATTTCTGCTTTTAATGACTGTCCTTAGAGAAGATCTTGGCCTCTGCAACGGAGGCGATATATCACGGTAGCTTCAACCTGCAAAACCCGCAAATATATTAGAAAAACCAGACACAGGTGAAAAGGGAGTGGAGGTGGAGAAAATGGTGGCGTCGATGATATGGCTACATGGCAAGATCATGCGGGGTGACGGCGGAATTACAGAGAGGTTTTGGTAAACAGACGGGATGTAAGTCTTCCACGTAAAATACGATGTACAAATAAAAACGATGGATATGGATGCAGTGCATGTATATAGGTGGCGAGAATGGAAATACAATGGGCACATGGGGTGATGACACGTAGGCGTACGAACAACCAAGGGGAATAGATGACGTGGTGAGAGGCTTGGGCGGTCAACAAGACATGTGAATGATTCTGGGCCACGCGATCAGGAATGAAATCGATGGCTAATACGAGCCGAAGGGAAATCCAAGGTGAGCCAGGGACGCGATGGACGTGGATTAAAACGCGTGCAACTCTGGAGATTAACAGCCGCTGGATGGAGGCCTCGAGATCTGACGGTTTACAATCATTCCGCTGCACATCCTTTGGCCGAAATTTAATACGCGGGGAGAGCGGAGGCCTGAGGTAAAGCGCGTGCATCTTCGAGGCACAATGACCGTCGGATGGAGGCCCCGAGATCCAACGGTCACCATTTATTCCACTACCCGATTGTCGTTCGAAGGATAATGCGCGAAATGGGCGGTTTTCGGGCCCGTACAAAAGACACGCGGCACACATTCAATGGAATCGCTGGGTTTTGCGGAAAACCACCGTCAAGGCAAAGGTGGTGCGAAATGAAACCACCGGTTTCAAAGGTGCGGGGACCACAACGGAAAACCAGCTCCGCTCCGTCGATTGGATTTGATTGGATGGCCACAAATGCCCCCGAAAATTTGAACGATTAGCTCCTTTCCGCCGGCGCTTGGTCAAGCACTTGAGTCATATGGGGAACAAAACAAAGAGGCTAGAACTACAGGGGCTAGGCCTGATACAAATTTTAACGGCGGGTTTAGACCTTTATGCACGGAGTTTTAAGGTGGAGAGGTCAACGATAGGCAGCATATGGAAGTTTTCGGCCATGATAATAGGTTTGAAAGATCATGGGGGAGCATTAAGCCAAAAATTTAGGTAGAAGGGATGATATGCACAACAAAAAGTATGGGAAAATTTCTGCCCATACTCTCCCAAGTGCAACCACAACATCAAAAAACTTTTCTGTTGCCTCCTCTCTCCCTCATACAAGCCATAGAGTAAGATCATGATGGTCAACTTTTATGATGTCCCAACAAACAAATCAGCCATGAAGTGCCTCCTCAAGTCCTCCAAGTGGTTCCTCCCACAAGAAGAGAAAAAGTGTGATATGGAAATCATGGTTTTCCCATGGTTCCTCCTAAAATGTACAACATATAAAGTGGGGAGAATCATGCTCCCAATGGGAATCCTCCATCTCAAACCCACTCTCCAAACAAAGCTCCTCATGATCATAAACATGTCAGCAATATATGGAAGCAAGGTACAGTAAGAACAAGTTGCCCAATGACAATCGAAGAGTGAATTATAGTTCCATTCATGGAACCAGCATAGTGCACCCTTTGCCTGCATCAAAATAAGAAATAACAAGTTCTCTACCAGCCACTTGTTTTCTGCCACAGTCATCTCATAAGATGAAAACATGAAGTTACAATATGGTGTCAATGGTGCACACCAAGAAACATGTGGCTTCCCCCACAAACCATAAAAAAGATAGCCAAAATCAATGCTACAAGTAGCTGCAAGTACATCATCATACAATATGCAAGAAGAGATTATTCTTCTTGTTACATCATGCTGCTCAAACAAGGAAAAGAAGTACAATACAAAATGTGAAATTATACCTCCTCCATCATGTACTTGAGGTCTTGAGCTGAAATGGTTCAACTAGAAATTTCCCTTACTCCCACTGAGTAGGAAGGTGGTTGTGACATCCTCTTTATCACCATCCGGGCTATGCATCTCTCCCTATGTTGTAATATGTCATGATGAATGCACTCCCAAGTGAACTCCTCCATCAACTGGAAATATGCATCAAGGGGCATAGAAGAGAAGTCCTCATGTGATGCATGTAGCAGCTTCTCTTTAAGACTAGAGGATCTAGTCAAGAAGATCATGCCATAGGAATAGAAGACCACATCATCCACCATGTATCTATCATCTCCATCCGAGTCATCAAGAATCATGCATGCACCAAGATCCTTGGAGTACTCTACCAAGAGCTGAGATCTCCAATAAGGATCAATCCTCCTAAGAGATAGCACTGGTGATCTGGCATCCCCCATGCCAAATTCTTCCTCCAAACTCTTCACCTCTCTAAAATCCATGAGTGGTGAACCCAAAGACAAGATATCTCTCATCAACTGTAGATCTGGTGGCCTCCCTGGTGGAATGCCTCTATGCAGTGAGACATCAATGTCAAGAGTGGACTGTACAAATGGTTGGGAAACCTTGCCCTTGCGCTCACAGCACAATATAGTTTGCCTCCTCTTTGCACTGGCTCTTTGAAATAGAGAAGGGTGTGTGCCTCTCATCACATGATGCTACTCTTCCTCCCTACCTCCTCCTTTCGGATGCAGTGCTGCACAACCTTATTGCTGCTCACTGATTTTGCTTGGACCTCCATGTATGATCTTGGGGAATCCCTTACAAAGATGCAATAATCCCTCTATTTGGAGCAAGAGATCCTCCTTCCTCTGCATGAGGTGCTAGATCAACTCTAGAAATGACAGCGTTGTTGCCCTTAACCTCCTCAACATGAGTGGGAAACCCTCCAATGAATGGATCCTCTTTTGGAAAAGGGATCTCTTTGCCTCCTTGTGCCAAAATAAAAGATGAATGTCTTGCCCCCAAAAAAGTGTGATGCAAGATATCAGCCTCCTTTATAGTTCTCTGAAGTGATTTTGAGTCTATGGTTTCCTCCATCACATGCAAGGGTTTTGTTTGTTTAGATGTGTTTGTTTCCTCCACATGTGTTTCAGAATTATTCCTACCAAATCTTTCCATCAAATTTATAATGAACATTGCATAGGAAGAAGTATTTTCATTCCTCAAAGTAAATGACTCAAATAACCACCATGCATAGACCTTACCTCCAAAGTGCGGTGCTGCTATTCTGATGGATTCATCTTCGGAAATCTGATGCTGCTGCAGAAAGGTGTCTAGCTCTTCTACCCAAGCCCTGGCTGAACATGTAGGGGAACCATCAAAGATATATAAAAGAAATCTATCCATATTATTCAGCTTGCTCCTCCTCACCATGATCTTGCAAAACTCCGGAAAGGTAATATGATCTCTAAACTTCTGAGTTTGAGATTCATACTCATGCAAGAAACCACTAAGAGTTCCTCTCTTCGGCATTCCTCCTTCTTCTCTTCCACTTATGGAAAAGTTGGCCATATGACTACACTGTACCTCATAGGGTGTGGCTGCATGCTCATGCTCCCTATAAGAAAAACTAGAGTTTGACTCAGTTTCAAACCCTCTTGGAGATCCTATACATATATCCCTCCTTATCTTCTCAAATTCTTCATGAATGCTCTGTACAGATCTTGGAAGAAGCTTTGTAAGCTGATCTTCCTTTTTCTCTCCACATAGTGGAGTCTTCATCTTCTCTCTCCTTGATAGCATGATGGCTGAGATCCACCAATTGAGCCAAAGATCATGCTCTGATACAATTGTAATATCCCAAATTAGGAAAATGCTACAACAATGAGAATATATCAAGATATTCTAAAGTTGGAGACCCAACAATATGCAAACACAACAATGGAGTAGCAATGACACTCAACTCATAGAAATGTGAGAGAAATCCATAGTCATCTTATTAAGAAATAGTAGCAAATATATGGATACAAGACCTTGAGGAAAATGTCACTCAAGATAGGCAATGCTCAGCCTCAAGATACATGTACATAAATCATGATAAAATACTTCTACATAGGTTTTCCAAGCTATGACAGCATAGTTTTATAGAGCAAATGCATGCTACATATGTCAAATACATGGATGTACAATTATATGGCCCAATACAACATTGGGAGTGAAAATCTCAGCTCCCAAAGGCTACCTCAAGTCAATCCTGGAAGGATTGGCTATAAATTTTATAGGTTGATTAATATTGACAACAACACTATAAATTTTATAGGTTGATTGATATTGACACTTATAGGGTAAGCTTCAATAGTGAAGTTGTTTTTGATGAGGAGGTTGGACCTTTCCAAAATTCTCCTAAGTTTTGAATTACTTGGAAGCCGGAAGGGGTTGAGGATTCAAGTGTCAAGCTTCAGGTAGTTGCACTTGAAGGGGGGTGGAATATTTTGAGCATGATGAGTCTCCTAGACTAGTAATTTATGATCTAGATATAGGTGGTCCAGGTCATGGTGACAATATTGACCTCCGAACATTTTGTAGAATATTCATAGAGTTTGCAAAGCTTGTCAGGCAAGGAAGCTACATTGAATACCATTTTATGAAGGACAAGCTTGGAGAGCATAGAGGGTCCTTCAGTTGGTAATTTTAGACATATGTGGACTAATGAACATGACATCCACCACTGGTGCTAGGTACTTCCTTCCGTTTGTTGATTATTTTAGTAGAAAAATGTGGGTATATTTTCTATAATTAAAATATGATGTGTTTAATGAATTTCAAAAGTTCAAAGCATTAATAGAGAAACAGTTAGGTTGTCATATTGCCTCTCTTAGATATGATACTGGTGGGGAATTCTACTTTAAAGATTTCAATAAAAAAATTTCGTAACATGGGATCCAAAGAAAATATACTACACCTTATACTCCACAACAAAATGTGTTGGTTGAGAGGCAAAACTGTACTATCATAAATATGGCTAGGTTTAAGTTGCAGAGGAAGTCTATTCCAAATATATTTTGAGTTGAGAAAATTTCACAATATTATACCTATTGAATAGATCTCCCACGATGGCGATGAAGTAGAAGGTCACAAAGAACCATTGTTTGGAAGAATGTCCGAGTAAGTCATCTTAAAGTTTTTGGTTGTACTGCCTACACTTGGATTCTAGCTAAGAAGATAACCAAATTAGATCCAAAGAGAAAAGATAATGATTATATGGTACAACAACAGTATAAGGTTTATAGGTTGATTGATATTGACACTGATAGGGTAAGCTTAAATAGTGAAGTTGTTGTTGATGAGGAGGTTGGACCTTTCCAAACTTATCCCTAGTTTTGAATTACTTAGAAGCCAAGTGCCAATGCATGTCAGGGAATTTTATGCATGTTATGAAGTGGCAGGGCATGTCGAAAAGTGCTAAGTAGAGGGTGCCAATGCATGTTGAGGAGCGTTAAGGAGTACAAGGACAACACAAGGGAATACTAGGTAAAAATACATGGAAGTGAATGAATATGAGGGTATGTAGGGAGTGGCAAGGAGTGTTAGTTGTCATGCCAAGGAGGGAGTGAGAAGGTATTCTACGCAATCACACACCTTATTGACCACTCAATTCTTACCATTCTCACACCATAACAAAAAATGATAAAAATGCCATTCTTAAAATCTATTGTGTAGTTTCCTAATGTCATTCAAGTAGAATCTCTCAATTACTTATGTTAGTAATGGTGAGATCATTTTTTTATTCTCTTAAAGGAACTCTTTATAAACATGCACCCCATCAAACATAAATCATCGAGTCAAAAAGAATTGAATGAATGAATAAGAGGGTGTGTTGGGGATGTCAGCGAGTGTCAGGCATGGCAAGGGGGGAGTGACAAGGCATACTAGGAAATGCTATGGCATTTCAAGAAGTGTCAGGTTGTGCTAATATGCTCTAGATAGTTCCAAGGCATGCCAGGCATACCAAGACATGCCATGGGTTAAGGGGGGAGTGTTAGCAAGTTATAGGTGTACTAAGAAGGGAGTGACAAGGTATGTTAGTCAATTCCAAGGCATGATAGAGTGCTAGGAAGGCATGCCAAGTTGTGCCAAGTTCCAAGGTGTGCTCATGTGTGCCAAGGAGTGTTAGGGAGTGATAGAGAAACACAAGGTAGCACTATGTCACAATGCATGGAAATGAATGAATAATAGTGTGTGACAAGGAGTTTCAACGAGTTCCATGTATGATAAGGAGGAGTGACAAGGAATGCTTGGACATGATAAGGAATGATAGAGTGCTGGGGTGGGATGCAGCTAAGATGTGCCAACGCGTGCAAGGAAGTGTTAACTAGGAGTGCCTGGGAAACACAAGGGAACACTACGTCAAAATGCATGGAAATGAACAAATAAGAGTTTGGGATTGGAAGTGTCAATGACTTCCAGATGTGCTAAGGAGGGATTGACAACGTATGCTAGGTAGTGTTAAGGCATGCTAGAGGCCAGGGAAACATGCCAAGATGTCCTAGGTGTTAGGGTGTACCAACATGTGCCAAGGAGTGTTAAGGAATGATATAGGAGCACAAGGGAGCACTTGGTAAAAATGCATGAAAATGAATGAATATGAGTTTGTGACTGGTATTTTCAATGAGCTCTAGGTGCGCTAAGGAGAGAGTGAAAAGGTATGCTGGGTAGTGCCAATGAATGGTAGAGTGCTAGGGTGGCATGCCAAGATGTGTCAGGTGTTAGGGTGTGCCAATGCATGCTATGGAGTGTTAGGGAGTGTCAGGTAAACACAAGGAAGCACTAGATCAAAATGAATGCAAATAAACGAATAAGAGTGTGTGATATGGAGTGTCAATGAGTTCTAGGTGTGTTAAGGAGGGAGTGACACGGTTATATGCTAGGCAGTGCCAAGGTATGTTAAACTACCAAGGTGTGTCAGGAAGTGCTACGATGTGTTAGGGAGTGTAAAATCATGTCAAGGAATGTAGGGGATGCTAACACATGCCACACAATTCCAAGGCATTTAAGACATATCAAGTGTTATGGCATGTCAAGATTTAAACTATGTTTCTTAGTTGTTTTACGACCACAGTTGTATGTGATGAGCCTTGTCTTGGTAACTTGTTAAGTGGGACCAATTGAGATAGGACATGAGTAGTATAATATGAGTTACATGTAGTTCTTAGGTGAACAAGTCATATGTTGAATTTCCATGACACATAAGAATTTGGGTTCGGTCTTAGAATCTTTGATGTAAACACACTCAAGTGACACAACACATCAACTTTTCACAATGAAATCTACACACATCAGGGAATCAATTAGTGCACATGAAATTTTTTAACTTTTTCAAACCTTTCTTCGTTAAATTACAAACTGTAATAGAATAGGCTAGAGCTCTCATACCAGGGATGATGGCCCTTTATAGTCACACTGATACAAGGAATAAAACTAGGGCTTGGTGATAGTCGTTTGACAACCAATATACCTTGAACAAGACAACACTTGACCCAATTTTTTATGGTGGACACACATAGCCCTTTCAATCCACATGTCTTGAACACATCTGGAAGGTCATCTTTCCTCCCATTATGCAACTCCTCAATCTACCTCTATCAATGAACTAAACTCATTTATGTTACTAAACTCAGCTCAAAAATAAAATTCCCTCTATCTACCTCTTTTTTCCTTTAAGGTCTGCAACACTTAAAGTTTTCGATTAGTTGTTCACAACTCTGTTGTGAACAACTATTTGGTCTGCCCACTTTTGCCATACTGCTGCTCCAAGATGAAAAGTCTAGGGATATGGAGGTTTCCCTTATTCTCAATGATGCAATACTCCACATTACAGTGAACAAGGGCTAGTTGGCTATCCCACTTGACTGTTACTTTAGTCCTTCAAATTCTACACGTCCTTAGGCCCAATACACCTACCCTTCTACCAGTCTTGTTTTCCTTCACAAGTATAGAACTTAGATCTCTTCTTTGACAATCACCTAACAACCCTCCAATTGTACTTGGATTGCCATCAATTTTCCCAACCACAGTAAATTGTTTTACTGATCTAGTGCCCACAACACTGCCCTCATCTAGGGCTCTTCAAATATGCCACCTAATAGTGATTTGAGTCCTCTCAAAATCACTATTCTTGTGTACCAATTTTTTGTTGTCCAATCTATTAACAAATCTGAACTACTCATCTTATCATCCTTCTAAAAATTTGTAGATGACTAAACTAGGGTCACAAATCATCCATTAATAGTCCATTCACTAACTGTTTATAGGCTGCTTCAGATCTCTATCCAAAACTCTATGGACAGTCCAAAAAAATCAACTCCTCTTCATGTCAATCCATTCCTCATATGGCACATTTATTCTGCTCCATCTTCTACTTAGGTTCCACCTTCCTTTGGATTTTCTATCTCCGCACATACTTATGCAAACCATCTTCCAAATTTGTGGTATATATTGTAGAGATAAACCTCTCTCTAAGGGTCACAACCCCTCTTCTTCTATGCAAATTTGTCACAGTATTAATGACATACCTTATGAATTGAACATGCTAGGAAACCTCCCTAAATAGGGAATTATACTTCTATTCTAATTGCTTTAGAACAAAACATATCCACCCATAGCAAAAATAAAAACTCTTTCCTCCATAAGAGACTCGGCCTAGCTCATATGGATCCATAGATTCTGGTCATTTCTTTGATTGAATCTTGACTTGAACTTTAGATCTCTACGACCCTAAAACTACAGTTACTTCAGTCAATAGTACACCTGTGACTACTTCTGCTCTGGCCCTAAATTCTAGTGTAGACCCTCCTCCATTTGTGTTGTTATTTATCACAGACCTCGCAACCTAGTAACCAGGACAAGGTGGGGTCTCAACCCTCTCTACTATTTCAAAATTTGATGCAGAATTCACACAGAAACACCACTAAAATGACATGCCCAAATTCTCATGAGTCGCCTCTCTTGAGCTTTATCTACCCTAAGAGAACCAAAAATATGCCATCCTATTTCCTATCTCAAACCCATTAAGGTATGTGACATTCTTGTGAACCCTCACATGATGATATTACTCTTGGTGGATGATCACGGCCTCCCTTTAGCAACGCTTACTCAGACCTCTAACTAGACCTACTTTAGGACTACATCTCTCCTAGCCTCCTTGATAAAATGAGCTCATTCTCACTTGATGTTCTTGCCTTCATACTAAGGCCTCCTTAAATAGAATTTCCTAGCTAGGCCTCTTTAGAACGCTCTAGAAATTACGAATTTTATATACTTAGATCTTAGGAAATATTAATTTTCTCTTTAATTTTCTTTTAGATTTTAAACCTCATATTGGGTCCAAAGCTCCTTCGCTTGCGTTATTTTCCCACAAAACATTTTGTGGTCAAAATCAAACAAACCCATCTCACTAGGCTTTTGGAGTACCTCCCAAGCTACACAATTTAGCAACATAGTCTAGTTGTAGTAATCGTAACTTGGTCAAGCTCCTATATTCCGAGGACTTGGTTGGGTTCCCAAGTTGAAAATTAAGTAAGGGTAGTTGTGAGGGCATGATAACTAGGAAGGGTTAGGGAATTCCAAGGAATGAAAAGGCATGCTAACACATGCTAGAAAATGTCAATGCATGTTGAGAAGTGTTAAGGTGTGTCGAGGTATCGCAAGGGAGAACTAGGTCAAAATGCATGGAAATGAAAAAATAAGAGTGTGTTCCAAGGAGTCTCAGTGAATTCAAGTGTGCCAAGGATGAAGTGTGTTAGAAAAATTTCATCATAGGATTTGTAAGAGGCTAGCCCACGATTGCGAGACTCACGTATTTCACAGTATCGCAAGGTGACCGATCACTGATTAGAATATTGTTCATATACTGAAAATAATATTCTATGGCTACCATTTATTTTCAGAGAAGAAAGGGAGACCCTGACTGTTAAAGAGCATCAAATGAAACAATTTGCCTTATAGTTCTGTGGAAAGGAGAAAAAATATTACTAACAAGGTGTGATGGGGATCAAACTTCATTTCTTCCCTCGTTCCATTTCATTTCATTCACCCTCTTTGCCCCCCTCATTTCCTCCATATTCTCCCATGCTCTAAAACCCATTCCCTGCCATGCCTCTCTTCCTTTTCATCTTCCATTTTGAAATACACATTACCTTACCTTTCTTCCACCTTTCCGCTTTACCCTTACACCTTTACCATTTCATTGCTTTTTATTCCCCGATCACGATCAAAGTGGGGCCCTCATCGCAAGACTTTACGTATTTGGCATTGGAACTAAACTTTAAATAATGTGATCACCGATTTGCAATATCGCATCACATTGTTTTACCTTATGATCGCCTGCAATCTATTTATTTAGTTTGCGATGCGGTAAGTCAGCCGCACCTCATCAGCTCCGCCCCAGTACATAGCCGTTGCAATACATTGTTATATCATATAAAACTTCATAACATTGACTACCTAAAAACCTTCCACTGATTCAAACACTCCTCCAATTTCTAGTGGGCCCCTTTTCCCCGCACTTCGCAAATTTAAGGAGTCAACCCTGCAGCTTATAAATAAAACTTAAGAATTGCAATGTGTGCCTGCGATCTAGTCCCACTTCTTCCCTGCCACGTCACTTATCTCCTCCCCCCCGCATCGAACTTCACATATTTTAGTGTTTACATATTCCATGCTTATAACTAAACGCTATGAATTGCGATGTGCGCTATGGTCCCGTCCCACTTACCCTCCATGTCACCTCCCCATCACTTCACATCAGCGATCGTATTCTTTATAAACTAATTAACTGTAAAGGTTTCGAATGCACAGATGCAATGCCACTTCATAACTAAATTCTATAGAATTTCAGGTCTGGGTGAACAAGTTGTCACTTTGTTTTGTGTCTATAATAGGTCAATTAGGGACTACGAGGTTTATAGATCATTTCATGAATAAATAGGCCAAAATACCTGGCAATAAGCAAAGGCTTTCCACCTCATCGTGCCACCGTCATCTTTAAATCTGACGACCTACGTTTCATTCCGAACCCCCTTTACCATCCTTACTTTATCCTTACAGGGGGGTCTAGAACAAATGGTTTTCAATGAAGGGACCCCCTTATGTGTCACTCTCTCATGAATTAGCACCCTCCCCCCCTTTTCTATTACCACTTAACACTTCATAAGGGTTCGAAATACCACTTTTCTCCTGCAAAACCATTTTCCCCAAATGAAAAACCATTTTTTAGCTAGTTTTACCAGTCCGTTTTCGAGGGATATTTTGGGCAGATGGAAATGAATTTTGACAAACCGAGAGAGGTTTTTATTTACCACGGGCTGAAGAAAAAAACCCTCTCCCAGATTTTTCATAGGTTTCTTCGGTTGGGATAATCAAAAGCCATCTCTCAACCTTATTTTTCGGATTTATGTTTTTTCTGTGTTGCTCATGATTTTGCGGTGACTGTTGTGGAGAGCTGGAGATGAATTTTGGAAATGCGAGAGAGGATTTTGACCAGCATGGGGCAAAGAACAAAAAAATATCTCATATTTTTCATAGGTGTCACCGTTGGGGACAAAAAAGTGTCTTTGACCCCTATTTTCAGAAATTTCACCCATTTTTCACGGCATGACAAACATCCCAAGATTTTTAGAAATTTGTTTTTTGATGATGGTTCTTATATGTGAACAAGGCTAATATATTTTGGCAACCGTTTTCCATAAAAATAGTGCTAGACAGTATGACATTAGGAGAACAAAGCAATTGGTGCCACACTGGAGTTAATGATCCAGCCAAGGCGGTGCAAGAAAGGCTGGGCCAGACATCAATTTTGTCTCACTTTGTCTTTTCGGAATTTTAAAAACCCAATTGCATTCACCTTATAATTCACGAAGGGCCATAAAAATTAATACAACCAACGGTCGCTAAAAAATTCACCTCATCATAGCCTTGCATGGCCATACTTGTCTATTTTCTTCTTTAATTGTAATCAATGAAATTTTTCTAGGGTAGATTAGGGAAAACCAACTTAGTTGTTAGTTAAATACCACTAGAATTCTCATTATAAAAGGTTGGATATTTTAGCACCTGTATTGTAAGAACTACTATTGAAGCACTTTAATTTTTGGAGCTGGACATCAATAATCAAAGACCGTTTATAGGATTCTTGAGTTGTGTCAAAATGGTGATGTGTTTCATCTTTATTTAAATGCTTCCATTGTTTTCTCTGTTGTGTATCTGCCCATCTAATTGTAAATCAAAAAATTTTAGATTAAGATTCACTGTCGGAGCACCTTAATTCTGTCTTCATTTACAATCTCAATGTATTCTGCTAATTAAAGAATCCTTAATTTCTCTTTAGACACTACGGAACCTCACTTTTTCTTTCACCTCATAATTCATACAGCTCTTAAAATCCATTTAGCACAGTTAGCTTGCCCTGTGATTTTCTCTTGATTTTGATGTGCCATTCCAGTCTTTGATTCCATCACCCAATGGAACAGCTTCTGCAGCCCTATCTGTCCAACCACACAATCAATCAAACAAAAAACACCCATCACTCTAACTAGCCTAATATCAATACGTATAACCAGCAAGTTAAATCGATTTAAATCATAAAACAAAGAGAGCCCTCTCTGAATCTAAGAAGGCTAGGTCCTTGTTTCCAAAGCGGTTTGATGTTGTGCTTTATAGTTTAGTTTTGCCAATCTTCTAAATTATAGAGTGTAAACAGGCTCAAAAAAAAAAAATTTAAACAAAGCGAGACTTTGTGTTGGGCACAACACTATTTTTCCTTTATCTGTTATTTTTATATGACATGTGGCACAATTTGGCCGAATGCTCATGTTTTAAACTATTTTAGACAATTAAATATTGTACATTGTTATGTATAAGTTTTGGGGAATTCGACTTGTGCCAACCTATATCTTGTGTATCCTGTGGTTCTTGCAAACTCTTAGTTAAACCTCTATTGTTTATATGAACTAGACATACATGTGAAATATTACCTATGTAAGCTATGTTTCTTAGTTGTTTTATGGCCATAGCTAGATGTGATTCTTGTCTTGGTAAGTTCTTAAGTGAGAAAAGCTTGGACATGACTGGCCTAAGATGAGGTATAAGAAGTTCTTAGGTGAACAAGGCACAATCTACTTGTAGTAGGTGCAATTGATCAAGTTATTTCGGCTGAAGCAAACCAATGTCACATGAACTGGAGTAGCTAACGACTTGATTGGGTTCCCAAGTCATGAAAAAATGTAAGGATATTTGTGAGGGCATGAGTGCCAAGGCATGCTAGGGATTGTTAACATGTGCCAGATAGTTCGAAGACATGTAAAATATGCTAAGATGTGTCAAGTGCTAAGGCATGCCAATATATGCTATGGTGTGGCAATACATGCCATAGAATATCAAGGAAACAAAAAGGAGAAACAAGTTAAAATACAAGGAAATGAACACATCATAGGGTTAATAAGTCGTCAATTTACATTTTCCAAGAGGGGCATGCTATGCACACCAACACTAGGTGGAAATGATTGTCAAGTGCCAAGTGTTAGTGCATTCTAAGTGCCAAATTATCCTCTGTTACTTCTCTTCTACTTTCCAATAACTGATCTCAAATAACTTTAATATTAAACCATGCCAAAGCATATTGAGGCATCTTAATGAATTCTATGCATGATAATGACCGTGGCCTCTTGTTGGAACAGGGTCTCCTACAAAGCTGTGAATCTGGTCCATTTAGTGTATTTTTTATTATATTTAGTCTAGCGCAAGGGTTTTGGGGTGGGTCAAAGACCTCAAAGCATTGTAATGGGTCAAAGGGTAGACTTAGAGTCCATAAACCATGGGTTGTGGACCACAGGAAAGGTTAGGCTAAATTGTTATAAATTTATGAATATTTTGAGTGGAAAAGGGCAAGGAATGAATTGGAATTGATGCTACGTGTGAACTAATAGATTTGGTTAGGGTTGTTTGGGTAAGGACTCCTGCTGTTGTGTGCGCAGAGGGCCTCTATCCTACTGCGTGCGGACCCTGCTATTGTGTGCGCAGGTTGGGTTTTGGGGTATTATAAGTGGATCTGAAGGATTAATGAATGCTGAAGTATTGTTGAAGTATATGAGTCTATTGGAATTATTATGTTGTGAATCTATGATGTCTGGTTAATTTTTATATGTAGCTATGTTATTTCTTTAAGATGCAAAATTCATTGTGTTAGTTGATTGTGCTACGCTTTGGATCTGTTCTGTTATACTTTATGCAAGAATACTAATGGAAACTGCATTGATGCCCTATAAGTCTATGATCTGTTAGTTACTATGATTATAGTTGGTTTTGCGCATGTGGATACGAACGATATTAGTAGATCTGGGTTTTGCACTATACGATCAGGTAGATATAGAGTTGAATGTAGCTGGGCTTGAATTACCTACCCTCTCCCAGGGTGTGGAAACCTGTTTCTAGCACCCTCCCATTCTGCTTCGGGTGAGACTTTGGCCTACGCAAGCAAGTCACTGCCGAAAGGGCCAGTAGTATAGGGGTTTGTTGTCAAACCTTAACCTCCGAACCTAGGTCAGGACCCCTTGAGCCAACAAATGGTTCTGTTTCCGGGACTGGGGGCATTTTGAGAGAGGGATCGGATAATGCCAAGGATGTATTGGAAGCCCGAAAGAAAGGAAATTGATGAATGGTTTGAACAGCAAGTTCAAGAATTTTCCATAAAAGAAAACCCCAGTGAGAGGTTGACCACCGAAGAGTGGAAGAATAAGTACATTTTCATGGAGATCTACGATATCTTCTTTATAATGATTGTGATCAAGCTTCAGGAGTGGCTTTCAAGTTTGGTAGAATTTCAGAAGTGTTGGAAGGACGAGCGGGTCATGGAGTGGACCCTCGAACTAATCCAGTAGTTAGAAAAGGCTACTAACACCATCACTCGCACTTTGGACCATTGGGTAGACAGTGTAATAGGAGGATTTGTGACACAATTTTCCATCAATTAGTTTGTCTCCTACTTTGAAGCAGAGCAGAGATTCTTCAAGGGGTTTTGAGGTAAGTTTCTGAAGACCTTACCATTGCTGATCAAGATATTATTGTGCGAAAAGAGTATTATGTGTAGCCATATCGAGTGAATGGCCTTTGATCTGGACGGGAGTAGAACGCAAAGTGGCAGATAATATAGAACCAACCTAGAAGGAGATAGATCTGTCTATAGTTTGGTAAGAGAAGCAATTACGCAGAGTCCTCCAGTCACACCACTTTCAAACCAGCCTAGGGGTAAGCATTCACCTACACCTCCGCCACCACTGGAAGATGACATGGCTGCGCACATGAAGTTGCCGACCTTTAAGGGTGTGGGAGATGAAGACATGGATAAATTCTGGTTTGTCGCGAGATCGGTATGGACTATGCAGAACGTAGCTAGTGATGTGGTGAAAAGGGCACAATTGTCCCTTGCCTTCGAAGGAAGAGCTTTGGACTGGTACATGGGATACATCAGTCAAAATGAAAATGTAACCATTGAATATATTAAGAACGCCATGAAACAACAATTCAAGAAACCTAATTCCTACTCTCAAGTCGTGGTTGATCTAAAGGATTTCAAGCAAGGGCCTTCTGAATCTATGTGGGAGGCCGATCAGTGACTGAAGAAGGTGATCAGAGAAGGGGGATTCCAATATGATGACAGAAAGCACATATAATTTTTCATCGCTATGTTCCTACCTCACCTACGTGTAACTATGGAGCACCTAACTTTCGAATCATAGGAGAAATCCTTGGAGGGTGCCATGAAGTTAGAAGCTGTGCCTCGAGACGAGACTTAGCTAGGCATCCAATAGATCCAAGGATAGCTGGAAGTGATGCACATAGAGATCCATAATCTACGAAAGGAACGAGGGGTAGAGGCTACCCCGAAATATGGTGTATACAATGCCGAGTGGATGGCTACCACCCTCTATTAGCAAACTATATGCAGTCTGGGGGACCTAGCCCATTGCGCCCTAGGGAAGCTGCGGGACCTAGTGGGCCGGCACTATGGTGCGATGATTTTCGTGTTGCGGGACTACATGATACCAAATACTATCCTCGCTTTGCTGCGTATGTTCCAGAGGTGAAGTAGTAATGGTGCAGGTTCTGCAGATCGGTGGGACATGATGAACAAAACTGCCAGACATATGATTTGATGATTGATCGAGGAAACTTATATAGAGTACAATCAGACCCTGCATTGCCAAGAACCCCCACAGGCGTAGGTGGCTCCTCATCAAGGGGTAGGGGAGGGGGGCGAGGTGGAAGTGCAGGTCAGGGACGAGGTCAACTAATCTATTATAACTGTGGAGAAGCAGGACACTTTGCAAGGGACTGTTTGAACCCTACAAGGAAGTCCTACTGATATTACAGACAGTTGGACCATGCGATTGAAGATTGTCCAATATTTATAGCAAAAATGCAGGAAAAGTAGCTGACACATATGTAGAATGTGCAGAGAAAAATGATCAACCCCACAATGTGTGGAGTACTCTGCTGGGAAAATGATAGGGAATGCTTCTCCGACTCTGATGGGGAAATGGAGAATTGGGAAAAACGGTTGCATGATGTCTTTGCGCTACGATGTCTTCAAGTCACAAGGGACTTTTGCTGCATTTCATCAGAGGTAAGAGACCTACCCTACTTTGATGGTTCTAGTAGCATTAAGGAATTTTTGCAAGCATTTGAAGTAAAGGTTCCCAAAGGACGAAGGCTATGGGCCCTTAAGCTAGCCATCCGTGGAACACCTACGCGATGGTGGGTGAAGCATGAGGAGGCATTCCAGGATTGGGAGGAGTGTCGAGATATGATGATCCTACGATTTGAGGCCCCAACTGATGTGTGGATCAAGACATTCCTTGGATCAAAAGATCCACATGAATATCTGTTCGCGTGGGAAGAACAGTGGTGTGACAGGATGACTAAAGAGTGGGTTCACCTATTGATTCATGCCCTTGGGCCACTTCCCTTTGCATGGTACTTAGATGCGGAGCTACATCGGCGCTCCCGCCACTAGGGGACGTTGAATGAAGATTTCCTAGGAACATTTGGGTTAGTAGGCGGGACAGAGGCACTTGACGCAGTCCTGCAGGACATTGACACTAGGGTATGGGGTGAATCACACGTGTTTATCGCAATGGAAGTACCCACATGGGAAATGAAGATACCAAGCATGGTCAACTACCATAGCCTAGCCCCAACAGGGAGTAAGGTTGATCCGCGAGCTGCTTTTGACTCAGAATTGGAAGGGGTGAACATGGCTACCAGGTTGCTCAGGCTGTGAATGGGTAGTAATGGGACGCACCCTACATTGGCTAAGAGTGGGGATGCAGATACAGAAGGCAGAGTTATCATATATTTAATGACTCTCACAACAAGGAAACAACTGCGTTCAATCCTTAGCCATGTAGGGTATTAGAGAAAGTTTTTTTGGGAATATGTGCTAATTACAGAGCCTCTAAGAGACTTGCTTACGCAGGGGGTCCAGTTTGGTTGGGATGACACCTATCGGGAAAACATGTCTTTATTTTTGAGGTATCTAAGGAACAAGCCTGAGTTGGGGGAGGATGCACAGGAGGCACAGGTGTTTAGTCCAAGCACAACAGGTATGTTGAGCGCACATAAGGAGCGAAAAGTGACAGTTGGAACAGTAAAATCTGGTAAAAAGGAAAAGTTACTGTTGAGTGGAGTGGGTGACTGGCAATAATGGGGCGATTCCTTGAGATTTTTTACTGTTTACTTGATGGTAAGTTCCAAGTGACATTTACCCTACCATTGGACGACCATAGGCACTATAAAGTAGGAAGAATAGCTCAGACAAAGGTTCCATATCACTTTCATAACTCGTATGTATTTTCTCTATACTACACAGTTCTTTGGGCCTGTAGCATCTTTTTCATGGCGAAGCAACCCACTCCTGCGACCAATATGCCCCCAGAATCGAAAGTCCCTTTTCTCGCTAGAATGACAGCTACTAGTCCCATGAAAGCTTCGGTATCTACAAAGCCTGAACTTGAGGAAGTCATGATTGGGTCGAGGGACGAAGAAATCAATAGGATAATTGCACTCTAGCTCCCCACATAGAGGAGTGGCTTCATACCTGGCAAAAAGAGCACCAAAGGGACCTACGCAATAGGAGTGACCCCCTATCAACCCCGAGGAAACCAAAGGGTCGAGCGAGAGGGGCTCGGACGCTGCCGCGGAAAAGGACTCACAACTGCCATAGATCACCTACAAGGACACCAAGGCCTATCTGCAGCTAGAACTGAGCGTGCGAGGGATGAATAACAAATATACCACCTCCCTCCAAGATACAAAGCGGCCAGGTGAGCCTGAAAAAGGGCCCCGAAAAAAGCAGCGCTCCCAACGCTAGGAATATGATGCGACGATCACGCTAACTGATGGTGACCTTAAGCAAATCACGGACACACTTACACTAGCTATAGAGGATAAATGGGAAACCATAGAGGAACAATAGAAGGCTACGATTGACACCATTCAGACTGAGATCCGCGCCCTCCAGTGGAAGGTAGATACACTGCAGACCAGCGTAATTTAGAAATGGGCTCCCTTGGCAACTAGCAGTACAGTGCTAGCTACGAAAGAAAGCCGTCTCTGCTCTTTGCCTAGCACTGCCCTTGTAGGAACCCAACTCTAAGTAGATACAGGGATACAATTGGATCTGGCTAAGCTGCCCCAAAAGGCATTACAGGGTCTCCACACCGCCGTGATCCGGCAGATCCACCATCGAGACCTTGAGGTACATCAACAGCTCAGTGTGGCTAAGCAGACCATCGCGCGAAAAATGCAGAAATTTCCCCCGGTGTATCGCAGCAGGTGGAGCTTGAAACAATGATCCACCAGCTCTGCACAGAGGTTCTGGACGAGATCTTGGCCGCAAATATGCCTTGGGCCAAAGTAGAAAGTATGGTTGCAACAGTAAAAGCATCTAGTACAGAAATGCATGTCATCAAGGCACAGTTGGAGAAGCAAATCTCCAACTTACAAGCCACATTGTAGCCTGCCATGCCACTGGAGGTACGAGCCCAGCACGCTGCACTAGTGACCGAAGCTATGAACACTATCACAGGGCAGATTGCTTAGGGCACCCAGTTGCTAGAGTCTGCCATGCAGCTCTGGACCATGGTCCAGTTCAATCCGGTCCTCTGAAAGATCAATTAGGACTTACGACAGAAGGAAGAAGCTTTCATGTAGGTCAGGGCTTCATTTCCCACCTTAGTGCCTGCACAACATTTAGCACATTTAAGGAGCATTAGCACTCTCCAGGACGAGATTGAGAAACTCTGGTGCAAGAAGCACGTCATAGAGAAACGATTGAAGCCATGGGCTGCCACAACCCTCCAGCTCTCACAGGATGCAGATGACGTGGTCACGCGACTAAACCAGACACTAGAAAGTGTCACCACAGAAACTAAAGGACCAACATCCCAAAAGCTTGTGGACCTTGTGCAGAGCGTCGTTGTTCAGTGTCAAGAGGTGCTGCCTCCGCTTATTGCCGCCATCACTGTGCGCGGAGGGCCTTTGTCCTGCTATGTGCGCAGGTTGGGTTTTGGGGTATTGTAAGTGGATCTGAAGGATTAATGAATGTTGAAGTATTGTTGAAGTATCTGAGTCTATTGGAATTATTATGCTGTGAATTTATGATGTCTGGTTAATTGATATATTCCGTTGTGTTATTTCTTTAAGATGTGAAACATTAGGGGAATTTTAAGGTCTAAAATGGGCCTCCTAAGGAAAATGTACAATCAAAATTCACTTTATGAGAACCAATCACATTTTAGGGGATGACATCATCCCCAATTTTTGAGGTGGCATTGCTTGAGTTAAAGGTACTTGTTACATTCTCAATGGTGGATAAAAACTCATGGTTAACCATGGTAGTGCTTTAAGTATTTTTAAAGTCAAAGTAAAGTACTAATAATAATTGTTATTTCACACTTTTAGAATAAAATATTATTATTGTCATTTCATAATTTTTGAAAGAAACAATGCATATCCTTACATAATTTTCATGCCTTCACACATTTTTCAATAAATATTATATTTTTATATTTTTATATATTTATTTTTGAATTATATATTCATCTCATTTTATTTAATATTATAAGTTTCAATTAATTATAATTTGTTTTAAATTATTTAATAACAAAGGAAAAATGCATTAGTTGTTCAATGATAATGAAATTTTATTGAAAAAATCAATTTTATTTATAGTCACATCAATACAAGCTTTTTTAAATTTTACTTTGGTGCACCTTTTGAATTGAATTTAACCATGGTTACATGGATTGTGGTGAAAAAAGTAAAATTCAAATTCAAAAATATTATTTTATTTGTTTAGCTATTATTTTATTATTTCCTTAGGAGGCCCATTTTAGACCTCAAAATTCCCCTAATGGTCACTATGTTAATTGATTGTGCTGCTTTTTGGATCTGTTATGTTATACTTTATGCAAAAATACTAGTGGAAACTGCATTGATGCCCTATAAGTCTATGATCTGTTAGTTGTTGTGATTATAGTTGGTGTTGCGCATGTGGATATGAAGGATATTAGTAGATCTGGGTTCTGCACTATACGATCTGGTAGCTATAGAGTTGAACGCAGCTGGGCTTGACTTACCTACCCTCTCCCAGGGTGTGGAAACCTGGTTCCAGCACCCTCCCATACTACTTCGGGGTGAGACTTTGGCCCTTGCAAGCAGGTCACTGCCGAAAGGGCCAGTAGTATAGGGGTTTGTTGGCAACCTTAAACTCCGAACCTGGGTCAGGACCCCTTGAGCCAACACCTCTTTAGGAATACATGTCTCTTCACCCCATTATCAAATGAGCTCCTTCTCACTTGATGTTATTTCCTTCGTCCTAAGGACTCCTTAAATAGTTTTTCCTAGACCTCTTAGGAACCCTCTAGAACTTACGGGTTTTATCCACTTAGACCTTAGGAAATATTAATTTTCCTTTTTAATTTTCTTTTAGATTTTAAACCATGTCTTGGGTCCAAAATCCCTTTTCTTTGCTTCTATTCCCACAAAGCCTTTTGTGACCAAACTCACACAAAGCCATCTCACTAGGCTTGTGGAGTACCTCCCAAGCTACACAATTCAACAATATAGTCTAGTTGTAGTAACTATAACTTGGTCAAGCTCTTGTCATCAAGCGAGGGCTTGGTTGGGTTCCCATGTCAAAAATTAAGTAAGGGTAGTTGTGAGGGCATGATAGCTAGGGAGGGTCAGGGCATGCAAAGGAATGAAAAGGCATGCTACACATGTCAGAAAATGTTAATGCATGTTGAACTAGAGTGTTAGGGAGTGTTGGGGCATATCAAGGGATAACTAGGTAAAAATGCATAGAAAGGAACAAATAAGAGTGTGTGCAAGGGAGTGTTAGCGAATTCAAATGTGCTAAGGACGAAGTGTGTTAGGAGAAGTTTAGAATATGATTTATAGGAGGCAAGCCTACGGTTTTTATAAGGGGCTCAACGTAAAAATTTTAGACAAAGGGAGATCACTTTGTGCTAGGCACAACATTGTTTTTCCTTTAGTTATTTTTTTTATATGAGATGTGGAACACTTTGGCTACATGATCATGTTTTAAACTATTCTAGATAACTGCATATTGTAAATTATTGTGTATAAGTTTTGGGGGACTCGGCTTGTGTCAGCTTATATCTTGTGTGCCTTGTGAATCTTGTGGTTCTTGCAAAATCTCAGTTAATGTTCCATTGTTTATATGAACTGAACATACATGTGAAATATTGCATGTGTAAGCTATGTTGCTTAGTTGTTTTATGGCCATGGATAGATCATGTGATCCTTGTCTTGGTAAATAGTTAAATGGGACAAGTTGAGATTGGACATGAGTGGCATAAGATGAGTTATAGGCAGTTCTTAGGTGAACAAGGCACAATCTACTTGTAGTAGGTGCAATTGGTCAAGTTGTTGGGCTTGAAGCAGGCCAAAGTTTTCACATGAACCATGGTAGCCAAGGACTTGATTTGGTTCCCAAGTCGTGAAAAAATGTAAAGGCTTGCTGTGAGGACATTAGTTCCAAGGCGTGCTAGGGCTGGAATGATAAGATGTGCCAGATAAAGCGAAGGCATGTCAAACATGATAAGATGTGCCAGATAAAGCGAAGGCATGTCAAACATGATAAGATGTGCCAAGTGATAAGACATGCCAAGATGTGCAAGGGTGTGTCAATGCGTGCTAGGGACTGTCAAGGCAACAAAATGGAGAAACAAGTTAAACTACAAGGAAATGAACACATAAGAGGGTTAATTAGTCATCAATTTACCTTTTCTAAGAGGGGAATGCTAGGCACACCAACATGACTAGGCACCAACAGGTGCCAAGTGCAAAGTCTTAGTGCATTCTAAGTGCCAAGTCTTCCTTTGTTGCTTCTCATCTACTTTCCAAAAGTTGATATAAAATAAATTTAATATTAAACCATGCCAAATCATACCAAGGCATCTCAATGTGTTCCATACATGCTAAGACTTTCCAAGCACCAACATGTGCCAAGTGCCAATATGTGTCAAGGACTGTTATGCATGCTATGAAGTGGAATGGAATGTTGAAGACTGCTAAGGTGTGCTAGAGAGTGCTAATGCATGTTTAGGAGTGTTAAGGAGAAATAGGACAAAACATTAAGGGAGCACTAGGTCAAAATTCATGGAAGTTAATGAATATGAGGAACATTTTCCAGGGACTAGTATTAATGAGTGCTAGTTGTCATGCCAAGGAGGGAGTGACAAGGTATGCTAAGCATTGGTAAGGCATGCTAGCGAATATCAAGGCATATAAAGAAGTGCCAAAGTGTGCTAGGGAGTTCTAGGGTGTGCTAATTATATGCTCCAAACAGTTTCAAGATATGCCAATACATGCCAGGTTCTAAGGATGTGCAGGGTGCCAGGGTATGTCAATATGTGTCAAAAAGTGTCAAGGAAACAAAAGGAAGAACCAAGTCAAAATGTAAGGAAATGAACACATAAGAGGGTTAATAAGTCAGGACTTTATCTTTTTCAAAAGGGACATGCTAGTCACAGTAATAATAGGTCCCAATACATGCCAAGTGGCATTGTGTGCCAAGTGATAATGTGTGTCATTGCATTCAACCAAGGTGTTCCAGGGCATGCTAGGGACTACATGCATGCTAACAGATGCTAGGAGAGTTCCATGTTGTGCTAGCACATGCCACCATGTGCTTGGGCTTTAGTTTCATGACAAGATGTTCTAGGTACAAAGATGTTCCAAGACATGCAAGTAACTAAGAAATGTTAGTGTGTGACAAAGCATTAATTTAAGGTGTGCCCGAATTGTTGAGAAGTGTTAGGTCTTTCTCATTAATAGAATTTTCAAAGCTTGACTATGTATTAAATAATATATTTCCTATACACACTAGTGGAACTTTATCTAAAGGGAATTTTATAGATAATAAACTTAATAGATATGAATCATGTGTTGACTCATACGAAAACTCTATTCGATTAGTGATTACTTGAGGGAAATGATACACACTAATTAATTCTTAACAAATTGATTGATTATAACCACTATGGCCTTGGATATATCATAAAAAACAATCCACAATAATGGCCTTAAATCGTTATCTTTTGAAAAAAAATATATTAATAGGCATATATCATCATCAAACTCATTGGAATGATCAATGGTGACGAACATTTTTTGACCGTCACCAAAAGTAACAAAAAGAGCATTGGTGAGGGTCATTAAAATTTTGTCACTAGAAGTGTTACCAAAGAGAGAATTAGTAATGGGCCATTAACAACCCTCACCAAAAGTGTCATTGAAAATGGATTTGGTGATGAACCTTAAAGGACCATCACTATATACACTTATAGTGACATTGTTTTAAGGACTATCACCAAATGTGACATTGGTGATGGACCTTAAAGGTTCGTCACAAGCATGACCCTCACCAATGTCCTTTTTTCTTGTAGTGCTTCCCCCTCTCCTTCTCTCCCCCCTTATCTCCTTTTTTTTCTATTTGTCTCACCCCCAAACATCCACACTTTCTCTTCGTCTCTCCCATGTCACTCCCTATCTCTCTCCACTTCTCATTTTCTATTTATTTCTTATTCCCTACCTCTCCCCCCCTCCAACTCTTTCTCTCTATCCCTTCATATCTCCTCCTCTCCTCCTCTCTCTGTCCCTCTCTCCTCCTCTCTCTCATCATTCCTCTCTATCCCTTTCTCTCCTACCTCCATCTATATTCCCCCATCACTCTCTCTCTCTCTATCTCCCTCCCTCTCTCCTCCTCTCTCTCATCATTCATCTCTCTCCCCTTCTCTCCTACCTCCATCTATATTCCCCCATCTCTCTCTCTCTCTCTCTCTCTCTCTCCTCCAATCCTATCTCTTCCCCCATCACTCTCCTCCCCTCTTTCATCCTCCCTCTCTCTCCCTTTTTCTTCCCCATCTCTCTCTCTCTCTCTTTCTCTCTCCACCCTCCAATCCTCTCACTATCTCCCTCCCTCTCTCCTTTTCTCTCTCCCCCTTCCATATTTGTGTATCCCTCACCCTCTATTACCCTTCTCTACCTCTCTCACTCCTCTCCCTCTCTCTCTCTCTCACCATTCCTTCCCCCCCCCCCCCCCCCCCCCCCCCCCCCCCCGCCCTCCACCATCCCCCCCCGCCCTTCTCTCTCTCTCTCTCTCTCTCTCTACCCTCCAATCCTCTCACTATCTCCCTCCCTCTCTCCTTCTCTCTCTCCCCCTTCCATCTTTGTGTCTCCCTCTCCCTCTCTTACCCTTCTATACCTCTATCAATCCTCTCTCTCTCTCTCCATTCCTTCTCTCCCCTCTCCTTCAGTTTATCTCCATCTCTCCCTTGTGACTCCCCCTATCTCTCCACCTCTATCACTCTATGTCTTTGTTCTTCCTTCTCATATATATATAGCGTTAATATATATCATGATATATTAATATATATAATAATATAACAAAATTTAATATTTTATTAATCCAAATTTATTAAATTTAATAATATTAATATTATAATATATTAATATGAATATTATAATTAATAATAATAATACTATTGATCTTTTAATATTAATATTACGGTTAATAATTTTATTTTTTAATGGTGTTAAAAATAATTTGGCCCATGGTATTTTGCTCATAGGCTTCACCTAAATAAAACCTCTTTTTTTAGTGTTCTTTAAATATAAAGAGGATTATGGAGTAGATATAAAAATAAGTTTTATTTATTTACCATACTTTTGGTTTATTTATATTTTATTTATTTAGCATACCTCTATTATTTACCATGGTATTTGGTCCATAGGCTTGGTATATAATTAGATGTTGATTTCTAATCCTATATGATATATTTTCTATTTATTTACCATATCTCTTTATACCTCTTTTATACATATGGTATTTGGCCCATGGTATCACCTAAATAAAAGCTCTTTTTTGAGTTTCCTTAAATATAAAGATGTTTATGGAGTAAATATAAAAAGAGATTTTATTTATTTACCATACCTTTAGTTTATTTATATTTATATTTATTTACTATACTTTTGGAGTAAGTATAAAAATAGGTTTTATTTATTTACTTGATATGTACCCATACTTGGTTGTAAATTCATAATCATGTTTGTTTATTGAAATGTTTAGTGCAAACACTTACACATTTTATGAATGCACTTCCAATTTTAAAATCCTTATTTTTTATTATTTAAAAATTTGATAAATAGTGTTTTTTTTCATTTTCCCTCCTTAAACATTGGCGACCTATTAAGACACTACAACCTCTTGACGCTCTTACTAAGCTTATGAATTTATTTCTGAACTCCAAATGCAGTGGATGATGGCAACTCCGAAACACTAAAACCTCTTACTAAGCTTCTTAAATGTTCTGTGGACAATGAATTTATTTCTGAATTCCAGATCTAGTGGATGATGGAAACTCTGAAGTCTGCTAAAATTTTTTCACATTAATATAGTGTTCTCCCTCACGAGCTCAACATAATCAAAATTTTCTTACGTTTCTCCATATACAAGTAATATTATTTTGGTACATTTATGTATCTGAACTTCTATTTTAAGTCGGGGTTCAAACCCCCAATTTTTGAGGTAGAACAGAAGGGGATGATGATAATTCATTTCTTCATCGGGATTTCAAAAACATAATGCTCAGGACAATGCCATGAGTTTTTGTTGTCGTATTTTTTGAAATGATAGAGATTAAAGCATTGGTTTTAAGTAGAAATGTTGAAAGAAACTATACGTCAAGGCTTCTACAATGGCCAGGGGATATTTTGATCTAGATAACATTTTGCAAGTTGATATCCCGACTGAGGTTTTGTGCACAAACCCTACATCTCTGATTTTGTTACTTGAAAATAGTTTTATTACATAATTTCTATAAAATCATTATTTCACGGTTAGTAAAAAAACCCTAATTTATTTTTTCCTTAGTTTGTCATGATTGAAATCTTAATTGTGCTTGGTTTCCATTAGTAAAACCTAATTATGCTTGGTTTCCATGAATAAAAATTTGATTTGGCTTTGTCCTTGTGAGAAAAACACAAAAAAATCTATTGTCGTGCTTAAAAATTAATTTCTTTTTGCCTCATTATTGAAATATTAATTGTGTTTGGTTTCCTTTAGTAAAACCTAATTCTTCTTGGTTGTCATAAATCAAAATTTGATTTGGTTTTTTCCTTGTGAGAAAAACTCTATTGTTGTGCTTTCATCCAAATTATTGCAAACAAAAGCTTTTCTTTTTGGCTTTAGCATGGCTCCATGATGAATATAAATATCGATCCAGATTCAAAAGTAGAGAAAAATGAGGCAAATTGGGTTTAATTTACTACACTTAGGGTTTAGTTGAAAACACAATGATATTATCTAAAAATTAGTTGTTACCTCAATGGTAAACTCTCTATAACCAATGCAGGGAGAGGGTTGCTGAAGTTCATGAGCAGGTGGAGTTTCTTAGGACTATGGAGTAATGAGTGAAAGAAATATCTCTTCATCTCCCCTTTCGATCCGAACTAGCCAATTTGAGGTAGCTTGACACTTGGTGGGAAATGGTATCTTCTAATGAAATAAAAATTTCTTTTTGGAACTGCTTCAGTTTTTTTCCCAGGGGACTGCACTACAAACTATGGATCACCTTTGGCTTAGTTGACAATTTTGAGGGGTAGTTGTCTTGCCAAAGTTGACTAGCACTTTCATTTAGCATCACTGCTCTAAATGAAATACATGTTGCATGGATTGGATAGATCACTGCGAGGATAGGACCATTTTCTATGACTTATCATGCCACATGAGTATGCTAATCTCTCCACAGAATCAATGTACCATTATAAAATTTATGAGTTTAGTTGTTGAAGTTTGGGTGCAGGTAGAGCTTCACTAGAACAATGAAGTAATGAAGGAAAAAACTATCTATTCATCCTTCATTTCATTTTGAACAACTTGGTTTGGGGCAGCTTCCCACTCAGTAGGAAATGGAATCTTCCATTGAAATAATTATTTTTTTGGAACTAATTCAAGAAAATTTCCCAAGGGGGCTTGTATTACAAACTGGAAATATCCTCTGGGTTAATTACCATTTTTGAGGGGTAGTTGTCCCATCAAAATTGTCTAGCACTTAAATTCAATCCCATTGCTTTGAATGAAATTCATGAAAAATGTATCATAAATATGATGGAAAGAATGAGACCCTTATCCATGGCTTATAATGCACATGAGTATGTTAATCTCTCTATTGAAACAATGCAACATTAACAAATTTATCAGCTTAAAATGTTTTAAAGCCTATCAATTTTTTTAAGCTAATGCCAAATAATACAAGCATGTCTCATCTTTCTGCACTTAAAGTGGCACATTTACATCACTATAGCAATAATTAATGATTTTACCCAAAGGCTATATAATCATTAAATGGCCACATCATGCAAACCCCACATAAAGGAGGAGTATGCCAGGCAGGAATTAATTTTGGTTCATTGTCACAACAACTGTTCTAGAGATCCATCAAACCATAGGTTGACAGATAGTATGTTTTTGATATATCGAAGGATGTAAAGCTTTTGTTCCTCACTCCATGATCACCAAGGTGGCTTAATCTCTATAGGCATTTGGATTGACCTTAACAAGGTTTAACTCAAGGTAACAATCAATCTAGAAACCTTTGGGTAATCAACCATATGCAGAGGGGATTTTATTATGCCAAAATTTCCTAGGCACATACTTCAGTCTAATTGTAAGAATGAAAACAAGAAATCAAAAAATTATAAGCACATACATCCCCAAAGGGGTATGTCAATGGGAACAAATTTATCAAAAATTAAGTTGAACGAGGGTTAGAGAATCATTGGAATGGAACTGATTGAAATATTGAGTTGAAGAGTCAATTTCCTAAAAAAGTATATAAGATATTCAAAAAACGGTGATAAAAACATAGAAGTTTGCACTTATAATTGTGTACCAACCCCTTACTAGGAAAGCATATCAGTACAAATGATCGATCAACTTTGTCATCTATTTTCTCAAATGTTATTTTCAAGAGAAGAATCTATTGTGTGTATTCATTTTCGCATTCCACACTTTCCCATGAAGCAAGCACTATATCCAAAATAAAATTATTCTGAATAAAACCCATTTACTCTTGGTCGATACAAGTTGAAACCCACTGAATTATTATGGTTAAGGCTTTGCCTAGAATATTATATGAGGCATTAAGAAAAAAAAAAAAAAATCTAAGAGCTAGGACCTAATGGTGTACCTAGATGAATATTTTGGGATTAAATTTATCATTGCAATTACATATTCCCTATATTCTAGAATCTAAAAAGTTCCCAAGGGCCAAAACATGCAAAACATGTCATTACCAATAACCTTCATATCCTGAAAATCACATAGGGAAGGCCATCTTTCCCAACGATTTCTCATATTTCATCCCATTAAGCACTAGGAGGACATTCTATTCTAATATGTTCTCCAAGCATATCTCATTCACTACTCCACAACTTAGTAGGGATAACACTCCTCGTCTATCAAGGGCCAAGGCTCACTAACATGATCCGTCAAAGGAGTATTCTACATAAATATTTTTTAAGTAGAATGTGAATGTATCTTTGATCTTTGCCAAGTCATCAATCAAAATTCCCTCTGGAATATTGATCATGTGATTCTTTCTAAATATTTTTTTGTTCTTGAGAAATTCTTGGAGGCTTCATGACCCTTCACCACTATAAATTATCCTTGATTCTAACCCCCTTGGATCTATATCCTTCCTTGCATTTGAGTATACAATCCTCCTTTGTCATATTTTACTGAAGGGTGACCATGACATTAGGAATACCGTCCTCAAGAAGAATCCACACCTTAATTAATTATGTTATTACCTTTTGGTATGTCTTATTTTATATCTAGAAACTTCTGTCCCCCATCCATGAAGGAACTTGAACATTATTCAAATAACTTCCACCCACCATAGTATCTAGTCATCATTGTCTCATGGTATAGGAACTAGATTGTAGACATTTGTGATCAATGTACATAAGTGTTTAGCGAAAACATAGGATACATTCAACTTGAAAGGAAGAGACATTGGAAGGTCAGTCCACCCACTACGATGATAAAGTGTTATTTCATCTTTTGGAGGATAGATCCCATCTAATAAAACTTTCACTCTTTCGATATCCCTCCATGCCAACTAAAATTAGCCTTTGAAATCCATATGTTTTCTTGTCTAGTTCACATCAAATATTAAAAATTTGGATTTATAGCTTGACTAGCATCTATTTATTCCTCAACAGAGGACAAACAAAAATTTGTGTTCACTTCTGCCCTCCCACTTTACCATATTAAAGTCACTAAATATAATCCATTCAGCATCTGGTAGTGAATTATCAATCCAATCCAACAACCATCTACAATCTATTGCAAGAGACACATCGTAAATGGGATAAAAACTATTCACCTACCTGGAAAGCCACACTTAATATGAAAATCCATACCATGAGGTACAACTATTGAACTCAATTGAGGTGCTAATCCAAGAATAGTATACATAGATTTTGTTCATGGTTAATGGCCTAGAAAGAACCATGCCAAAAAATTCCATTCATGATTGTTGAATAGAGCTCAAAGGAAATAGTCTTGAATTCCTGAAAACACAAGACATCAACTCTTTGTCCTGAATTAAATCCTTAATTAGAGTTATTTTGAGGGGATGGTTATACCCTTTACATTCCAAGATCAAACAACAAGATTCATCCTACAACATTGCCTTTCCTGTTTAATGCCTCGAACAAATTGTTGATTAACATCTCCTTAACACCTTGTTCGCCATACTATGTGGCATTGGATATTGCATTATTGTAATGAATATTCTTCAATATATTTGAATATTTTGGAGGATCATTGATTTTTTTTGTCCATTGTTAGAACTTTTCCTTTTACCATTTTATTTCATATTACAATCATCATGATTGTCAACAATTTTGGATTGATTCTCTCTGTCTGATTATCATCAGCCTTCAAAAATTCCTTCTTTCTTTCATTTTGGACATGTCTACCTTTGGGCCTAACTAGGTTTCCCCTAGGATATTTCAGCCACCTTTTCTGAATAATTTTCTGTGCTAGTCTGATAATATTTGGACACTCTTCTATGAGGTTGACATGATGATATGGCACCTGGCATGCAAAACATAAATTTGGAGGGTCAAGATATCTCAGTTTCTGATTAAAAGTTCTACCTATGACAACAAGCTTAGTATATTGGTGCAACGGTTTAGTCAAATTGACATACAAACACACTCGATGAATTCCTCGATATGTGGAACACTCTCTTAGCCAACACAAATAAAAAATTTCCCAAACCTCTCAGTTATTGGCTTCATACCTCTTAGCTTGATCTAGCATGTTGGTGAACTTAATGAAAAATGAAAATTTGGCTTGATTGAAGTTAGAAGAATTTAAATATTCACTCAAGGATTGAACATAAATTATGGATCCAACTATGTTCCAAGTGCCTTGGAGTAGAACAATGTGGGAAACCTATTTTGAGTCAAATATAAGTGATAGGTAGTGATAACGCAAAGCCAAAATGAGATTACAAGAATATATTATTCTTTTTCCTCCAATGATGTTCAAATGTCACACCATTATTGGAAATCATATTCTAAGGGATTTTTCTAGAGTTAATATAGGATAAAATATCTTTTTCCCAATTCCCACTTCCTTTTGGCAAAGGAAGGAGCATGATCAAGTAAGAAGGGAAGATTGGAAACAATGGAGTCTTCTTCCATATTGGCATACATTTATTATATTATATATAAATACTCACACATGTCCATCCCTGCTTTTAACAATACCTTAAGGCTAGGAATCTGCAAGAGTTTTTTTTTCATGTTTAATCATCCCTTGAATCAATGAGTACATTATCCTCATCTGATTATTTTTTTAATGTAATGGTCTAATACACACTCTTTAAAATCAATTATAAAATACTGAATTTTTATAATGGATATGTGCATTAGTAGCTACAAAGGGTCTACTTGAAACCATGGTATTAATGGTTAGGTGAGAGGGAATACCATGCATTTATGTAGCAATTTTCATCTGCTAAGGTAGCCGACCTCCACTACAGCATAGTGGAAATGTTAAATTAAGGAAGGGTTTATGTTTTGATGTTATTCTCTTGAGATCTCTCCATATATGAACTTTAATTATTTAACATATCTTTTTCTTATACCTATTCTTATTAATTTACTCATTTCTATATATTTTCAAATGACTTAATGATCTAGTATGGTAGTTGTAAAATATTTGGCACAATTCGTAGAAAACTATAGTAATTTTCAAACTGTGCAAAAATATTGGTTGGTCTACTTTTTCTTCTTCAAATAATCTGTGCCATCTCAAATTTTTCACAAAGTTGGGATAATTAGTCATTATATTTTTTGTAGTTATGTTGCTCCTGAATATGCAATGACTGGACATTTGACTGTGAAGGGTGATGTGTATAGTTATGGCGTAGTGTTACTAGAATTTCTTACTAGAAGGAAAATAATTGATAGCTCACAACCACCCAGGCAAGAAAACCTTGTTACATGGGATCTGCCTCTCCTTGCAAGAAAAGTGGGCTTTGAAGAATTGGGGAACCCTACATTGGGTAAAAATCTCCCCTTCAACAAAAAAATTGAAACTATTGGTTCCATGTTTGTTTAGCCTAAAGTTTTACATTGACAATTTATGGGCTAGGTTGTACAAGCTTTGAAGATTGTTTATAATGATACATATGCAAGCAATGGAGGTGGATCTGCTAGTTTTAGTCACAGAGGGGAGTCTAATTCTCATGATATAAAGTTCAAGGATGGCTTTATTCAATAGAGGCCCCATAGTATTTAGTATGTACCAGATGGTAGTTATTTTGTAACAATTGATTATGATTTAGGTCCCCTCCAAACACAGGAACTAGAGACAGAAATACCACATTCAACATCTTCTTTGTTGTCTACTTCTAGAACTTCATTGAGGCTACTATCAGGATCGCTTAGGAGGCATAGTAGTTTTGGTCCCCTGAGAACAAATAAAAGTAAAAAATCCTAGTATATAATTAGGGGTCTAGCAGGGGGCAACATAACTGAGCATGGGGTCAAAAGGCATGAAGATGCATATGAGCTTTGGCCATAATGCGTGTTTATATTTCTTTCACTTGGTTAAGACATGTATGGAATTATAATTATTAATAAACGATATACAAAATAATGTTAGTTTTTCCTCCATGTAGCAACTTTTTAAGCCATCGGATACCTTAGCCAAAAAGTACTTTCCTTGTGTTGTTAATCTTCCCATTGTGTGACCTCATGTTCATATGATGACTATGATCTTTACTATTGATGGGTTATTATAATGAACACTAGTTGCGAATTAAAGTGAAGCATCGCGTTTTATGTTCTTTACAAATATGCTTACCCAAATTCTTGAGCAACATAATTTTTTAAGGGAAAGGAAAATATTCACACAAAGACAATATTTTTTCGATATTCTACAAGAAGGAAATTTGGCTTGCTGAATAAATCATCATTTAAACATTAAGTTGATTATATGAGTATGGTTTATTTCTCACCACAGATCCATAGACCATAATGGTGGTTTATAAGGTTGTCTCGTAAACTATTGAGAAAGAAATGCATGCAACCAACATATTGTAAGAATTTGATCACATTTGGAGATAACTCACTCTAGTGATGCATTTATGGCCTATGGTTCATCGAGTATTTTTCTATGAGCATCAAACCCTCAATGTATTTTTTATTATTTTTTTTTCGGGTTCACTTATTAGGAGAAGAATACCATAGTTTAAAATTTGTCTTCTTTATGTATTCTTCTCAAATACACCGAGTATACTGAATTCCATGATTAAAAATATTTCATTTATTTCAACTGAATATACAAAGAAATTTGTGGCTTATAACCTTTTTGTGGTTTTGTTTTTAAGAACTTTTTTACATTTCCTTTTTTGGAGACATAGAAGCATGTTCTTTTAAGCAATGGAATTTATTTTCCTGCAACATGACAGGTATGATTGAGGAGTGATATTCAACTGAACAAACTAACAAGTAGATAATTATTGTTCATGAACCTTGATACTATTATCCATGCCAAAATCATTCACTCATTATATGGAAGCCCAAATCAAATACCTCTATCCACAAAAAGACTTGTTTCTCTACATTGGTAGGAAACTTGGGAGAATCTCTAATTTTCAGTGATGGAAATATTCTATGAATGCATTGTTAAAATTTAGAACATCTACTAAAGTATAGATAAAATGATACTAAATTTGTTGTTCACCAATCTAATAGAACGGGTAACATCTATATTTTTGAAATTTACTTCAAAGAAGTATATAGTTAAAATGTTTGAAACTATCATTTTTGGTAATGCTTGACTATTAGGCTTCTAGAAATGAATAATGAGGGGAAAATACATAAGATGTTGCGGATATTTAGTAGAAATTCAAAAACTATGGTCTCCCTACATCTCCCTTGTTTCTGTAGTAACAGGAAAATTGAAAGAAATATTATAGTATATTGTCTAGAAGTTGGTCAACAAGTTTTCTCAACACATAATATATAATATCTCAGGGGTTTTTTAAAGATTCCTTCAAGTTAAATTCAATATAGAAAATTATAAGTTAGAACCATATATATGTGGCACATATTTTTTATGTTTTTATTATGCTTTAGTTTTGTTACGTAAGTGGGTGGGAGTTGGGGGGGATGTGGAGTAATATCGAATTATTTATTTGGATCTTTGTTTTCTTTGTATAATCAACTCATCATACTAATATATCTCCTTAGGAGGTAGGTGCATGCTAGAAGGTGCAGATATGTAATAGACAACATGAATTGGAATTACTTGAAAAAAATAGGTCAATATTCCCTAGGCCCTGAAGGAATTATTTGATTATATAAAGTTTCTAATAAAAGATCTAGTTCAGTCTCCAATGACACCTCTAAACCAATATTGTATCAACTTGGATAAGCTATAAAGTCTCCCTAGGAAAATTTATGACCTTAGTGTGTTAATCATGTTGGAGGTCTTGGTTGAGGAGATACTATTTGCATGTATGCACATGAAAGAACATTAATTGGAAGGTTCAATGGAGTGATATTTTCGCCTCATGTGATGGAATGATGAGATGCATATATACCTCAGAAAAGAGTTGTAAGGGGAGGATTTCTATTTGAACATAACGGGAAAATAATTTTCATCTTGTAATTTCAACTACAAGGAGTATCTTAAATGAGTACAATGGGAGTGCCATGGTTCTTCAAGAATAATGGTATTTTTATGCAGCATTGGTTTCCCATTTATACCCACAATGAGGTAGGCTCTTAATTTTTTTTTGGTTTGATCATAATGGATTATTTGCTTGATTATTTTAAGGTTCCAAAACTATTGGCAAAGATACAAGGGTTGGATGTAGTAAATTCTTTAAGTTACTTAATGATCTATCTAATATAGTTAAATAAAAAACAATTGTGTACCCTCAATTGGTTGGTTATTTCCTAAAATATTGGATTAAGTGTGGGTGACCCACCACATGATAAAACCCATATCTAAATGGTACTCTCTAATGGTTAATTTTTTGAGTATAGGCTTTGTTTCCTCAAGAATGATTTTTTTCCAACCAACTATATATATCTTTCACTTATTTTTGCCAACCAACTATAGTTAGTGTATTAACACCATTTTATGAAGGTTTATAAATACATAATTGCAGGTGATATGATTTTTTTTGTCCTTGACGAGAAGTATCATGACATTTTCTTTCATGTTTCTATCATTTCAATGGTTGGTACATTTTACATAAGTTTTGATTTTTTGTTTTTCTCCATTAAGGTAGATTGTGCTTCTGGATTTTATGCTCATTGTTTTGTCCATGTTTTGTAGTTATGCCCTAGAAAAATGCATGGTTGTCAGTTAAAGACAATGTTTATAAAAAAATAGTATGATATTTAAACATATTGCTCCTTTAATGGGAACATCACCTATCATAGTTCATTAGATTGGTGGCACTATGGATAGTTGACAATTGACCAATCCCAAAATTGACTAATGTCACTTTAATGTAATATGGATTCCATCTCTAATTAATTTAATTTAAATATGTTGTTCAAATTAGTAGATTTCGTTGTTGCTTATTATTTTATTATCATATTTATTTTCCCCACTATGGATCTTTTTTTATTCCCCTAGATCTCTTCTATAAAGGTAGAGGGGGGATGAAGTGTGTTTTTGTAATGTGTAGTTTTTATTTCTTTGAGGTTTTTGTCTTCACACCCCTTTTCTGGTTGAAGTACTTGTGGGAGGACATAGTTATCATTGAGAGGCAGAGAGTGCTCTCCATGTATCCATACAATTATGTGTTTGGATACTCATGTTTTATGTGGATTTTGAAGTGTCTGAATGGCCCTTTGATATTTTGTTCGTGTAACAGATATTAGCCAAACTTTGAGCTTACAATTTATAACATCTGTTTATTCGTTACATTTTGGGATCATTGTTAATGATTGTTGCATTTTGACATCTTTAATTAATTAATAATGAGAAGCACTCCCAATTAGTTTTCTGGACTCCATATCTAGTAGGATTCAAGTACGCAGCTCATTATTCATAATTACATCATATATACTAATTGTTTTTTTATTTTTGGCATGCAAATCAATCTGTTAGAGGCATATTTGTATTCCATCACAACATATTTACATGATTCACAAGGTAAGAAATAAATATTTGGTGTAATTGAATATTTTAGATTTGATAATTATAGGTCATTTATAGGCATAAATGTATTCAAATTTTTAGTTCTAATTGAGTATTTAACTGAACATATTGAGTATCTTATACATGAATATTTTTCCCTCCACCCACTTCTCATAACTTCAGTAACCATTACGTAAAAACTTTGATGCTATTTTTCTTGTTTAGTAAAATATTTTCCAAGAATTTACAAGGTTTTATAATTTATTGAAAGTTGTATAATTTACAATTTATAAAGTTTCAAGATCTATTTCTTTAAATTCTAATTCTTTAAAGGGTGCTAGCTCAATGGAAGAGGATCTGCTTTACAAGCAAGAGGTTTTTCGTTCGATTACATCATTCCTTGATATTTATATAGAATGGCAACAATCAATTTTTAGTGACAAAGACTCTTTTGACCATCACCAATGAGCTGATGGTGAAATTTTTTGACCCTCACCAAAATATCAAATGGTGACGATCAATGAACGAGACCATATATATGCATCAATAGTAATGACCATGAAAGGTCCATCACCATAAATCAATGTTGTTCATATGAAATGGTGATGCTCACTATATGTCATTATAATAATTATTTGTGATGGACCTTGAATGTCTCCAAAATACTTATAATTTTCATGACACCACATTTGGCGAAGTTTTATTTTTTGGTGACGAAAGTTAAGTTCCATCACCATTTCTCATATGAAATGGTGACGGTCACTACCTGTCATTATAAACCATTATTGGTAATAAAACCTCTTTTGATCGTCACCAATGAGATTATGGTGACATTTTTCGACCCTCGCAAATTTCCTTTTTTCTTGTAGTGGAGAAGAGGTCTTCTGCATTTTCAATTTGAAAACAATGTATAAATATCAAGATAGGTGCATCTTGCAAAATTTTAGGGTACATTTTGTTGATGTGAAAATGTGCAGGTGTTGAGAAGTCCACAATATGACTGAACTCCACATTACAGTTAACTATGCATTTGAGAAAACAATTAAGAATGGAAGTCTGAAGGTAGAGTGATGTAGACATGCAAACATGTAGAGAAATGTTGCACATTCCACATATGTAAAAGATGATATGGAACACATTGAGAGTATTTAAGAACTACCAAAAGACTTAATCGTTGATTAATTAAACTTTATCAATACCCTTCAAGAGTGTTCGAATGATATATATAATTTTTATTTATAAGTACAAAATTGTTCCCTTCTAAAACTCTATCAAACTTTTGTGACTATGCATAGAATATGCATGCCACAAGGCTTCCACCAATGAAAAATATAATATAAAATAGCCTTGAAAGTTTACAAACTAAGTTTATTTATACAACAAAACATTATATTTATAATTCATATTCATATTCAACACATAAAAGTTTCATATATATCACAACAAAGGTAAATTTATGCAAATTTCTACTAATATACTAGCATATAAAGTGTCAGAAACTACTTCACTTTTCCAAGGTTTTCACAGCAAAAAATATCGATAAATTTAGTTCTAAAAGAACAAAACAAAATTCTATCATTCCTAGCAACCATTAATGGGTAATAGAGGATAAAAGTTTCTCTTTACATGTCTAAACCTTCTATAAAAATGTAACAAATTTGTATGAATTTTCTAATAGACTATAACATGGTTTTATGTAGTTTTCAAAATCTTAGTAGAATGCTTTGAACCTAAGAATTTATTAACCATGCTTGCATTGTTATATAACATCAATGTTTCATTATATACCAACCCACTTGTGTTGATGAGCTTGATGCAGTGGCGGCTTGTACAACCACATCACACATAGGATAGTTGTTAATTTTTTCCATTGTGAATACATGCAAAAATAATCAAAGAATAAAAGGTTACATGATTGAATAATAATTAAATAAATAAGTAGACATATCAACATATAAGAGACTATAAATACTAAAGTGGAATACCTAAATAAGATTCTCTTCGTTCCAACAATAATTTATTCTCTATTGAATAGGCAACGACATGAAGTTGGAATCTCATCAACACACAACATCACTCTTAATTCCCCATACCCAATTTATTTACTAAAAATTATAATTCCCCCTTCCAACCCCTTGCTCTTCTTAGGTTGTGGAAGTTGTTACTTTTAACAAAATGACCTCCTGTTGAAAAAAGCATCAAGAAATTCTCAATTTGATTTAGCCTTTATTAAATTGAGAAAACTTGAATTTCCACATCAACAGACAACTTGGATGATGTTAACTTGAGTTACATGGTTTTTATCACCCATTTTACTCTATAAATTCATGTTGCAGGAGTTAGAATTCAATTTATCATGTGTCATTGCTATTTTTTAGCAATCAAGGTCAGTTAAAGGTTTTTTTTTTTTTTTTTGCTTAGTTAAACTAGTTCCAACTATTGGAAGAACTAGTGGAGGATCAAGTTGTGTAGTAGGACTTCAGTCAAACTCATTGATAATCTAGTTAAATGATCAATCAATCCAAAATATCTAGTGCATGTAGAGAATTTGAGTTACCTAGTTGAGATGGAGATTCCAAGGCAGCGTAACATCATTTCTAGACTAATTTTCAATGTACAAGTGTTGTGTGTAGTCAGATGATCAACTTAAAGGAATTTTGAAAATTAGAGGAATTTTCCTAAATAATAGGGGTCTAATTCCTCAAGGAAAAATGCAAGGAAATAGGAGCTGAAGCCAAGGTAGAAACTCACTAATTCTAGGTCAGAGGCCTTCAATGAGAAGAGAGATAGGTTGTCCACTTTCACAGTGAGCTCAGTTGAGAAAATAAATTGTATTACATCTCTATTTTATCTGACTAATGCAAGAGGAAATGGGGTTTCTATAATATTTCTTTCCAAATATAAAATTACTTATTTCATGTGTGTTATTTCTTTGTTCATGTCTAAATTTTTTGTTCTAAATTGTCAAATATTGTTCGTAGAATAGTAGAGTAGGTTTAGGTCTTGTGATTTTCGTTAAAAATTCATGAGAAGTTGCAAATATATAGAATAATTTCTACTTGGTATCAGAGTTGGATGCACAATTGAGTAGAAGTTTGAAGTTGTTTCTCATAGGTTCGAACTTGGTGATCAATGTTGACGGTTTTATTCAGTGTTGAGAATATGAATTTCAATGGACTAAGGCTAGAGTATGCCTTGGAAGGCACCTCAAATTTTTTTGCATGGAAGGATCACATGGAGACGATATTGGATGAAAATGGATTGCTTGAATAAATCAAGTCAGATGTTGTAAAACCACAAGTATGTGATGCCCATAACTTTGCTCAGTGGAAGAAATATGTAGCCAAAGTGAGGATAATCATATTGGAGGGAGTATGAGATCATATTGTATCAAATATCCATGGAAATGAAAATTCATTCACGATGTGGAAATCACTGATAGAATTGCTTGAGATTAATAATGACAACAGGAAGATGGCACTCAAGGATAAACTTCAAAGTAGTAAGATTCAAAAGAATGACACAATTCCATAGTATTTGAGAAAGTTTGCATAGTGTTGTGATGAACTTGGAGGGGTCGGTTAATGTCCTTGAAGAATAATGGGTAAGCCTATCCCTTATAGGCCATCCCAAGAGCTGGAAAAAATATCAATATTCAGTTAAAGGGAAGGGGAAATTACCGAATTGGAATCACTTATGGTATAATTTGGTGCATGAGGAAATAAGGTGGAATACTTGAGATGGGACTTCATCCAAGGGAGAGGATGATGAAAAATTTTGATTGGCTCAAAAGGAAAAGAAGGGAAAAGGGAAGAAATCTCAATCCAAACCAGAATCCAATAAAGGGGGTAAGAAGAAATATTTATCCTAAATTAAATGCTTCCATTGTCATGAATTTGGGAACTATGCCACGAAGTCTCCACACAACAAGACAAGAAAGAAGACCTCATGAGGAGTAGCAAGTGAATATTTGGATTCATAGTTTGAGATTGAATTTTCTGTCATTTCATGCATGGCCAACACAATGATGGGGATTGTGTGGTACTTGGACTCAAGTGTCTCATTCCACACGATGAGGAATATATATTTTTTTAGTGACCTAGAGGATAAAGACTTGCAGATGCATATTGAGATGGGGGACAATAGAAGGTATAGCATGACCAAGGTTGGTATTGTCACCTTTAAAAGGGAGTTGGGCTCCCCCATCAGGCTCAAGGATTTCATGTTCATTCTGGGCCTAAAGAAAAATATCGTCTATGTTGTAGTTTTGTAAGACCGTGTATATGTTGTGATCTTCAGTAAAGGAAAGGAATTTATGAGACACAAAGCCACATCATAGGTGAAGCATATTGAGATCTGTGCGAAGAACCTATAAAATCTATATGTGAAGGATTGTGATGCATTTATCACAAAGGTAGAGAAGATGCAGAGCCCTAATGTCGATGAACTATGGAATAAAATACTTGGTAATTTACATCATGACGCTTTGAATATCATGTAACAGATAACCATAGGCCTCCCCAAAGGATCACTTGAGCAACATGATGTATGTAAAGGATGTACTTTGGGGAAGTACACAAAATCCACTTTACATTATCAAGACAACAAAGCCCATGCAAACCTTAAAAGGATCCACTCTGATGTTTGTAAACCTTTCTCAACAGCCTCATTGTCAGGCACATATATTTTGTCATTTTCATTGATGTCTTATGATGGAAGTGCTGGATATTCTTCATGTGGAAGAAGGAGGATACATTCTCCAATTTTGTAGACTTGAAAGCACTGTTTGAGAAAGAAACGAGCAAGAAGGTGAAGGCTCTCAAGACCAATAATGGAGATAAGTATGCGTTGAATTAGTTTAAAAAATTATGTGAAAAATAACACATTCGACAAGAGTTGAAAACACCCCACAACCCACAGTAGAATAGGGTGGCTGAAGAAAATAATCATAGTGTTGTGGGAGAAGCGAGGGAGATGTTTCATGACCAAGGCCTACCTCTGCACTTTTGGGATGAAGCATACAACAAAACATTACATTTATAGAAATGAAGTCCCCATCAGATTTTGGGCATGATTACAACAAAGGAGGATTTAGCAAGCAGGAAGTTTGATGTGTCACACTTCATAATTTTTGGAGCATCTATATACTGCCATGTCTCCAAAGATGCTAGGAAGAACCTAGAGTGGAAAACAAAGTTGGGGATATTTGTGGGCTATACAGAAACTCCCCACAACTACCAGGTATACCTTCCATCTCTCGGAATGATATTTATGTGAAGGGATGTAAAATTTAATATGAATAAATCGATGTGATGCTCTCTTAAGAGGGAGCTTCAGATCCCACTAGAGGAGGAGATTTTAGCTCCAAAGGAGGACCGTCAAGAAGTTATGGAGTAGCCACAAATTGAGGAGTAAAGAGTGGAGACAAAAACTAAAGCATAACCATCCATAGAATGAAGGAAAAGGACCAGGGAAGTTGAAATACTTGTACAGGATGCAAGGGAAAATGTGGGCGCTCCTTCAAATCACCCCAGGAAGAGAATGTCACAAAATTTGTAGACTAGGTACATGGCTCTAATGACTGATATTGTAGAAAATGGGCCATCCTCATTCGAGGAAGAAGTAGAGAAAATTGTATGGGTTGATGAAATGATGTAGGAGTACGAATCCATTGTAAGAAATAATGTTTTGGAAGTGGTCCCAAGACCAGCAGACAAATCAGTTGTGAGTTTGAGATGGATCTTCAAGGTAAATCAGGCAACGGACATAAGCATCGAAAAATACAAGGCCATATTTGTGGCTAAGGGGTAATTTCAACTTGAAGGGATTGACTATGAGGATAACATTTATGTAGAAAGGTACTCATCCACCATATCAATTCTTGCTCTGGATGCACATATGGGGTGGAAGATCTACCAGATGGATGTGAAAAAAGAATTCAACAATGGAGTTATTGAGGAGGAGGTGTATATCGAGCAGCACAAAGGATTCAAGACATTTTTTCGAGAGTCTCAAGAGTGAAAACTCAAGTGAGCATTGTATCGTCTCAAGCAAGCACCCTGTGATTGGTACACCGGGATCGATAGCTATCTCACTAGTTTGGGCTTCACCAAAAGTGAAGCAGATGCAAAACTCAATCATATTTTGGTAGAAGATAATTTTTATTATTATTTTCTTATATGTTTATGACTTGATTTTAAATAATGATGAACAACTGATGAGATATTGGAAGGAGGATCTTGCAATATTCTTTGAAATGAAGGACATGGGTCTCACAAACTACTTCCTCGAATTGGAAGTGTGGCAAGTATATGAGGAGCTATTTGTCTCTCAGGGAAAATATGCCAATGAGATACTTCAAAGATTCTGAATGGAAAAATGTAATCCCATGGAGTCTCCTCTAGCGACCAACTAGAGAACAAATGATGCCAATTTAGGTGAGGAAGTGGGTGCTAATATTTACTGGGAGTTGGTGTGTTCATTCATGTATCTTGTGAACACATTGCCAGATATGTGCTATGTAGTTAATCAGTTGATCCAAGCTATGGTTCTGTTATCACACTCAAAATTTGAAAAAAATTTGTGTTTATAGGATCACCGTAGTTTTTATGTTATGTCAAATTAGATCATGTAATTGATGAAGAGGGGTGAAAATCATGTCTATCTTAAGGCTTAAAATCATCATAAACTGTGTCTTTTCAGTAAGTTGGCATTTAATATCATCATAAAGTTCACCTTCTCAGTTAATTTCCAACTTGTCCATTTTTACTGGTTTTTGTAGCACACATAACTACAAAATTTCAAATTTCACTATGGAAACACCTAAAATTTCTGTAGCAAATCTGTCGGAGTTTACACTGTCATCACTGCAGAAACAAGTTTTTCTATGGAAAACAGAGTTTGAAATGACATGGAATTTTCTCATTGGTTTAGGTGGAAGTGGAGTTATTTAGTCAGATTATGGTGGTTAGCATCATTTGAAATCATGATTGTTGGGCTCTTATTCTTTCTTTCCACTTCATTATTTGTCCTTTTCAACCATTAACCCTGATTTAAATAAATCTCCACTCATTCCTGCCTTGTAATAAGCCTATTCAGCTCCTACCCATCACAACTAGTTTTAAATCTTGCATGCTACATTCTCTTTTCACCAAAGCAGTTTCATCTCCATCCCAAGCAGCTTGTTGTCCAAATAATTTCTTTGTAGGTGTCACAGGTTCATGAAGGAAACGTAGCATAAAAGGGATATGGCTAAGTAGGAAAACAAATAAAAGGTGGCTCTATGGTTATATAGGAACCCATATACCTTAAACTGATCATCGAGGACCTCAGCTTCACACAAGTTTTCATCCAGACAGGTTACATGCATTTATTCCATGAGCTACAAGGGGATTTGCTGTGTTCTTGGACTATTTGAGTTGTTGGTTTCAAGAGAAATTTGCAGGCAACTGAAGATGATTTTAAAAAATCTGAATGATTTTTTTTTCTAAGCATGGAACAAGGAACAATAACCTCTTGCACATTTCTCCCAGGTGCTACCAATTTGGAGATTTGAATATGTCTTTGGGACCTATTTTCAGAATTCCAAATTTTCCTGTATTATACATGATTTTATAATGCATATTTCGGATAGTTGGAGATGGTTTAAAAAAAAAGATAGCTTTTTCTTCTAAACATTCTTATTTACAAAAACCACCACCCATTTTGCAACATATATCAGGGATTGAGATATAGGAGCTCATGATTGCAGCCTTATGTTTTAGAAAAAAGGTCATTTTAATGGAGGATGAGCTACTTCCTACCCCATGAAGAAGAGTAAATCACTTTTTTATTAATATTTGAATTTAAGGCACCTCAAGAATACATATGAAAGCTATACAAATTATATAATGGTATTTTTTGAGCTTATGAAGAAAAACTTGAGAAATTTTGTCAAACTAGGCATTTTCATAGCGCCTTCCAGGCTTAAAGCTCAAAATGCCGCTCTAGAATTGTTGTAGGTGTGTTTTTGCTCAAAACCATGGAAAAATTGAAAGTCAAAAGGCTTGGATTTTTTTTTAGCTCTTTAAACCCAATAAGCATGTCTATGTCATCAAAGATAGCTAATAGGTGGTAGAAGTTGGTGAACTAAATTCACTACCAAAATGCGCTATGAAATTTTTGTAGATGTATTTTTGTTTAAAAAGGGTGGTTAAACCTGAAAATAAAATTTGGGAAAATTTTGTAGTAGCCCTCCTAACCTATTTCAAAGACTCGTGGTAGCAGAAATTCAAAATGACTTGCAAAAGTGTTTAAAACATAGGCGCTATGAAAATTTCATTAGGGGAATTTTGAGGTCTAAAATGGGCCTCCTAAGGAAATTATAAAATAATAGTGGAATTAATCAAATAATATTTGATTACATCATCAAATTTTAGAGGGAAAAAAGGAAAAACTACTTTTTCAACTCATATTTTCAACTTATCTCCCAAAATGTTTACTCAAATTTCGAGCGGGAGTACTCATTGGATGAAAAATTTAATTCGTCATCCAAGGAGTACCCATGTTCGATACTTTTGATGGGTCTTGCTACATGAAAAATGAGAAATACATTAAAAACGTGATTACAATCACGTTTTTATTTATTTCTCATTTTTTGTGTAGCAGGGTCCATCAAATGTATGTAACATGGGTACTCCTTGGATAAGAAATTAAATTTTTCATCCAACGAGTAATCCCGCTCGAAAAATTTGGGAGATAAGTGGAAAATACGAGTTGAAAAGTAGTTTTATTATTTTATTATTTTTTTTTATCTTTTTACCCTTTTACTTAAAAAATGGTGAATCATCCCCCATGTTTGACATCATCATCTTCAATCCTATTAGTTCTTAAAAAGTTTATTTTTGATGTACATTTTTCTTAGGAGGCCCATTTTAGACCTCAAAATTTCCATAATGGTTGCGGAATTTCCTACAACACTCTGTTTTTGCAGCGCATAGTTTTGATGAAATTTTTGAATTTTAGAGGGAAGTTGAAGGCCAACCAAGCATGTGGGAAGAAAAAATGATAGAAGTATAATATGCCAGCAAGGTTATCTCCTTAAATGAGGTTTTCTTATGCTATAGATCAGCCTAAAGATAGAGCTTCATGGTCATTATTGTCATCTACTTAAATATAGGAAGATATGTTTCTTAATCTAGTGGATGTTTTTATGGCTTGATCATGGTCATTGCCACATAAGCACATCATCTTCTTCATTATAAATATGCACTCATTTTAGCTGAAAATGTAATTAATAGGAAGTTGGGTTCTATTAGGACTCTATCTCCTAAATTTAGCAAATGTCTGTTTTGTTTCTAGATAGTTAGTTCTTAGTTAGATGATGTGTCAAAGTGAAGGGTTTGATGATCTATCTAGCTGGGAAGATACTATGTAATGTAATAAGAGTCTATTTATAGACAGAAGATAGAATAACAAATGTTTGGAGAATATTATGTCACACTAATACTATTGTAAAATATATCATATTCAATAATATACAGTGGATATTTTACCTTCTTCACTTGAGATTCGAATGATGTTTCAATGAGTTCATGTCTTATATGTTCAATGTTTTTATCTGCAGTAGGTTTATGTCTTATTACTCATAATTCATGGAAACCATGCTTTGAATTCCTTTAGATGTTAAATTGCTGCTAATTCTTGTGTATGTGTGTTATCTCTTCATTGAAATGTTCACTTGCCTCAGCTTCCACAAGAAAGTTTATGTTCATTGAGTTCCTTAATGTCGACTCCATTAGCCCAATGGTAGAAAATCCTCTATATTTTCAAACTGAAATTAATTACAATCAAGTCATTGTCATATAGTTAGCCATCTAATAGAGTTATCATTGAAAAATCACAAGTTACCTTGAGAGAGCCCTCTCAGACTGAAGAGGCTAATATTCAGTCAAAAGTTGGTTGAAAGAGTTACTCTAAGTTGTCTAGTGCAGCATCCCATCTGTACCAACTTAGTGATAACAGGTTTGACCCACCAAATTATTTTGGAGGGTAGCTAAGTATGTTCTACAGTACCTCAAAGGCACTACCCATGTACAAAAAAACAGAGGGAGTGAAGTTACATGGCTTCAGAGATGAATATTGGGTTGGGAGACCATTATAATGAAAGAGTAAATTAGGTGGAATGTTCAGTGTTGGTTTTGTAATTGTTTCCTTGTACAAAAAGAAGAAAATGTCTGTGGAACTCGTCCCAATAGAACTAGAATACATGGCTGCCAGTCAAGTAGCTTGTGAGGCTATTTGGATGAGAAAGATACATATTGGATTGTTTTCTTAGATGATGGATCCAACTATGATATACTGTGATAAAAAGAGTTGCATCAAGCTCTCTGAAAATACTATTTTTCACAATTGATCTAAGCATATAGATATACAATATCACCATCTATGAGATTGTGTGTAGAGGCAGATCATGTTGTTGCAGTTAATTCTGACAGAGGAAAAAGATGCAGAAATTTTACGAAGGCGTTGCCAAGAGGGAAGTTCGAATTCCATAGGTGTAGGATAGAGGTGGTTTTTAATCCCTTTATTGCTAAGAGGGAGTGTTGAAAAATGAAGCAATAAATTCTCAATTTGATTTTTCCTTGATTAAATTGAGAAAATTCATATTTCCACATCAAAAAAAAATATTTGATGATGTTAAATTGAGTGACATGGCTTGTGTCACCAATTTAATAAGTAAATTCAAGTTGGAGATGTTAGAGTTTAGTTTAAAATGTGTGATTTCTAATTTGTAGCAATCAATGTTAGTTATCTAAGGTTGTTTTTAGTTAAACTAGTTCCAATTGTTGGAAGAACTAGTGGAGGGTCAATTTGTGTAGTAGGACTTTAGTCAAACTCAGTGATCATCCTGTTAACTGATCAATCAACCCAAAATAGATAGTGCATTCAGATAATTCAAGTTACCCAGGTGAGATCGAGATTCCAAGGAAGTGTAACACCAATTGTAGATTAGTTCTGAGTGTATAAGTGTTGCATGCGGTTAGATGATTAGCCTAAATGAATTGCACAATAAATTAGATGAATTTTTCTAATAAACAGGGGCATAATTACTCAAGGAAAATTGCAAGGAAATAGGATCTCAAGCCAATGCAGAAATTGACTAAGTCTAGGTTAGAGGTCTTCAGTGAGTAGAGAGATAGGTTGTGCACATGCAGGGTGAGCTCAGTTGAGAAAAAATTGTATTACATCTCTATTTCATCTTATTAATGCAAGAGGCATTGGGGTTTTTACCATATTTCTTTACCCAAATAAAAATACGTGTTGCATGAATATTTTTCTCCATGCATGTCTGGAATTTTTGTTCTAAATTGTGAAATAATGTTAGTAGAATAATAGATTAGGTTTGTGTCTTTTGTTTTTGGCTAAAAATTAATGAGAAGTTGAAAATATACAACATAATTTCTACACCGCCATTGTCTCACTATGAAGACGAGGATAAAAATATCCTCCTTCTCTAAATCCTATGAAATTAACTTTGGACAACACCATTTCATTAAACTCATTGAGATATTTCCAATGATATATATTTTATCCCAATCCAACCTTTGGATTGAGAGTTATTCCCATTTTCAATTTGACCAATTAGATAGTGTTGAGTCACCAATTCAGCCACATCATCTGAGCCATGTCCTTTTGGAATCCTTATGTGATGTTAGCATATCCTTACTAGGATTTCGTGGCACATTCCACCTTGAATTTATTTATTAGGTCCCATAGATTACATATCTTATGTGAAATTCACCTCTTTCATGTTATATCTAATCTTGAGTGGAATTCTGGGTGCACATGAAATTCCCAATGTGTCATCCTTCTAGAACCTTTGACCTCTAGACCATGCATTAAAAGCTATCATACCTGACCACATCTAGGATTTGACAAATTTGAATCATGCCCTTTCCCTAGATTTCCTAGATCCAAAATACATACCCCACTCAATGTGTAATCTAGCCTCACACTAATAGATCACCAAACACGCCCTACTCTAAATATTCCATAGAAATCCAGGAGTTTTGAATTATTTTTGTTGGTTGATCAGGTACCCAAATCAAAAAATAAATTAATTATATCTTTAACTATTTGGCCATTGTTGTAGGTCCATATGTGCCTAAATGTAGAAATCCAAAAATACAGCCATCCCCAGATACAAAATATACCAAAACCTCATCCAGTATTGGATATGAAATCTAACTTCTATAGTAATTAAAATAATAAAGCATTAAGACTTCAAGGGAATTTTCCAAGCTTCTCCTTGAAGTAGGGCATTACTCAGAACACCCATTTGTAAAGATAAATAACTTATTCAAATACTGAATCATACCAAGTGTTGTGGATAACCATAACACAATCAATGGATATATCAACAAGACTACTATCATGCACTTTAAACCATGGATTATACCACTCTATAAATTCAAATACAACATAATATCAGATCACAAGGTTTGTCCCAAAAAAATAATATAAAATATACTAATTTATCATGCATTACATCAATCACAACCCTTTCTTATGAAATAAAATCATAGTATTTATAGAAATAGAAAACCAAGTTATTCACTTCTTATTAGACAATGGAAATCACAATATATAACAGTTTAGTTAGGAACATTGAACAGTCATATATGACCATATAGATAATTTTTTACTTCATGAACATATCAACAACCATAGAGGCCGCCAATCCTCTCACAAACATGATAACGTACACATAAACATTTATCATATAAAAACACGAAGTGAAATTCCTTCATTAACAATGTTGATACATACATTTGTATAAGATATATCAAACGTTATTTATCATTCATAGTACAACACATATGCAAGTAAATGCCTTTATCTGTATAATTGAATGACTGACAACTAAGGGAGGGACTTCAACTCTCTACCCAACCATAGGCCAACTACATTTCAATATTTCTTGTAGTTGACCACCCTCGAGGAAAATTGAAATTCTAAGGAATTAACTTACCAAGGGTATTCACACCAATAATTACTCAAATAGATAATCAAGAAGAGGGGTCCACTATCCCGGTGGTTTTTCAACTACCTCTAGTAGTAAGCACTACAGTGACCCTCTATCCCAACATAAATCAATCATAGTGATTGACCTAAGGCTCAGTGAAGTACTATTTAGTTATGGGAGATGAATACACTATATAGGTGGTTTATTAGTTGGATTTTCAAGGAAAGCACTGCAAGAGTCAAGATCCCACTATCTAGGTGGTATATTAGCTTACTGAGAAATAACATAAGTGGTTCATGAGCCCCAAGATAAGAACTTAATGTTTTATCAACTCCTTTCAGCAAGCACCAAGGTGTCTCAGTCTGCAAGGTGGTTTGTCCACCTTCCAACAAGCACCCTAATGGTTTATCAACTCAATGAGTAATCACTTAGTGATTCAACTCTCCATTTAACTTTCACTGGCCAACCAATCATAGGCACATACCATTGGCCTCAACAAATCCTTTTGAACATTGTCCAAATTACAAAGCACTAACTAGAGAGGGTTACTTCTCCCTTGTAGATTATCATTTTCTCCTGCCCTCCCACTCTGTGCCCTTTTTCATTCTTGTTAAGAAACCAGCTCCAAAAATAGAAGAAAAGAGAGACCAACGCCTTAGAAGTCAGCCACTTTGAGTGGGAAACCCCCTTTACATTACATAAATGAACAATTATTGGATGATTCAAATAACAAAACCTCCTTTCTATATATAGGAGTCCATGGGGTCATAATATAATCCTATCTGACCTAACAATAATATTGTAAGGGCACAATAATAAAAATAGTGGCTTTTTATGGTGCACAATAATAACAATATGGGGGCTACAGGGGTACAAGAATAATAATAAGGGGGATACCCTAACAACAATAAGGGACTACACTCGTAATATAGGGACCTAACATGCCCCTCTCTTTTAGAAAAATGTTGTCCTCAATGCTTGAGTAGCTTTGGATGCTTATGTATAAAATTATCATCCTCCCATGTGGAATATTCAATGGGTAAGTTCTTCTACTTGATGAGATACTCTCAAAATTGATCGTTTTCATAGCTGTCGAGTTCTTGTTTCCATGACTTCCTCAGGTTCCAATATGATTTTTCCTTCCTCATTAAGTTCTACAAATATTGTTTGAACTGGAATTTTTTCTTCTATAACTTTCTTTAAGCATGAAACATGGAAAACTGGGTGCACTCGAGAAGAAGCAGAAAGCTCCAATTTGTATGCCATAGTACCAATATTTTGCAACGCCTTGTAAGGACCATAGTACTTTGGCGATAAGTTATTACCCCTCTTAGCTTTCTTGAGGGACATTTTTTGGTATGGTTGTAGCCATAAAAATACCCAGTCTCCTACATCAAAACTTCTCTTGCTGCGATGTTGATCTACCTATTGTTTCCTTCGATTTTCTGTTAAACTTAGGTTATCCTTTAAGAGTTGGAGAAATTTTGTTTGACACTCGATGTGATATTACACTACTTGAACCTTAGAGATTTCTCTTAAAGATGATGTGATGGATGGTGGATGATATCCATAAAGTGCCATAAATGGGGTCATTTTTCTGCAGTATGGAAGGAATTGTTATACCACCATTCAGCCAAAGATAACAACTTGACCCATTGTGTTTGTTTATCAGATACAAAAATATATATATATATATATATATATATCCTTCCAAACACTTGTTCACTATCTTAGTTTTCCCATCAGATTGAGGAAGATAAGATGAGCTATGAGCTAGTTAAGTAACCAAACAAGAAAATAATTCCGTCCAAAATTTTCCAATAAAAATGGGATCTTTGTCGCTTACAATGATCTTTGGGTTTCCATGTAGCTTTTTAATTGCTTCCATAAATGCAATAGCAACTGTACTTGCTTTAAATGAATGAGATAATGCACAAAAGTATGCATACTTGGTAAGTCTATCAACTACCACCATGATGACACTCTTTCCTTTGGACTTAGGTAAACCTATGATAAAATCCATTGAAACCTCCTCCCAACATTGACTTGGAATGGATAAAGGTTGTAGAAGACCTGAGTTCTTAAGTGTATCAAATTTATTTTGCTAAACGTTTGAATATAATATTTAAGTCCATCCAAAAAAAATTATTTCTTCACCCTGTGGTAATTTTTTTAAAAACTCGAGTGTCCTCCAAAGGGGGAGGTGTGCAATTTCAAAAGAATATTTTGTTTTAGTTGGGAATTATTACAAAGATATAAGTGATCTTTGTACCATAAGGAATCATTTTTCCAACTAAATGTATTAGATGTACTAGGATCTTGTTGCAACTTTTGAATGAGTGTCCACACTTCTTCATCATTCTTCCATTCATCCCTTGCTTCGGTTATCCAATCTGGTTAGATAATTGAAATAGCACAAAGCAATGCTTCCAACTCTTCATCCTTTCTTGAGAGTGCATCTTTAACAACATTTAGCTTCCCTTTTTTTGTAGATGATTTCAAAGTCATAATCCAACATCTTTGTGACCCATTTTTGTTGCTCTTCTGAATATAATCTTTATTCCAAAAGTTATTTAAGACTATCATGATCAATTTTTACCTTGAAGTGTCTTCCCATTAGGTATGGTCGCCATTTCTTTATTGCATGTAGTACTGCCAACATTTCCTTCTCATAAATAGTTTTCTATAAATAATTTCCTTTGATTCGGTGACTTTCAAAAGCAATGGGTCTTCCTTCTTGCATTAAAACATCGCCAATTCCATTTCCCGAGGCATCACATTCCACAATAAAGGTTTTTGTGAAGTTTGGTGCAACAAAGACCGGTGCTAGGCACATTTCCTCTTTAAGATGTTCAAAGGACTTATTTGCTTTAGGAGTCCATGAAAATTCATATTTCTTCAATAATGTTGTTTAAAGAGGTGTTGTTATTTTCCCATAATTCTTAATAGACTTGTGATAATACCCTATTAACTTCAGAAACCCTTGCAACTGCTTTATGGTTGTGGGGACTTTCCATTCCTTAATGGCTTTAATTTTGTTAGGGTATACCTTAACACCCTCCTGAGATACAATATGACCCAGATATTCCACCTCTTGTACTCCAAAGAAACATTTGGATGTTTTTGCATATAATTGTTTCTCCTCCAATAGTTTGAGCACCCTCTCAAAATGTTGAACAGTATCCTTCCAAGACCTGGTGTAGATTATTATATCATAAAAAAAACTAACACAAATTTTCTAAGGAAGGGTTTCAAAAATGAATTCATCAACCCTTGAAATGTAGAAGATGCGTTGGTAAGGCCAAAAGACATGACCAAAAATTCATAATGACCCTCATGAGTCGAAACGTTGTTTTTGGAATATCTTCAGTCTTCATTCTAATTTGATGATATCCTGAATGAAGATCCAACTTGGTAAAATAAATTTCTCCATGTAATTCATCCAATAATTCATCAATCACAGGAATGGGAAATTTATCTTTGTAATATTCTCAATTTTCCACAAGAAATTTAGAATATTAGAGTTCTTAATTTTCATAATAATTAAGTAAATAAGAGGGTGGAGGGACCCAAACCCCATTGATGAATAAAATCCACTTTTGAAATGTGTATGTGGATATTTTAGATCTAGATCTACATTATGGATTAGTGGAGCAGCTTCTTAAAATGAAGGAAGAGTGAAGATCATGGATCTTAAATGTAAAATCATGAGGATCTTATAGGAGGTCAACTATGATAATAGTGCATTCAAAGTAAGATCATAAAGCATTTATGATGAGATAGTGGAGGAAGTGGTGCATCTAGTTCAGACATGACGGAGAGAGTAGGAATTATATGCAGGCATGATGGAGATCATGGAGAGACAACACAGTCTTCATGGAGGCTAGTGGCCACATAGGCAACGCATTTATGAGGTGGGCCTAAGCTATGGAAGGCTAATAATCTATATAATGAATATAAAGGCACAATAGAGGAAAGACTTTAGATTATTATTTCAGATCTGTTTAGATCTAGATTTTTCGGTTGACATTTCTATGTAGGCTTATGATTTTTAGCTAAGTCTGTTATGTTGTTTAGCACAGGGTGTTTCCAAGTAGAAATCCCACCCTTACCCACGGGGGACTTCAAGTGCCCACTTTTGGAATATTTCTATTGAGATTTATCCATCATCTGGCATTGGTACCATCTTCAACCACACTCATATGTGCTTCTAGCTGTAGGAATAACGCTATTTCTGTTCAAGGATTTGAGAGGTGGTGGTTGTTTCTAGCACTTCAGCTAGGAAACCAGTGGAGAATTCATCCTTTCACCTTGTGCTTCATGTTCATACTTCCAAGAGTTGTATATTCATATCTGGCATTCATGCCATTGTATCATACCTCCATGCACCAGTAGTCCCCTCAAGGATTGCGCAGTTCAGTCTTGTAGATCTATTGGAGGAGGGAATTTTTCAGCATTTCAGCTGGAAATCCTGTGAGGGATCATTACTTCACCTTATCATTCTTGAGCTACATTGCAGCATCCAACATCAGGCTAGAGAGCCTCCATCCTTGACAGCGTAGTTTTTGGCAGTAGTTGTGTAGCAGTAGCTGTAATCAGTGGAGGAGATTAGAGGAGGACATGATGGAGAGAGTGAGAATTAAATGCAGACATGATGTAGATCATGGAGAGACATCACAGACTTCATGGAGGCTAGTGGCCACATATGTAGCATAGTTATGAGGTGGGCATATGATATGGAAGGATCATAATATATATACTGAAGATGAAGGCACAATAGAGGGAAGGCTTTTTATTATTATTTCTGATCTGTTTAGATCTAGATTTGTCATTTGACATCTCGATGCATGCTTATGCTATTTAGCTAAGTCTGTAGTTCTATTTAGCACAGGGTGTTTCTGAGCTGAAATCCCACCCTTACACACGGGGGACTTTGATTGCCTACTATGGGAAGCTTTCTATTGGGATTTATTCATAATTTGGCATTGGTGCCATCTTCAGCCACACTCATATGTGCTTCTAGCTGCAAGAATAATGCAATTCATGTTCAAGGGTTTGAGAGGTGGTGTTTGTTTATAGCATTTCAGCTAGGAAATCGGTGGAGGATTCATCCTTTCACCTTTTTCTTCATGTTCAGCCTTTCAGGAGTAGCATATCTATATCTGGCATTTAGGCCATTGTATTTTACCTCCATGCAGCAGCAATCCCCTCAAGGATTACAGAGTTCAGTATTGTAGTTCTGAAGGAGGAAGGAATTTTCCAGTATTTTAGCTGGAATCCTATGAGGGACCATCTCCTTAATCTGCATTCACTATTTCCACCATTGTTGAGCTGATTTGACATATTTAGTAGCACGCTAGAGAGCCTCCCTCCTTGACAGCAGTTTTTGTCAGAAGTTGTGTAGTAGTAGCTGGTATGGAGGTAGTGGAGAGTTATTGAGGGATGCTACTGGTATGGATTTAGTGGAGAGCTAGTGAGGGACAACATAACATTAGTGGGAGGGAGTCTCCATGATAGTAGCATCTTTAATGTGTGGGACCAAGGGTGAGAAGGCTCACAAAGAATATAAGGAAGGGGATGGCAACCATAGAGGACATTCTGAATATTTTTTATGTCTTGGTATTTTATGACTTTCTACACACTTCAGCTATTTAGCGGAGTCTGCTATGTTGTTTAGCACAAGGGTTTAGTGGAGTCTCGGCCTTTTCTAAGCACTATATTAGCAGATCCATGTACTTTCATCTATAGCAGTAGTTACCCCCTACAATAAATGCGTTGTCTTAGCCTCTAGAATTCTTATATAGCAATTGTCCTTCATGTTTCATGTACTGGGTTCTTAGACGCTTGTTTACCTAGCTTGACTGTATTTTTCCTCAATATTTTGTACACATTTTCTGCTATAATTGTTAGTATGAATCCTTGGTTGAAGTGTACGAAAAAGGACCACTTTAGCTACGCATAACTAATAGCCCTAACAACAAAAGTGGCTGCCAATATCTTCAGATCTGCGGTTAGTTGAACAAGGAAAGAGCTGAAAAAAACCAGATCTATGCATGGAAAGACATTAAGTAGTAAAAACAAGGGTTTGCTCCATATACCAATAGACAAGACAAGAACAATTTTTGAAAGAATTTTTGTATTAATTGGGCACCTGGGAGGAAAATAAGAAGGCGTATCCAATTCTCCTCAGTGGGATGGGTTCTTGGAAGTCCTCAGCACTTCAGATCTGAGATTTCTCTCTCTTGTTGGTGTAGAAAACCCCAATGCAAAGAATAGAGCTCAATGGGAGCTCACACAGCAAATGATGGAAAAATGTGACCAAGTGTATAGATCCAGAGTGATCTAATAGGCAACAAAAGGTGAATAATGGTAGGAAAAACCCTCCTATTTATAACAAAATACTGGGTCATTCTAGATCCTGGTGCATGATTAAATAATGTTAACCAAATCTAGATCCACCTTTTATGGAATATTTTATTATATTTGTTGGAGGGAAAAGGTATTTGACTTGGGTCAAATCCCTTGATTTGTCAAAAATAAATAAATAAATGATTTATTTATCTTTTTAAGGAAGCGGTTAGAAGATAATGAAATAAATAATGATTTATTTAATTATTTGTGGGTGATTTGGTCATATTTAACAAGGAATATTATCTAAATAAGATTTAAATAATTATTCCTAGAAAATAATAAGATAAATAAAGGTTTATATAATTAATTTCTTTGTTTTTGGGTTAAACATGACTGGGAATAATAATTAAATTATGGTTTAATTAATTATTCCATGAGAAAAATCAAACAAATATAGGTTTGTTTAATATTTCCTTTTGGGGTTTCCTGTTTGGACCATAAACAACCTAATAAATGTGGTTTATTAAGTTATTTAACATAGTGAAGGCAATTTTACTTAAGGTAAAATTGGTCTTACATGGTGTACTTGGGTCCATCTAATGATAATAAGTTAGATGACCAAAAAATGGTGTAACAGATTGCCCCCCAGCGTGCGAGTGTCAGGAGCAAATTGTATGACCGAAGTACGTTGTAAGAACACAATCACTAGACAACAAAAGGGGTGTCAGAGAGAGAAGTGTGAGGTAGATAGTGTGCTGAAGGACTAGACCCTGAGGAGACGAGACTCGCAGGTGCAACAAGTCTCTTTTTATGAGAGTGTACCTGTGCTGAAGGCGGCGGGGGAGGCATACCTATGCCCGCCGAGACAAAGTACAAAAGAATAGTGTGTCCAGTAAACAAGGGACCGAACCATAAAGTACAGCCAGCATAATCATGAGCTAGATAAAAATACAATGAGGAATCCCACATACATGCTGTGCCTGGGATAACAGCCAGGACTGATACAATAATATTTGAGTACATGAGATACAAATACAACCCAAATGCTCCCTGTAAATGGGGAAGGGCTCACAAAATATCACTGATACATGAAAATAAAATAGGCGCTGCAAGTGGCTAAGGCCAACATCATCAAATATCTAGAGCTGCATCGAAGGCTACAAGGAGGAGGTCATCCGGGCATGTGGGGGGCTACTTGCACGGCCACCCCCTCATCACGATTGAGACATCTCACACACACCCAGGAATCAGCAAGAGCTACTGTTGTATCACTGAACCATCACGTATACGGATCTCGATCACGCTGAAAGGAGCTGGAGTGGAGAAACAATCAAGTCAAAGGTAAAGGAGGGATCCCTTTGCCTAATCCGAGGCACCAAACAAGAGTGGAAGCTGGAACCAAGGTACACCACCCTCTAGACCTGGCTTCGGGAATGAATGAGCTGATGTCGACAGAAGAAGGTCCGCCATAGGTGAGGGAATGAGAGATCCTCAACTAAGGCATGAGAGAAAATAGTAGAGCGACGGACAGACTGACACTAACGATGATAGCGAAGTGGAAAGGACTAAGTAGCGAATGGACGACTTCCCTTGTTAGAGCATAAAGGGCATGAATGACATGGCAGCGACTGACACAATATCATAAGGGATAGGGGACAGTGGGACTAAAGGTCATAATGTGCGACACAAGAGAGAGACCAAGCAATGAAGGATGGAGGGCTATAGCGGGGTACGGAGGGACTCGGGATAGACTCCATGAATGCGATGATGACTCAACTTGGATGCTCTAAACAGGGGCAACTCGATGGTGCTGCCACACAGTAAAGGCCCAATGGGGGACCATGAAAACATGAGTACAAGATGGTAACTCATGCGAAAATAGACACGAACAAAGACAAGTAAGGAGGCAAAATGGTGCCCCAAGTACAAGTGTCGTAAGTGAGGAAATTCGATTTTAAGGAGAGGTGAAGTGACCCTTCTTGGACAAAAAGTGTCCTGGTGAAGTATCAAATCACAAAAAACTAACAGATACCCATTTGAGGGCTCGGTGAGAGCTTTCCAATGGTGCAGATGGTTTGTTGAACGGGGCTACGGTATGGTCGCAGCAATCGAAAGAAGAAACAGGGGTTCTCTTTTAATAAGGCATTTTTCCTCCAAATTCACTCATTTGCTATTGTTGCTGTGGTGAATGTAGAGAGGAGAGAAGGCCCTAAATCTTGCGGTGAGCGTAGCGGACAAACCGACCATTGGAATCGAGATCCGTCAGTTGCAGGTAAGAAGCCTAACCTTACTCTTTCATTTTGATGGATTGAAAGTTCAGTTTAGGGGCCAAAATCTCAGAAATAGACCCTCCTTCATCTCTACAGCCGGGTCGCACTTTTTGGGCCAAAAAGTGCGACCTGGGAAGCAGGTTTCAGGGAAAAAAGTGCGACCTGTCCCAGAATTGGGCAGAAAAATACGACCTGGGAGATGAGGGGGTTTTAGTGTTGTTTTATGGCTGAGAGTTGGCTTTTTATTTTTGGTTATGGTATTCCCTATCTGTATGCTGACAAATATGATGTTTTTGTGCAGGTATGGCAGATATACGGGTTAACTGGAGACAGAGAGACTTGGGTACATTATGGGTAGAGATCCAAGCATATCAAGGTGTCCGTCGTGTGTTGGCCAAGTTTGGGGTTCTAAAGTTTTTGGAGAACCCTTTGATGAGAGATGGAGAGCCCTTGTTGGCTCGGATTATCAGTTATTGGGATCCAGAGCATGAGGTATTTGTAGTGCAGGGGCACAGGATCGAACTGACAGTCCAGGATGTGTATTTCCTGACAGGTCTCCCGCCACTGGGGATGGTGGGAAACACGCAGCCAGTATTACTGCGGGGGTGGCATATCATGGAGTTTGTGGAGCGACATTGTCGACCGGGTCTCCAAGTCAAGGCGACTCGGATACTGATCGGGGATCTAGAGAGGCTAGAGACCTGTGCAGTGGCCGCAGCAGTGCTGCGTATCCTAGGCAGCCAGGCACTCCATCACATCACTGGGGGGCAGATGATGATTGTGGAGAGTGTGTTGAGTGGGAACTACTATGGGTGGGACCAAATGATGCTGGTGTCGCTAAAGCGATAGTTGTCGCTCTGCAAGCGGCAAGTGAACCACGATTGCTCGTATGGGACTTTATTGTGTGCCTTCTTCTTTGAGAAGATCCTAACCTTGCGGCCTCGTATACAGCTCCTAGATGGGGGCCCGAGAGAGCCCAGGATGCGTCGGTGGGGGCGGCTACTGTGCAGAGGATAAGGAGGGGCGGTCGGGTGAGTGTTTCGACCTGATTTCTTTGCCCATTGGGATCAGATGCCATTATACGTAGACGACTATCCCTATAGTGGGATGAGTTATTGTGGGGATCCGGACCTACCACTTCCGCCTGGTCGAGTATCGGGGCCCGATGGTAAGTGATAAGTAACTATTCTTGTATGGGCATGTTAAATTTATTGAATAGTAGACATGGTAATGATTCATGTACTTTTGGTATGCAGATATAGCTCCGGTAAAATCGGCCGGATATATGGGACGCCCGACAGCCTTTGGAGCTGCAGGGCCGAGTGGGTCGAGAGCAGCGCGCAATGAGGATGCGGCCGCCCTTCTGGAGGACATCCGCCGTAGATGCGAGACGTTGCTAACCAGAGTTTCAGAGCGTGGGTGGCAAGACTTAGACGACCAGTACGTGGAGGCATGCATTGGTCTTCCCTCGGAATGGCGAGGTGTCATGCGGCGCATGGAGATGGCCGGTCAAGGCATACGTGATCTACGGGCTGCAGGGGCAGAGCCATTGGCTCGGGATCCGCCAGATAGTGAGTAGGTGTGGGGCATGTGGTGCCCCCTAGTGTGTATGTAGGGGCAGGTGGTGCCCCTAGTTTTGAGTTTTTTGTAACATGCTATGGGCATGTCATATGTATCAGAGTAGATGGACTCTAAACACATGTTTTGTGACACATATTATGAATATGCATCATTTTTAATGATTATGAATGTTATTGTCTTGTATGAAATGCGTGTGATAAATGCCAATCTAGAACATGGTTTGCAATACTATCTACATAGTGATTCTGTTCTCGAGGTACATGGTTGAAAGTGATGGTTTCAAATGCACGTATCAAGAATTTCACTCGTAAATAACGTCTAAACAGCACAGGGTTATGCACACGATAAACACCAATTAGTTGCATGACAAGAAGCAGGGAATCCAAACGAACATGCAGATGGAGGATGTGATGGAAGAGGGCATCGGCTAAGAGACCACGCACTGCATCATATTCGGTCTGATTGTTGGTGGCAGAACCAATGCAGACCCTGTTAGAGAGGACAAGGGCATGCAAGGGGGTGAAAATGGCCCAACCTGCCGAGGCTAGATTCCGGGAGTAACGACTTGCACCATCGGCGTAACCGATAAAGGGTGGGGACGGGAGGTCCTGTAGAATGGTGTCACAAGACAACAAATGGGGGGAGGAGATACAATGATGGCAGCGTGAGTGGACAGGAGACATCGAGCAGCAACTGCGGGAGGGAGTGTAAGGGGTGGGATGACGATGACTCATATACAAACTAGAGGATGGTATATGAGGGCTATCGGTAGTGTGGCGAGGACTCGGGCTGCGGAGGTCAACAGAGACACGGGTGGATTGATCTCGTGTATGGGTAGAATAGAGGGGGTCAGGCGAAACAACAGGGGAGGATGCAGGGGGACTGGGCTCCAAGTGTCTCGTAGAGGAGGATAGGTAAAGAATGGTCGTAGTAGACTCCGCCATTTGAACATCAGGGGGGGGATGTCAATGGGAGCGAGGGGATCCTCAGGCTGGCCCGAAGCATACTGCGTGAGTATGGGAGAGGTGGATTGATTTTGTTCAACCTCATACTCTCGGACTACCTTTAAAGAGGCGCGGTAATGCGTCAGCTGAGGACAATGGTGGGAGTAATGGCCATGGACTCCGCACAAAGCACAGGGTTTGTTGGTGCGGAGGGTCTTGGGGTTCTTGGTTACAGACGAAGAAGGAATGGAGGCTTCAGGGACCGTAGATTCGGGGAACGCGAATTTAACCATGGGATGAATACGGGGCAACTCAGGACAAGCATGGGTGGCATGATCGGTGACATCACACAAGGCACAAGGCTTTGCGGGCGGAGGAGGGGCCGGGTCAGTCGTGGTGGTCTTGTCTTTGGGTGCCCCCTTGCAAGCTTTACCTTTCTTCCCAGGAGACGTCACGACAGGAGAAGGGTCCGATGGAGGTGTTGGGGGCACAGTGGCAATGGAGGAAGTGAGGGGGACCGGTTGAACCGGAGTCAAAGCCATGTAGGGTTTGGGGTGACCAGGAGGGGTAGCGGCTGGAGGATCAAGGTACCAGACCGGTATGCCCAAGGTGAGGTTAGGGAGAGAGAGGGTGGCCATGACGGGGACAGAATATACTCCGGGAGGGGGAGCCAGGAAAGGTATCTGCCTAGCAGGGTAATGACCAGGAGGGACGGCTCCGAGATGGTTAAGGCCTGGGGGAACCGATCCAGGAGGATAAAGGGGTTCAGGGATAACAGTTGTAGGGGGAGAGCCAGAAGGAGGAGGACCGGCTGGCTGAGATGAATGGCTAGGAGCAGGTTGCGGAGGGCGAGGGGGAGGTTGCTGACTAGCCGAAGCAGGCCGCTTAAGGGAAACCTGAGACGATTGCATCATGCAAACATTCGATAAGCTGGGATCAGTGATAGGAGGAGGGGGGAGACTAGGAAATGTTCCAAGCAGGGAGGAGTCTTTGTAAACGTCGGGGGAGACACTAGTCAAGGAATCGATGGTTTGCTTGTTGGCTATATAAGAGATGGTCGTCTCAGGTGAGGTCTGAGATTTTGGCTCATGATATGTCAACTGGTCAATGGTGACTATCTTTCCATTATGGGGGAAAGACATCGTGCGGAAAACCGCGGATGGGACAACAAACATAGCATAGGTGTAGCTTCACCCCAATATAATGTTGTAGTCTAGCGGGGCATCTATGACTTCGACGTCAACGCAAACAGTCTTACCGGTGAGGGTGATAGGACAATTACGAAACAGGCCAATGGGCTGGGAGGCATGGTCGTCACATGCTCGGAGGGTGATCGTGGAAGGGGCCAACTCAGGGGATCCGAGTTGCTTCCAAACCGAAGCAGACATCACGCAGGTGGATGCCCCCTCATCAATTATACACCGGGAAATGTTGGCGTTCCAGATTTTGAAGGCGACGGAAGGAGGGAGAGGAGGATGGTCCGATTGAGTGGCGTCGAAAACAATCATTTGGTCATCAGCAGGATCCATAGCGCCCACGGCAGATAGTAGAGCCTTCTTTTGGGAAGAGCACAACTGGAGGAGTTCCAGTGTTGAAATGGCAGCAGGAGATTGTGCCAAATCATCTACTATGATATACGAATGAGCAGCTCGACCAGAAGCAGCGTTTTGACGTAATGGTCCCTTAGGAATATTTGGATGGACCTCAACTTTGGGTTGAGGGATATGTAAAGGGCCATTGGATGTAGAAAGAGGCTCTGTAGAACTTGAAGAAGAGGACTCGGGGGCAGACTGAGCGGGAGGCTTGGGGTACTGGCGAGACCGAGTTTGAAGGTGAAGGTCGACAGTTGGGGATGGATCAGAGGTCATCATGAGGATCTGGTAATCGGAGGAGCCAGAAATGGAGGGTGGAGTGGAGACCCGCCCGTCAGGTGGTTGGGTAGCCACGAATCCTTGCTGAGGGAAAGGATCAGTAAACACAACTGGTTGAGTAGTGGCCACATTAGGGGGAGTGTGAGGGGAGGCATGTTGTCCGCACAATGTGGCTTAAGACTCCCACATCTGCCGAATCTGTGGTAAAATGGGACAACCGTGGGTGTAATGACCGTAAACACCGCAACACGAACAAGGCTTGTTGGTACGAAGAGGCCTGTCTGGCTTGGGCTGAGTGCCCTGTTGCTGGTTAGCAGTGTTAGGGTCAAAACCTTGAGGATTGGGTCCACGAGTACCAAGGGCAGATTGATTTGGATTTCCTCTCTGGCTTCTTTGAGAAGAAGGGGGATTAGTTGCACCCCGCTGTGCAAATACTTGCCCTGAAGGGGGGCTGTAGGTGTTGTTGCGGGGGTTGAGGAGGCAAGGGAGGTGGAAGTGCATATGCTGGAGGAGCTGGGACACCAGGCTATGCATAAGGGTAATGGTTAGGTTGGGCAACATTGAGGTAAGCAGGAGGTTGGGCAAAAGGAGGAGGCATGCCGTATCCTGGGTACATGCTACCGGGAGGGGGAATAGTGCTAGAGGTGCTGGCCCCTCCGTGAGGGAGACCGTAGTCCATAGGAGGTTGAGAATACGGATGGGAAAGGGCTCCAATGATACTGTCGGCGGAATGAGATGCCCCCGGGGCGTTACCGCCGCCGGGCCTGGGGAGGTCAGGAAGGATGGTATAAACATAACCAGACTGAGCGTAGATCAGGTCATATTTCAAGGCTATTTGGAGGGCGGCTTCTTCGGTTTGAGGGAAATGGGAGGCGACATCTTTGCCGATGGGAGCTAGGAGAAAGTGAAGGAACCAGTCCATATAGATCCGATCTTCGAAGGGGGGAGCTCGACATAAGCTACGTCTACGTTGCCATTCCTGAACATGGGTGGAAAGGCGGGTCGAAGATGTTTTCTTAAAGGAAGTCAAGAGTTCCGTACCAGTATCGTATCGGAGAGGGAGTTGGAAGTAAGATAAAAAGGCTTGGGCAATGGTCGCAAAGGTGGTATGGGAAGAGGTGGCTTGGTCTACATACCATTTAGAAGCTTCGCCGGTAAGTGTGCGTTGGAACAAACGAAGACGGATGGAGTCATCAGTAATGGAATTGGAGGAACACCACATGTGGAAAGATCGGACATGATTGGTTGGATCTTCTCCAGCTTGGCCTTCGAACTTAGGGATGTCGGAAGGGAGCTTGGTTGGCATGGCAGGCCAACCAACATCGTGGCGGATAGGGTCATTGATCAACTGATTGAAATCGGGGAGGCTGAGGCCTGCAATGTACGGCAGCAAGGGTATGGCTGAGGTAGTTCCTGTGGCGGTTCCGCTAGTAGTGGTTCCGGCATTAGGGCCTGGAGCACCGCTAACGTTAGGCCCTGGACCAGACATAGTGAAGGTGACAGGGGGAGAACTAGGAGGAGAAGGAGAACCCAATGAATCAGAAGAGGAGTCGGAGTGCAGACTCGGAGGAGGACTGGCTCGACGACGGCGGGACGGAGCAGGTCGATCGACTGGAAACTGAGGGTGAAGGCCAAGAAGTCTCCGGGAAAGGCACCTTGGGGGCGCAATGATGACGGGAAGAAGGAAACCGACAAGGGAAAAAAGGGACAGAATCAAGTGAGGTCAAGGGCAGAAAATGTGCAGTGACAATTGATTTTAGAGTCTTTGCCAGGCGGTGTTAACCAGGCGCTTCTTCACTTAGGGTCAGTGTGTGGTGTGCGTTAATTTTAATTTTTAAAACCCTTTTCGTTTTGAGAGAAAGAAAAAAGTGTGCTGCGTAACTAAAAATAGATCTGCAGAGAACAGTATATAATGCTGAAATAACAGAAAATTAATAGCTACTATTGCATCTATCTAACCCAAGGAGGCGGGTCCCTCAAAACTAGTCTAAAAAAAGGGAAAAAATCTAGTCAAAACACACTGAAAAGAGGCCAATAGATCTAAGGTCAAAAGGGACAGGGATCTAAAGGATAAAGCTGCTGAAAAGAGGTGCAGATCACAGCCAAAAGACAGAGGCAAGGTGGCTGGAAAAAGGAAGGAAATCAGCAAAATACGGAGGGGGCAAGGTGGAGGCCCTAAAAGTAGATCCAAACAAAACTTCAGGAGGTGATTTGAGAGGTAGAAGAGCTGATTTGAATGGATCTGAAAGGGAGGTAACAGATCTGGAAAAAAGGAGGCTGAAGCTCTGAAAAACAGACGGCTGAAACAACTAAAACTCTTCCACAAAAAGTGGAGGGTACTAAAGCCCTATGGGGCTAGGTTCCCACTTAGATGAGTAAAAACAGATCAGAACTTGGTCAAAGCGGGCTGAGACAGAGGCTGGAAAACCCTGACAAAAGCTGCAGCAGAACCTAGAAAAATTGCAGAAAAATCACTGAAAAACTGGCAGGTCGTAGTTTCTGACCTATTTTCAGTGCAGGTCGCAGAAAAGGGGCAGAAAAGTGCGACCTGGAGGTCCAGGTCACAGTTTATGGGCCAAAAAGTACGACCCCCCGCTCCGGTAGTCTCGGCAGCAGATTTTCAGAAAAGTTGTCGTCTCAGTTGCGGCTGGTGTCGCTTACCTGCGCAATAGGGCCAGAAACACACGGAAGTTAGAAATTTTAATTTTTTAGGGTTTTATGTGAGAAAAACAACATAAAAATAGGAAAAATAAACAGCTGAAAGGAAACCCTAGGGTCTGAAGTAGCTGGATATGCAGGAATATGAAAAACGACAGTGGTCGTAATTTAAAACCCGTGTGGAGTCGCCATTTGTTAGTATGAATCCTTGGTCGAAGTGTACGAAAAAGGACCACTTTAGCTATGCATAACTAATAGCCCTAACAACAAAAGTGGCTGCCAATATCTTCAGATCTGCGGTTAGTTGAACAAGAAAAGAGCTGCAAAAAACCAGATCTATGCATGGAAAGACATTAAGCAGTAAAAACAAGGGTTTGCTCCATATACCAAATACAAGACAAGAACAATTTTTGAAATAATTTTTGTATTAATTGGGCACCTGAGAGGAAAAGAAGAAGGCATATCCAATTCTCCTAAGTGGGATGGGTTCTTGGAAGTCCTCAGCACTTCAGATCTGAGATTTCTCTCTCTTGTTGGTGTAGAAAACCCCAATGCAAAGAATAGAGCTCAATGGGAGCTCACACAGCAAATGATGGAAAAATGTGACCAAGTGTATAGATCCAGAGTGATCTAATAGGCAACAAAAGGTGAAGAATGGTAGAAAAAACCCTCCTATTTATAACAAAATATTGGGTCATTCTAGATCTTGGTGCATGGGTTAACCAGATCTAGATCCACTTTTTATGGAATATTTTATTATATTTGTTGGAGGAAAAGGTATTTGACTTGGGTCAAATCCCTTAATTTGTCAAAAATAAATAAATAAATGATTTATTTATCTTTTTAAGGAAGCGGTTAGAAGATAATCAAATAAATAATGATTTATTTAATTATTTTTGGGTGATTTGGTCATATTTAACAAGGAATATTATCTAAATAAGATTTAAATAATTATTCCTAGAAAATATAAGATAAATAAAGGTTTATCTAATTAATTTCTTTGTTTTTGGGTTAAACATGACTGGGAATAATAATTAAATTATGGTTTAATTAATTATTCCATGAGGAAAATCAAACAAATATAGGTTTGTTTAATATTTCCTTTTGGGGTTTCCTGTTTCGACCATAAACAACCTAATAAATGTGGTTTATTAAGTTATTTAACATAGTGAAGGCAATTTTACTTAGGGTAAAATTGGTCTTACATGGTGTACTTGGTTCCATCTAATGATAATAGTTTAGATGACCAAAAAATGGTGTAACAATAATGAATCAACAATTTTCCCTTTGGATTTATGTTTGAGAGACTCTATATAATAATATATTTCTTGTTTAACACGGTCGATTTTTGGGTTTTCTCAGTGTATTCACTGGTTTGTTTCTTAAGTTGTGCACTTCTTCTTACCTTTGTTGGCGACTTTTCAACAGTGAGGGCATGATTTTTCTTACTGCATTTTTCTTGCTTTGTTTTTCATTTCGATGGGCCTTCATATTTACTCATGGATTTCTTCTTTCTAGCATTATTTTGTTTAATTTTTTCTAAAACATTTGCAAGATGGGTTTCATCATCAGAATACTTATCTTGTTGTATTTCCTGTTCACTTGAATATTTTTTTTGAAGCATAGGGTTTGAGGTAAATTTTATACGACTCTTCCTTGTTTTGGAACAGGGTTCATCTCGCTCAATCTCTTTGAAATGATTTCGAACCAGAATATCCTCCCAATTATCCCCTTTACTCCTTAAAAGAGCTTCACTAAAAATATTTACTAACCCATGATGACACAGAGAATTATTAATAAAATGTATTTTCCTTTGGATATTAGTATCCATTTTTCTTAAACTACAGAGTAGGAAATATGGTAGATTGATTTCGTTGCCACTAATGAAATGAAAAAACAACCGATCATGATAAAAGAAAATATTTCCAAACCTGCCGTCACAATTTATAAACTTTTGAATGATCAACGACAAATTTCTCAATTTACTTTTTAGGATTATTATTGGAATTCCTTTCTTGAAAATTGAGATGTCCATGCATGGGTTTTTAAAGAAGACTTCCCACTCTTTTTCATTTATTTTCTAGTTTTTAAACCAACTTTACCCATTTATCAGTAATTTTGTAGCTCATTCCATGAAAATTTTTATCAATACCAAATGTATATTCCCAATTTATTCTTATATGGCATTAGAGGGTGAAGAAAACTATTTAGTGACCTCCTTATTGTACCCATCGAACTTATCAAAGAAATGTAACCATTCTTCTTGCGAAAATTATTGCTTCACTTGTAGATAGGCTTCAAGAAATTTGGTCCCATTTCTCTCATAATAAGCAATAACTCCCACTTTGAGGAAGTCTTAGCCCCTAATTCCCTTTTCAATAGAATTGTGGAGTTTTAATGGCAAAGGCAAGATTTGGGTAGTGGTTGAGATATGTTCAATGAAGAAGAAGGAAACAGAGTTGAAGGAAGTGGGATATGATGTGAATAAATGTGATCGAATGTAGCGGAAATGGGATGATATACAGAGGAAGTTGAGTAAATTCAAAGGATGGTAAGGTTTTTAATAAATGTTTCATACCCTTTTGATAATACATGAAGATATTTCCTAAATTGGATCATGAGAACTAATGCAATGTCATAAAAAGGGTAATTATTATGTGATATGGCAGAGGAAACAATTATAATTATCAATTTATATCAGAACTCAAAGCTTATTTTAATATTTGAGTAATATTTACATACCTTTTATTTTTCCTCACAGATTTATTCTTTTGTATATTTGTTCTTTTGCAGGTTTCTTAGGTTACTCCAGCTCTGATATCTCTATCCATTTTGAAATATATTTTTTCTTCACATGGATATCTTAGTTTAGTACCTATTTTCCATGTAGGTGTCCATGCTACATATTTTTATCCCATATTCCCAGCTTTTAACTCTCCATATCTTTGAATTTCAGCCTCATGTCCTCTTCTTTGTCATCTTATGGCTATACCCCATGGGGATTCCACAACTACCTTTTACCTTTTCATGACTCGTATGCATGTTGATTTATGTAGTTTGATTTTCATCATTTTCATCACATTTCCCTTCACCTTTTTCCAGTGTTTGTTTGGTGTGCTTCACTTTCCTAGACGGACCTCTGTGATGAGTGGTTCTCCTTTCCATCCTATTTTGTACTTTATGCTTAGGTTGGTTCCATCATTTCAAAACAATTTTATACCCTTTATACCACTAATTTTTCAAGGAAGACCTTCCTTTGTGTTTGTCTCATTCTTTTTAAACACTAAAGCATATTGAGTATCCTTTTACCTCTTTTTTGGGCTCATGATTACCTAACCAAAAAAACACCATATATTGAGAAGACTATTGTCTCTTATTCAAGACCATTAAACAAAAAATAATAAACCTTATTGAGTATCATTTTATCTATTTCCTTGGGGTAATTTAAAATGAATGAAAAATACATTATCAAGCTTAATTTTCTTCTCTTTCTTTCTCACAAGGAGATCACAACAAATAAAAAGAGGAAAAAGGAGGAATTGTTTTTCTATTATTCTATCAATAAAAATGGAGCCATCAATTATGTCACACATGGACATGCCACTTATTTGGTTAATGACCTCATTGTGAGGTTTTAGCTTTCCTATGATCCCTACCATACATATGAGTCATTCTTCTATTTCAACAAGTTACTCAGTAATTACAGAGTATACTTCAATTCCTCCTAAATTCTTATTCAATATAATGTGTTTCACATTAGTCAATGTTTCCATGTCATTTTTGTGTTGTGTCATCACATGTTCAAGGGAAGTTTAAACCTTAGTTCGCCATCTACAATCCTTATTGACCTCTTGTGTCTACCATCCCTATGTGAGTTGTACTCCATAACTTCATCCACATACATCATCACTTAGTCTATTCGATGGGGGATACATCAAGGCCCTCCTTTGATGGATCTTCTCTTGTTGACACTATCTCACTATCTAGGCTTTTAATCTAGGAACTATTAGTATCTTAGAGCTTGTAAACCTTAGTGGAAGGCTTCCTCATAGCCAAGAATGAGTTTACTTCAGTGGGATATTGATTATTTTAATAAAAAAGAGTACAACCTCATCACATTTATTCACATACAGAGGGTTTTTCTAGGTACGTTGGGGCCCATTTTCATCATTTTTAGGTCCCTTTGCATCTACTAATGGTATATCTCATTAAATGGTAATTATATTGTTTCTACCATTCTTGACATCATCTCATCCATTCACATGTGAATTCATAATATTAGGGTTGAGTAGAAGACCTTTGGATAAGGACATATCACTTTTACATGGCACCCTTCTGGATATGCATTAGAGTTTTCTAACATTTGATGCACTTTGAAGGCTACTCTACGGAACTTCTGTTATATGTGTCCATAGTCCTCTTGTTGTATACTATGACATAGATATACACTATATTTTTTTTTCTCTATGATATTTTATTTTGTTACATGGATTTAGTATGTGTGTCTCATGAAAACGAACAATCATTTCATTTATGGATCTCCATTGGGTGGGTGTCAGCCATGTTCCATATCTATTTATGGCAAGCATCAATATTCCCACCTTAGAAATGATTATATTATGATTGAGATTTGGGTACTAATATGACTTTGATCTAGTCCTTTCGTATCGAATCCTTCCTCACATTTCAACCCATGTTTTTGTAATTCATTTTGGCAATGAGTTTCTCTTTTGAACTCATGCATTAGAGGCATCTGTTATATCCCATTTCTCCCTCTAATCTAACTATGATGTTTCAGAATTAGAATTTAGAATATATTTTATTTTTATATCAAAGAGAACACATATAAACTAGAAATTGAACACTAATATAATGTCACAATAACATTATGTTAGGCTATAGAATATATTTTTGGGAAAAATTAAACTAATAATAGATATATAATCTTTTTAATAACTAGAAATTCTTTAATTATTTCATATTATTCTCTAAATATTTGATAATATTAATATTTTTTGAATATATAAATAAATATGTATTTATAATATTAAGCTATAATATTATTTTTTATTAAATATAGAAGCTAAAAATATCATTTTTTAGTTAATGATTTTTCCACTTTTTACTATAATTTTGTAATATCCCCAAATTGGAAATGCAGCAGTGCATAAGCACAATACTAGAAAATAAGGGAGAAATTAAATCATAAAATGTGTTTAAAAACACATTTCCATAAAATTAATGAAACATCAGCAAAAAGGAGCTCTTCTACATCCTCCCAAGTGGGGAAAATGCAGCAATTTGACCGTAAAAAAGTTATTTCCAGATATATGCATTTTAAATAGGAGAAATAAAACTTGTTTCCTTTATAATATAGACTTAGGCCCTTATATACAAAAGAAAAATTGAAAAAAATCTCCTTTGATAAGTTAAACAGACCTCCCAGCCTCAAATCAACTTAAAAATAACCAAATCCCATGATTTAAACTATGCAGAATTTCTGAAGCAAATGATAGAGTTATTTTCTGAGGGTGTCTACAAAAATAGGATATAAAATCATATATCTAGAACTTTAACTAATAATATGCTAGGAAAAGGAAGATCTAGCCTCCTTAATACATTATAAAGGTAACCCGACGAGGGTTTCTTGAAATCTTGAGTACAAAAAGAGAAGAAATGAATGTTAAACTCAGAAATAACGTAGTATTTATGAAAAATTACATAAAAATGGCTGAATAATATAATATAGGGATGATAATCCCTTCTTCTAGCTTTCCGGGTGAAGGGTTGGCCCTTTCCCAACGAAACTAGCTCAAAAACAAGGGCTTTAACCCTACTGCTGCAACTCTATGAAAAATGACGCAGTTCCTGCAAGGTACTTTACTGTAGGAGATGATAAATAGTTTTTCCAACTACCAAAATGTGAAATGAGCTTAGGAATCTTCCTAGCTGATCTCTCAAGAGAAGGAAAGCTCCCTCTACTGAGAAACAGATCTGGAAGTGGCGTTATCAAACCTCCACTGCAACACCCTACAACACATCATTATTCTGCTACAGAAATAATGTTGAAGCTGGAGAATGATGGTTGGCCTTAAGCCTAGATGTGGAGCAATACAGTACCAACCTCTCCCAAGACGCCTCTCAAGGGAAGAGGTGGGATTCCCGCTCGGGAACAACCGGTGCTAAAAAGCACTGCAACACTTCTAAACTGCAAGAGGAAGCCAAGTCTAAACAAACCAATATAAAATTATAATATCAAAACATCAATAAAAAAGGCTCCCATCCTTTCCATATATATAAATTGAACCTCTTCACATTGGGTCCCATCTATATTTTCCACCAAGCTCATGCAAGTTGTCCTCCATCCAAACTGTGATATTCATCAAGGAGATTCAATGTATCTAGTCAAATTTGTTGAATTGGTAAAATTTGACTAAATCAACATGATCCCATACCTGTTCACACCAAAAGGTGCTCAATCCAGCTACTTATTCTTCCTCCTTTCACATTAGGAGTGTTATTATTCCTTCTAAAGTGGTCAATTGGTTTCCCTACCCATTTATTTACCTACCTAGTGATAAAACCAACTATAATATTCCATTTAGATGAAGGCTAAATTTTTGGAATATTATAGTCCTCCCCTCCAAAATGTTGCTTGTCCTCAAGAAACTGTATAAGGAAAGAAAAATTCCTCCCCTCCTCCTCTTGTGGCCTCCTCATCAATAGTTCCCACCACTGCTCAAAACAATCTGCAATAAAACTGTCCTCCAATACTCCCTCCCAACCATGCAAATCCAAATGGCTCACATCATGAAAAGGTGGAAGGTGTAAGTGGAAACCTTCTTGCTGTCCAATGGCCTCCTCAAGGTAGGAGTCATGAAAAGCATAGGGGATCTCATGACCGATGAAATACTCCCAAACCCTTGCTATGATCCAAATGAAATGAGTCATTCTAGGTAGCTCATCAAAAGAATCCTCAACCCTCGGTTCATACAATGTGTTGGGGTTGCATGGAGAGATTGGATCCTCCCATACAAATGGTTTCTCTCTCCATTTATGGTAAGTATGGGGTTGCTGCTGATTTTGGGCTGAAACTTCATGACCTCCAAGAGTGGCCCAAGCTACCCCTCCAAACAAATAAGCCATGAATTGCCTCCTCCAAAATCTCAAGTTCTTCAAATGGCTCCTCCTGCATAAAGAAAAGAGATGTAGTTTGGCAACCATGGGCTGCACATTACTTCTCTTGAAACATGCATCATGTAAAGTAGGGAGAATCATACTCACAATGGGCATCTCCAACTCATATCCCACTCTCCAAACAAAGTTTCCCATGAACATAAAAATATCAGAAATACATGGAAGAAAAAACCAATAGAAACAAGTTGTCATATGAAAACTAGAAAGTGGGTCAAGGTCCCACACATGGAAGCAGCGTAGTGCATCCTTTTCCTGCATCAAATCAAACAATAAAAAATGCTTTCCAAACCACTTGTTTTCTGCCACAATCATCCTATAATATAGAAACATGAAAGTACAAAGTGGTTTCAATGGTGCACACCAAAAATCATGTGGCTTCCCCCACAAACCATCAATAAGATAGCCAATATCAATGCTGCAAATGGCTTCAAGTAAATCATCATACAATATGCAAGAAGGGATAATCCTTCTTGGTACAACATGTTGCTCATATAAAGTAAAGAAGTACAAAACATGATGTGGAATTATAAATTCTCCACCATGTACTTGGGACCTTGAGCTGAAATGGCTCAACTGGAAATTCTCCCTCACCTCCAAAGAGTAGGGAAATGGCTATGACATCATCTCTATCACCATCTAGGCTATGCATCTCTCCATATGCTAAAATATATCATGCTGGATGCCCTCCCAAATGAACTCCTCTGCCAAGGAAATATATGTACCAAAGTGCATGGAAAATAAGTCCTCATGTGCTGCATGTAGCAGCCTCTCCTTGAGCTTAGAAGCTCTAGTCAAGAAGACTATGCCATAAGAATAGATGAAAAAATCATCCGCCATATATCTATCATCTCCATCTGGGTCATCAAGAATCATGCAAGCACCAAGATCCTTGGAGTACTCTACCAAAAGTTGAGACCTCCAATATGGATCAATCCTCCTAAGAGACAATGCTAGTGATCTGCAATGTGAAGCTCTCCACATGTTGTTGTCTTTTCCTTTGACATCCCTCATGCCAAATTCATCCTCCAAATTGCTGCCATGCCCATCATGCACCTTCTCATGCTCAAAAGGTAGTAGTGATCTTTGGAAGTTGGCCTCCCATGAGAAGCTCCCATCCAAAAATAATCTCTCAATCTTGGCCAATGTAAGCATGAGTGGCCTCCATCTACTCCAATTTATGGAGGATTCATTCCTCAAAGGAAGTATCCTCTATTTCTACAAATCCATGGATCATCTCCCTTGCACCATGAAGGTGCCATCCTCCATCACTACAACAACTTCTGCCAGCGCAGTACATATAGTGAGAGTGGGTGGTGCTTAAAATGGGAGAGTGTCTCCCTCCTCCTTGATTTTATCCCAAAATCTCTGCATTGTACTAGACTCCTCCAAAATATTCACCTCTTCAGAATCTAAGATGGGTGAACCAAGTGGAAAGATACCTCTTACCAACTCCAGATCTGGTGGCCTCCCAGGTGGAATTCCTCCATGTAGTGATACATCAATATCAAGAGTAGATTGTACGTATGGTTGGGAAACCTTGCCCTTGCCCTCACAGCGCAAATCAGTCTACCTCTTCCTTGCACCAACACTCTAAAATAGATAGGTGTGTGTGCTTCTAATCAAATGATGTTGACCTTCCTCCCTACCTTCTCCTTTCATCAGTAATATCTCATAATCATGCTGCTCATTTATTGTGCTTTGTCTTCCATATGTGAGATCCTAGGGAATATCTTGCAATGACACAAGACTTCCTCCTATTTGAGCATGTGCTCCTCCTTCCTCTGCATGAGGTACTAGATATGCTCTAGATGTGACATCGTTGTAATCCCCATCCTTCTCTTCCTCTTCAATATGAATATGAGTCTCCTGCTCAATAAGAGGATCCTCTTTTGAAAAAGGAACCTGCATGCCCTCTATTCCAAAGGTATGAGACAAAAAAATTTCCTCTATTTATGTCTTATGCAAGATGTGAGCTTTTCCATCATTTTTCTGAAGTGGCTTTTAGTTTTTAAGTTCTTCCAACCCATGCACAAATTTTGGTTTGTTTGGCTCTACCAAGAGTTTTTTAGAATGCCTCCCATAAAACCTCTCCAATAATCTCTTAGTGAACTTTTCATAAGAATAAATATTGGCATTTTTCAATGAAAATGACTCAAAAATCCACCAAGCATAGGCCTTACCTTCAAAGTGCAGTGTTGCAACTTTGATAGCTTCATCTTTAGAAATTTGGTGCTGCTGCAAATAGGTGTATAGCTCCTCCACCCAAGCTCTGGTTGAACACGTTGGTGACCCGTCAAAAGTAGATAGAGTAAATCTATCCATGTCATGCTCCCTGCTCCTCCCCACCTTGATCTTGAAAAATTCCTGAAAATTGATATGATCTCTAAACTTTTCAGTTTGAGATTCATACTCGTGAAGGAAGTCACTAAGAGTTTCCCTCTTAGGAATTCCTCCTTCTTCCATATCTCTCATGATAGATCTAGACATTTGACTGCACTGTGCATAATAGGGTGTATCTTCATGCTCACACCTATCATGTGAAAATCTATCTGGCTCTAGATTCAAACTCCTCTGGAGATTCCATCTCCCTTTTCACTTCCTTGAGATCTTCTTGAATGATCTATTTAGATTTTGGAAGAAGCTTTGAGAGACTCTCCTCATTCTTTCCTCCACATATTCGAGTCTCATCTTTTATGTACATCTTCTCTTCTCCTTCTTCTCTTGATAGCATAATGGTTATGTTCCACAGGATGAGCCAAGATTATGCTCTGACACCACTGTAATATCCCCAAATTAGGAATGAAGTAGTGCATAAGAAAAATAATACAATATTAGGAAGAAATTAAATCATAAAATGTGTTTAAAAAAACATTTCCATAATATGAATGAAACAACAACAAAAAGGAGCTCTTCTACATCCTCCCAAGTGGGGAAAATGCAACAATTTGACCCTAAAAACATTATTTCCAGAGATATGCATTTTAACTGGGAGAAATAATTCTTGTTTCCTTTATCATATAGACTTAGGCCATTAGATACAAATGAGGAATAGAAACAAATCTCTTTTAATAAGTTAAACAGACCTCTCGACCTGAAATCAACTTAAAAAAAGCCAAATCCCATGACTTAAACTATGAAGAATTTTGGAAGCAAATGATAGCATTATTTTCTGAGGGTTTCTACAAAAATAGGATATAAAATCATAGATCTAGAACTTTATTGAACAATATGCTAAGAAAATGAAGATCTAGTCTCCTTAATACATTATAAAGGTAACTCGGGAAGGGTTTCTTGAAAGCTTAAATACAAAAAGAGTAGATCTGAATATTCAGCTTAGAAATAAAGCAATATTACTACAAAGTTACATAAACATGGCTGAATAATACAATAGAGGTATGAGAATCCATTCTTCTAGCTTTCTGAGTGAAGGGTTGGCCCGTTCCCAAGGAAACTAGCTCAAAAATAAGGGCTTAAACCCTGTTGTTGTAGCTCTATGAAAAATGACGCAATTTCTGCAAGGGACTGCATTGTAGAAGATGAGAAATTGTTTTTCCAACTGCCAAGATGTGAAATGAACTCAGGAATCTTTGTAGTTGATCTCTCAAGAGAAGGAAAGCTCCCTCTACTGAGAAAAAAATCTGCAAGTGGTGTTATCAAACCTCCATTGCAACACCTTGCAACACAACACTATTCTACTATATAAATAATGTTGAAGCTATAGATTGATGCTTGGCTGCCCAGATGTGGAGAAATACAGTACTAAGCTCTCCCAAGAGGCCTTTGAAGGGAAGAGGTGGTATTCCCACTTTAGAACACCCGATGCTAAAAATCACTACAACCCTGATAAATAGCAAGAGGAAGCCAATTCTAAACAGACCAATATCAAATGATAATATCAAAACATCAATAGCAAAGGCTCCCATCCTTTCCATATATAGCAAGTGAACCTTTTCATATTGGGTCCCATCCATATTTGCCACCAAGCTCATGCAAGTTGTCCTCCATCCAAACTGTGTTGCTCATCAAGGAGATTCAATGTATTTAGAAAACTTTGTTGACTTGGTTAAAGTTGATTGAATCAACATGATCCCATCCCTGTTCACACCAAAAGATGCTCAATCTAGCTGCTTATTCTTCCTCCTTTCACATTAGGAGTGTTATTATTCCTTCTAAAGAGGTCAATGGACATCCCTACCCATTTATTTACCTACCTAATGATAAAACTAACTGTAATATTCCATTTAGATGAAGGCTAAATTTTTGGAATATTACAAATTCTTTCTTGTAAGGTATTATACTTTTTTTTGCAATTCTAGTTATAGATCTTAGTATATTTTCTTAATGTAAAAGAGAATATGTGAATATGATGAAGATAATCCCTCAGATAATAAGTGGTGTTTTATTGTAAAATATTATATATCTTACTTTCTATATCTTTAATATATATAACATATATTGACAATGTGAATATTTATCATACATAGAAATTTTATTTTGAATTATTACTATTATGTATAAATTAGTATAGATTCATTATAATTAATGATTTACAACATAGAAATTTTATGTTTAGGACATTATTGTTATATATAAACTAGCATAGATTCATTGTAATTTGTAATCCACTAAGTTATAAGATAAATAAAATCTTTCAAAATGTAAATCTCATCTCTAGTATAAAACATGAAAAGAAAACTTATTCATGATTTTCAATTTATTCATCTATAATAATATGAAAAATCTTATATATCTTAATTTCTATACCTTTGCAATATATAACATATATTGACAAAGTATATATTTATCATACATAGAATTATTATGTTTGAGACATTGATATTATATATAAACTACATATAAAAGCTAACTATATCTATTTTTAGTTCATCATTTTTCCACCTTTTACTATAATATGTTATTACATTTTTTTTTCTTCACAATTCTAGTTGTAGATCTTAGTAGTTTTGCCTAATGTAAAAGAGAATATGTGCAGATGATGAAGACAATCCCTCACATAATAAGTGGTGGTTTATTGTAAAATATTGTATATCTTACTTTCTATATCTTTAAAATATATAACATAAATTTAAAATCTGAATATTTATCATACATATAAATTTATGTTTAATATATTACTATTATGTATAAATTATTATAGGTTCATTATATTAATGATTTATTGCATAGAAATTTTATGTTTCAGACATTAATATTATATATAAACTAGCGTAGATTCATTGTAATTCCTATTCTACTAATTTATGAGATAAATAAAATTGTTCAAAATGTAAATCTTATCTCTAGTATAAAACTTGAAAAAAAAACAAATTCATGATTTTCTATTTACTCATTAATAAGAATATGCAAAATCTTATATACCTTAATTTCTATACCTTTGTAATATATAACATATACTGAAAAAGTATATATTTATCATACATAGAAATATTATGTTGGAGACATTAAGATGTTATATAAACTAGATATAAATCTTAACAATATATTTTTTTAGTTAATCATTTTTCCACTTTTTACTATAATTTTTTCTTGTAAGTTATTATAATTTTTTTTTTGGCAGATATTAGTAGTCTTTCCTAATGTAAAAGAGAATATGTGAAGATGATGAAGACGATCCTTGAGATAATAAGTGGTGGTTTATTATAAAATCTTATATATCTTAATTTCTATACCTTTGCAACATATAACATATATTGACAAAGTATATACTTATCATACATAGAAAGTTGATTTTGAATATATTACTATTATCTATAAATTAGTATAGATTCATTATAATTAATGATTTACTACATAGAATTTTTATGTTTAAGACATTACTATTATATATAAACTAGCATAGATTCATTTTAATTTCTAATCTACTAAGTTATGAGATAAATAAAATCTTTCAGAATTTAAATGTTATATCTAATATAAAACTTGAAAAGAAAACTTATTCATGATTTACTATTTATCCATCTATAAAAATATGCAAAATATTATATATATTTTAATTTCTATACCTCTGCAATATATAACATATATTGACTAATTATATATTTATCCTACATAGAAATATTATATTTGAGACATTAAGATTATATATAAAGTAGATATAAAAGTTAACAATATCTTTTTTTAGTTAATCGTTTTTCCACTTTTTACTATAATTCTTTCTTGTAAGTTATTATAATTTTTTTTTTGCAATTATAGTTGGAGATCTTAGTAGTATTTCCTAAAATAAAAGAGAATATGTGAATATGATCAACACAATCCCTCAGATAATAAGTGGTGGTTTATTTAAAACCGTATATATCTTAATTTCTATACCTTTGCAACATATCACATATATTGACAAAGTGTATATTTATCATTCATAGAAATTTTATTTTGAATATATTACTATTATTTATTAATTAGTATAGATTCATTATTGTTAATGATTTACTAAATAAAATTTGTATGTTTAAGACATTACTATTATATATAAACTAGCATGGATTCATTGCAATTCATAATCTACTAATTTATGAGATAAATAAAATCTTTCAAAATGTAAACCTTATCTCGAGTATAAAATTGGAAAAGAAAAAGTATTCATGATTTTATATTTATTCATTTATATAAATATGCAAAATCTTACATAGCTTGATATGCAAAAAATTACATTTCTTGCTATGGATATGATCCTCTTTTACTACAAATACAAGTTGATATGTGAGAGTGACCAATTTTAGGTCTTCCTATTTTACTGAAGTCAAAATTTTAATTTCTTGTTGTGGATACGATCATATTTTACTACAAAGACAAGTTGATATGTGAGAGTGACCAATTTTAGGTCTTCCTATTTTACTGAAGTGTGAAGTAACAAAGAATTAGGTAAAGACAAGTTGATATGTGAGAGTGACCAATTTTAGGTCTTCCTATTTTACTGAAGTGTGAAGTAACAAAGAATTAGGTGAAGAAAGAAGGTGGAAATGGTGGTAAAAACTTGAAAAATGCGTTAACACTATCTGCAAAAAAATCTATTAGAATACCATAAAATCAAGCAAGGTGGATGTCAAAATAAGGATTTACATGAAATAACATTGAAGGAGATTATTAAATGGTGGTAAAAACTTGAAAAATGCATTAAACCATCAAATTAAGGAAGGTAGATGGCAAAATAAGGATTTCTATGAAATAATATTAAAGGAGATTATGAAATACCATTGAAGGAGTGGAATCTCCTCCTAACCTCAAAATTATTCTAATCATTTGAGTAAAAGTGGAAACGGTGGTCAAAACTTGAAAATTTGATTAACACTGTTTGCAAAAATATATGAGAACACCATAGAATCAGGAAGGTGGATGACAAAATAAATATTTTTATGAAATACCATTGAAGGAGTGCAATCTCCTCCTCACCTCAAAATGTTCTAATCTTAAAGCTATAGATTACTAAAATATAATTATGACATATTTTGCATTGAACATAGCTTTTTCGCTCATGATAATTATGCTATAAACTTAATGCCAATTTTTTCTGAGCTTAAAAATTCAATAAACGTAAACTAATGAGAAAGGAGATACATTGTACTATTAACTTCTAAATCCTAAAACAAACTTGATCATGTTTTACAAACGAAATTATTATTTCAAAGAAGAGCACTCACACACGTATACACACACATATATACTTCTAGGTTGAAATGTACAAAACAAAATTTGTTAACTTCTAAAAACTAAAACATACTAGATCATATCGTGCAAACTAAATTCTTATTTTACACAAGAGCACAAATATATACTTCATAGCTAGGAGTATTGTCAATTTTCACAACTTGGCATATTGTTAATAGTTCTTTTAGAGTGACGTTTGTGCACCTTTACATCACACAACATATCACATATTTCATTTATGTTCTTTTTCTATATGCTACATCTACGTTCTTCTTCTATATGTTACTGACTTACAACGTTTCCTTTGCAAAATTTGGTGAAGTTTATAGTTTCTATACCTTTGCAACATATAACATATATTGAAAAAGTATATATTTATCATACATAGAAATATTATGTTTGAATAATTAAGATTATATATAAACTAGCATAAATTCATTATAATTTATGTTCTACCAAGTTAATGCATAAATCAAACCTTTCAAAATGTAACTCTTATTTTGAGTATAAAACTTGAAAGTAATTTGCACCTTGAAAAATTTGGTTCCTCTCAACTTTCATCAAATAGATTTATACTAATCATTAATAATATTGTTTATATTTATATAAATTTTACAAATGAATATTCTTGTTTTAAGTTTTATCAAAATCATAATACATATAATTACATGTTTTACCAAAGAAGGTTAGTGAGAATTATTTTATTAACAAAAATTTTCCAGCGGCTAGTTCTTAACAGCTAGTTCTTAACTATTTTCGGCTATTTCCGATTAATGATGCATCTCTTCTATTTATTCTTTGAGATCGATTAGTCTATCCACCTTTTCCTAAGGATGAACCACATTAGCTAGTTCGGAACGTCGACCTAAACCTAACGACGTGATTAATCTAAAAGCATTTTATCTATATGTTTATTAATTAGATTTATTAAGTTTTTGTATCTTTATTAATTATATATTTTGAGATATAAATCATTATTAATGATACCTATTTAATTTTTTATAGTGTTGTACGATTATTATGATTTTTTGGAAAAAATGGTTTATAATTTTATTAATAAAAACAAAATTTCAATACAATAAAATAAAATCAATAGATTTATTGTTTTAGTTACTTTTAAATTAAGTTTATATTATGTGTTATTATTGTTATTTTTTTATTTAATGTTTTATTTTGGACACTACAACATTTCTTCTATATTTACACTCATATAAAAACACTACAACATCTCCTCATATTGAGATAGTATATAAATGTTTATATTAACATCTCCCATATTAAACTATAAAGTGTCCATATTAAATTATAAAGTAGAAACCCAATTAAATATAATTGGTATTGAGAAAGCCAATCAAATGTTTTCAATCTAGCTGAATATAAATGTATAAATGGAGGTTTTCAATCTAGTTGAATATAAATGTAGTTTGGTAGTGCAATATAAATAGAGGTGGTATGGGGAACTTATTGTTGAACCTTTAATTAAACTGAGAGGGGGGGGGGGGGGGGGGTGAAACAGTTTAACACATTCTTGATCTTTTAAAACTTTTCATTAAACTTATTTACACCTTCATTTCATATCCAAATTAATGTGTCAGTAATCTTAGAATGTAAGCAACAAGTATTAGTATAATATAGTAGTAGACTTAATATGAGAATAGCAGGTATTAAGCAGATGATACATATCAGATCAATACATAAATATCATGCATAGAGACACCAGATATAAGTGGAAACCCATAAAGGGAGAAAACCACATCTTATTATTGTTGTGATGCAAAGGCAAGCTCCAACTCCCTCTCACCACTATTTTTCTGCAGGCACCAGCCTACAAGAGGCTCCAACCTCAGTCAGCTACAACTGACAGCTATCAAGCTGCAACTTGATAGGGAAGCTCCAAATTTCTCAATTTATCAAACTGAATGTTTGCTGATTTACTCCAGATATCAGCTCTGTTCTGTATCTGCTCTTCTTCTCTTAATCTTCTCTGCATTATTCTTCTATATTCTGCATTCTCTATATTTGCTCTCTCTCTCTCTATTACCCTTTTTGAGCTTATCAAATTGATATTATATATATAAATTCTCACATGACTATTTGTATTTCACAAGGAATCCGAAGTGAACAGTCATGACTCTTTGGCTTCTGTCTTCTTATTCCTTTTTCCAACTCATTAGAATTACTACAATATGTACGAATTTCCAAGCTACAGTGGGATTTTGTCTTTTCCTTAGGATACTTGCCTTTGCATCACAAACAATAAAAAATAATTACATTATTCACATTCTTAATTACATATTTCAATATCACTCAGCTCCTCTTCTGAACTTTGGCTTTACTGTATTTTGTCTTTTTCAACTGCTGTTAAGAAACTATTCTGCATCTTCTTTGTTTACTGTCATCTGTACATTTCACCTGTTCACTGCTCTTCTGAATCCCTGTATTTTTCTTGTTCACGAAATTTCATCTCTGCACGCTCTCCTCTTCTTTTCTTTTCCTTACACATTCATCCAACCTTACTCTCTTTTTCGTTTTCTCCTGTATGTAGTTCCCTGTTCATTGTAGTTATATAATAGTTGATTTTAAATCTGGGCAAGCTTGAATTAATCTAGAAACTTCATTTTCCATGGTTATAAAACCATACATATGAATTCATTCATATTTCAATTATTACAGTCTCCCACACGAGACTATATATATATATATCTGGACCCACATATTCCGAAGTCTTCAGATTTGAATCACCTTTGAAAAGTTTTCTACTGCAAAACCTTTGGTTTAATTAATTCAAAATTCTTCTATAGTTATAACCCGACTTTCTATTCCGTATACATATGCCCCCCCATATATATATAGATGCTCTATGTCAACGCATATATTCAACATTCTTTAATTGCCGGAAACGTTATATCAGAGTCCAACAATACTCGGTGTTCTTTGATTAACTCACAACCTTAATATATATAAATATATGGTCACACCTTCGTCCTTATTAATTCATAAACCTTAATATATATTTCATTTGGGCCCACACACCCACAACACATTGCCAACGTGGGGTCAACACGGTCGAATCGTACCTTCGCTAACCTCCGCACACCTTCGTTAAAATTCGGGCATGTTGAACGTGCGATCGCCGTCCGATGGCCCATTTCCAAATCAACAGCTCATGTCCATTTTGCACGGCTTCCAACGGAGAATGTTAACGCGCGCAGGCGCAGTTTAACAAGCGGTTTTAGAATGAGTCCATAGGCCACGTGTCAATTCCTGTATGGAATCGCTTCTCCTCCAGGCAATACCACTTATGGTCGATAGGCGGTGCGATGAATTCTACTTACGGCCTTTACTGTTCACTCTAAACCATGTCACTGTTCCTCTCGCAAGGTTCTGTTCTCCACTCCAGATTCCAATCCAACACTTTTACTCCGGGTTCCGGTCTTTTATAAGTGGCCCTACAATATGTATAACACAAAGCTCCATTACCACTGCACATTTAACTTTGGTTCCACCTCTATTTAGTTTAACATCATCGTGTTTTTGCTCCGTTAGTGTTATGGATAACTTCACTGTATTATCGCCAACCATCAACATAGTTCACAGACTTTTTTTATATATATATAAATAACATTCGGCTTGGAATTTTTTTTATAACGGCTCTGCCCTGGCACTACCTCTGCTGCTTCTGTCATTCTGCCTCTGCCTCTGCCTCTGATAATGGTTCTGTCTCTATTTGTCTTACGCTCTCTCTTTTATTTAATTTTCTCCTTGACTGATGCTACTCCTTAATTCTCCTTTTGTTGCCTCTGCTTCTTTAAATGAACCTGTCTCTACTGCTCGAGCCTCTCTACATCTTACTGCTTTGCTGCTTTCTTTGCCTTGTTGCTACCTCAGGTGTTCCTTCTTTGCCATCTCTTTTACCATCAATGACAACATTTCCAACAGTCTCCCCCTTTGGAATTGATGGCAATTACCTCTGTTTTCTTTTTAGAAGCCCATTTTTTCGTTTTCCTCCCCCTTTGACATCAATGGCAAAGGATTGCTCACTTCGTGATTTGTTTTCTGTATTTCTTCTACTGAGTTATGTTTAGGCCCTCTTCTACTGACTTTGTACCATGCTGCTCCAGAGTGATGTACCAGACTTGTTGAGAGAACACTTTGAGGATTATTGAACTTGAATATGCACTATAAATTGGTACAGTCCAAAGCACAGTCTCCTTTCACTAGTATAAGGTTGAAAGTGAGGATACTGATTCTTCATAGAATACATTGTATCAGCTTTATCTAGTCAGAGATGTATGATTGGATACATTGTACCTTTTGATGCTTTAATAATGTAGATAGCTCAAGGATAATAACTTGGTGTTCTTTTGCCTTAATCCTTTGATCCCGAGGACCTGATTCATGCTTTCCTTGCTGACTGTTCTCCTCCTGGAATGATATTTTCTTTTTTGTTCTCCCCTGAAATTTTGTTTTCTTTTTATATCAGAGAGTAGCATCTGCAGATACTACCCCTATTTTATCTCTCAAATATTGAAATGGTTCTCTAGCAAGAGGTTTGGTAAATATATCTGCTGATTGTTTTTTTGTTGGTACATATTCCAGCTTTACTATCTTTTGAGCCACTTGTTCTCGGAGGAAATGATACTTGATTGGAATATGTTTAGTTTTTGAGTGAAGTACAAAATTTTTAGATATACTTGTAGCACTCGTATTATCACATTTGATTAAGATAGGTTCATCAATGCTTACCTTCATGTCTTGAAGAGTTTGCTTCATCCACATGACTTGTGTACAACATACTGCTGCTGCTATATATTCTGCTTCAGCTGTAGACAGAGAGATGGATGTTTGTTTCTTACTTAACCATGCCAATAGACTTTCTCCTAGATAGAAAGCACCTCCACTTGTAATTTTCCTGTCATCAACACAACTGGCCCAATCTGCATCTGTGTATGCTGTTAAAGTGAAGCTTTTTCCTTTAGGATACCAAAGTCCATACTGTGTTGTTCCTTGTAGATATCTGAGTATTCTTTTTACTGCCAAAAGATGGTTTTTTTTAGGTGCTGCTTGATATCTTGCCACTAGTCCTAGTGCTAGCATGATGTCTGGTCTTGATGTTGTCAAATACAGCAGGCTTCCTATCATGGATCTATAGAGTTTTTGATCTACATCTGCAGTCCCATCATCAGCACACAGCTTGCATCCCGTGATCATGGGTGTTGTCACAGGTTTGAAGTCCTCCATTTTGAATTTTTTCAACATTTCTTTTAAGTATTTTTCTTGAGAGATGAAGGTTCCTGTGTTCTTTTGTTGAATTTGCAGTCCCAAGTAGAAACTGAGCTCTCCAATCATAGACATTTCAAACTCTCTTTTCATCTCATCAGCAAAACCTTTTGCTAGTTCATCTTTGTTTCTTCCAAACATAATGTCATCAACATACACTACAACGATCAGGAGTTCATTTTCATGGGATTTTATGTATAGAATGTTGTCTACTCCACCTCTCTTAAAACCCTGTTTTTGCAAATATTTATCCAGTCTTGAGTACCAAGCACGAGGAGCCTGGTTTAGTCCATATAGGGCCTTCTTCAGTCTGCATACATAGTATTCTTTATCTGTCAATGAGAAACCTTCTGGTTGTTCTATGTACACTTCTTATTCTATATCTCCATTAATAAAACCAGATTTTACATCCATTTGATATACCTTGAAGTCTTGGTAGCATGCAAATGCCAAGAACATTCTGATAGCTTCCATTCTGGCTACAGGGAAAAATGTTTCTTCATAATCATGTCCTTCAATTTGTGAGTATCCTTTGCAGACCAGCCTGGCTTTATTCCTGATTACTTGTCCTAGCTCATTCATTTTGTTTTTGAATACCCATTTTGAACCAATGATATTCTTCTCAATTGGTCTAGGAACTACTTCCCAGGTATTGTTCTTTTCAATTTGGTCCAATTCTTTATTCATTGCATTTACCCAAGATTTGCCCTTGCTGGCTTCTTCAAATTTCTTTGGCTCTATTTGTGATAACATTGCTATGTATACTTATTCTGTCTGTTCAGTTAGCCGCCTTCTTGTTTGCACTCCTACACTCTTGTCTCCTATGATTTGATCTTCTGGATCGTTCTTTTGAGTGTATCTTGAGGGAGCTTTAGAACTCAGCTCTGTATCTTCTATAGTCTTGCTTGTTTCGTCATCATCTTGGTTTTCTTCTTCATGGTTGTCTGATGGACTGCAAAAATCTGTATTTCGTGTATTGTTTGGAAGATCTTCATCAAATCTCACATCAATACTTTCTACCAATTTTCGAAGGGTCTTGTTGTAGCACCTGTACCCTTTACTTTTGGAAGCATATCCTAGAAAGATCCCTTCATCTGCTCTTGCATCAAATTTTCCAAGATTTTCATCATTATTCTTTATGTAGCATTTGCTGCCAAAGACTCTAAAGTGCTTGATTGATGCAGGTTTACCATGCCATAGCTCATAAGGTGTCTTGTCACTATTAGGCCTTAAATGAGCTTTGTTTAGAATATGTACTGCAGTGTGTACAACTTCTGCCCAAAAGGTTTGAGCAATATTATTCTCTTGCATCATGGGTCTGGAAATTTGTTGAATAGATCTGTTTTGTCTCTCTTCTACTCCATTCTATTGAGGTTTCCCTGCAATAGTAAATTGTTGTTTTATGCCATGTTCATTGCATAGGTCTGCAAAGTCATAATCAGTGAACTCTCCTCCTCTATCTGATCTGATACATTTTAGCTTGCATCTAGTTTGATTTTCTGCTAATGCTTTGAATGTCTTAAACTTTTCTAGTGCTTCTTATTTGTTCTTGAGAAAAGCAAACCATGTCATTCTGGAGAAATCATCTATTATCAGCATGAAGTAGGATTCTCCACTTGGTGTTTTAGTTCTTGCAGGTCCACATAGATCCATGTGCACAAGCTGGAGTGGTCTTCTTGTTGATAGCTCATCTTTAGATATAAAGGATGTGTGAGTCTCTTTCCCCAATTGAAAATATTTGCATATGGTATTTGAAGGCCTTTTTATTTTTGGCATGTCTCTGACAGCTTTCTTCTTGCTCAGTCTGATGATATGGTCGAAGCTGAGATGTCCCAATCTCCTATGCCATAACCATGACTCCTCAAGTTTGCTAAGATGGCAGGCTTCATCTTCCTCTTTCACTATGTACACATTACTCTCTGTTCGAACACCTTTGAGCAGAGTCTTTCCTATTGTGCTTGACCTGACTACACAATCTTGTGCTCTAAAAAGAACTTCACAGTCTTTGTCACACATCTGATTGACACTCAGTAAATTTGCCTTCAGTCCATCTACAAATAGCACATCTTGGGCCTTTCCTCTTCCATTATCTATGCTGACTGAGCCTTTTCCCTTGATCTTACCTGATTTATCATTGCCAAAAGTAACATTGCCAGATTTCTTTTCATCAAGAGTTATAAACTTGCTTTTGTCTCCAGTCATATGTTTTGAGCAGCCACTGTCCAGGTACCACTGGCTTTTCAAGTCTTGAGCAGTTAGGGCTAGGTCACATTTATTCTCCTGCTTTATCCACTAGAAGCACCCTTTTGTTTGGTATCTTTTGTGGGATGATGGACTACATTTTCTTAGAGGACATTTGGAAGGTATATGTCCAACTTGATTGCATACACAACATTTGATCATAATTTCTTCAGAGTTATGAGTATGAACAAAATTTCTTTGAATCATAAACCTCCTTGAGGTGTTAAACATCAATATTTGTCCATACTTTCTACATTCAATGATTTTATGACCAAATTCCTTATAGTAAAAGCAGTAACCATAGAAGTTATTTGCATACCTGATGTAAGGTTGTCTCTTCCATTTGTTTGCTTGAGGCAGTCTCTTCAATGTTTGCATCTTTTGCTGGTTTGAATTACTTCTTCTTGCATGACAATATGCAGCAATGTGTCCCAACTTGTGGCAGACATAACAGGTGGCATTCTTCATTGGAGGGAAGAATCTTCTTTGATGGTTTCCAAATTTTACATATTCAGGGGTCTTCGTATTTATTACATTCTTTTCCACTAGTGGTTTCTTCTGATCTCTGTCTTCCTTATTACAGATTTCTTCTTTTTTAGGAATTGTTTGATCTACTTCATCATTCTTCTTTGCTTTTACAAAAATAATATTTTTGTTTTCCTTTTCATTGCCTTTACTCAATTCTCCTTCATAGCCTATTCTTGTTTTTATCATTAGGGATCTTTGAGCAACCAGAATTTCATTCAACTTACTAGAGCTTGTTTGAGAAGAGTTTATAAGCACTGTCCTTTGAGCATTTTCTAGTTTCTTCCTGAGACATACAATTTCTTCTTCCAGTTTCTCTTGTTCTTGAGTTTTATCCTTGATTTGCTGAAGTAACATGTCTTCTTTCTTCTTAGCTTCTTCAAGCTCTACCTTTAGCTGCATGAGGACTTCTGAGTTTTTTTCTTCTCTTACATACTTAAGAAGAATGTCCTTTTATTTTCTGCACTTCAGTTTGAGTCTGTCAATCTCTTCCAGAACACTTCTTAGCTCCCCCTCAAGGTCGACTTCCCCTTCTTCTTCTTCATCTTCTAGCAGGAGTCCTTCAAGATCTTCTATGGCCATCAATAAAAATTCGAAGGTTCCTTCCTCACTTGAGGGTTCATCTAAATCTTCAGATGTACTGCTTTCTTGTTGAGCATAGAAGGATTTTCTGCTGAACTTCTTTCCTTTTTGTCAGTTCTTTGATTTATTTTTTTCTGACTCTTGAGCCTGATTCCTTATTTTCTTGTGAGGACACTTAGCAGCATAGTGTCCCACTCTTCCATAGTTAAAGCATTTGAAGGGGAGTTTACCTTTGTATTTACCTGAGCCTCTATCTAATTTCTTGACAAACTTTTCCTCTTCTTCATCTGAGAAAGATCATATGTCTCCCTCTTCTTCTTTCTTCTTTTCTGTTTTAAATGCTGCTTCCCTCGTACTTGGCTTCTTCTGTGGGAGCCTCATTTCATAGGCTGTTAGATTTCCAAGTAGCTGGTTCATGGTCAAGGTCTCCCATTCAGTTTTTTCTTCTATTGCAGACACCTTTGGATTAAACCTAGATGGAAGAGATCTTAGAATCTTTTGCACAATTATACCTTTTGGCATTTTTTCTCCAAGAGCTTTCATATTGTTAATAATTTCTGCAGCTTTTAGGAAAAAACTGGCAATGTATTCATCATCATTCATTTTTAAGTTTTCAAACTGGGCTCTATAGACTTGAAGTTTGGCAGTATTTACTTTATGGTCTCCCTCATGTATGTTTTCAAGAGTATCCCATATTTTTTTGGCAATGTATTTTTGCATTACTTTAATAAACTCTTCTTCACATAATCCATTCAGGATGGCATTCATGGCTTTTGCATTAGCCACAAAATCTTGTTTTGATTCTTTTTCTGTGACAGTTGCCTTCGGGGCATATCCTAATTCCACAGCAGCCCAGACTTCTATTCCTAGAGACATTATGTATGTCCTCATTCTGATTTTCTAGAAAGCATAATTTTCACCAGTGAAGAAAGGGGCTTTATTGGTTGAGCATCCTTCTTTACTAGCCATCTTGGGAACCTAGGATCTCCTTTCAGTTGTTAGACTTGAACAAAGGAACCTGCTCTGATACCAAATGTTGAACCTTTAATTAAACTGAGAGGGGGGGGGGTGAATCAGTTTAACACATTCCTGATCTTTTAAAACTTTTCATTAAACTTATTTACACCTTCATTTCATATCCAATTTAATGTGTGAGTAATATTAGAATGTAAGCAACAAGTATTAGTATAATATAGCAGTAGACTTAATATGAGAATAGCAGGTATTAAGCAGATGATACATATCAGATCAATACATAAATATCATGCACATAAACACTAGATATAAATGGAAACCCATAACCACATCTTATTATTGTTGTCATGCAAAGGCAAGCTCCAACTCCCTCTCACCACTATTTTTCTGCAGGCACCAACCTACAGGAGGCTCCAACCTCAGTCAGCTACAACTGACAGCTATCAAGCTCTGTTCTATATCTGCTCTTCTTCTCTTAATCTTCTCCACATTATTCTTCTATATTCTGCATTCTCTATATTTTCTCTCTCTCTCTCTATTACCCTTTTTGAGCTTATCAAAATTGATATTATATATAGAAATTCTCACATGACTATTTGTATTTCACAAGGAATCCGAAGTGAACAGTCATGACTCTTTGGCTTCTGTCTTCTTATTCCTTTTTCCAGCTCCTTACTAGAATTACTACAATATGTAAACATTTCCAAGCTACAGTGGGATTTTGTCTTTTCCTTAGGATACTTGCCTTTGCATCACAAACAATAAAAAATAATTACATTATTCACATTCTTAATTACATATTTCAATATCACTCAGCTCCTCTTCTGAACTTTGGCTTTACTGGATTTTGTCTTTTTCTACTGTTGTTAAGAAATTGTTCTGCATTTTCTTTGTTTACTGTCATCTGTACATTTCACCTGTTCACTGCTCTTCTGAATACCTGTATTTTTCTTGTTCACGAAATTTCATCTCTGCACGCTCTCCTCTTCTTTTCTTTTCCTTACACATTCATCCAACCTTACTCTCTTTTTCGTTTTCTCCTGTATGCAATTCCATGTTCATTGTAGTTATATAATAGTTGATTTTAAATCTGGGCAAGCTTGAATTAATTCGGAAACTTCATTTTCCATGGTTATAAAACCATACATATGAATTCATTCATATTTCAATTATTATAGTATCCCACACGGGACTATATATATCTAGACCCACATATTCCAAAGTCTTCATATTTGAATCACCTTTGAATAGTTTTCTACTGCAGAACCTTTGGCTTAATTAATTCAACATTCTTCTATAGTTATAACCCGACTGTCTATTCCGTATACATATGCGCCCCCATATATATATAGATGCTCTATGTCAACACATATATTCAGCGTTCTTTAATTTCCGGAAACGTTATACCAGAGTCCAACAGTACTCGACGTTCTTTGATTAACTCACAACCTTAATATATATCAATATATGGTCACACCTTCGTCCTTATTAATTCATAAACCTTAATATATATTTGATTTGGGCGCACAGACCCACAACACATTGCCAACGTGGGGTCAACACAGTTGAATCGTACCTTCGCTAACCTCCGCACAGCTTCGTTAAACTAGGAGCATGTTCAACGCGCGATCGTCGTCCGATGGCCCGTTTCCCAATCAGCGGCTCCTGTCCATTTCGCGCGGCTTCCAATGCAGAATGTTAACGCACGAAGGCGCAATTTAACAAGAGGTTTTAGAATGGGTCCACAGGCCACGTGTCGATTCCTGTATGGAATCGCTCCTCCTACGGGAAATACTACTTATGGTCGATAGGCGGTGCGATGAATTCTACTTACAGCCTTTACTATTCACTCTAAACCACGTCACTGTTCCTCTCGCAAGGTTCCGTTCTCCACTCCAGATTCTGGTCCAACACTTTTACTTCGGGTTCCGGTCTTTTATAAGTGGCCCTACGATATGGATAACACACAGCTCCATTACCACTCCACATTTAACTCTGGTTCCACCTCTATTTAGTTTAACATTGTCGTGTTTTTGCTCCATTAGTGTTATGGATAACTTCACTGTATTATCGCCAACCATCAACAAAGTTCACAGACTTTGTTTTTATATATATAAATAACGTTCGGCTTGGAATTTTTTTTATAACGGCTCTGCCCTGGCACTGCCTCTGTTGCGTCTGTCACTCTGCCTTTGCCTCTACCTATGATAATGGTTCTGTCTCTATTTTTCTTACGCTCTCTCTTTTATTTCATCTTCTCCTTGACTGATGCTACTCCTTAATTCTCCTTTTGCTGCCTCTGCTTCTTTAAATGAACCTGTCTCTACTGCTCAACCCTCTCTACATCTTACTGCTTTGCTACTTTCTTTGCCTTGTTGCTGCCTTAGGTGTTCCTTCTTTGCCATCTCTTTTGCCATCAATGACAACATTTCCGACACTTATTAGGGAAAAAAAATTTTTAATAAGAAATATTTAATTTTATTATAAGTAAAGGTTGTCTTATTAAATTAATGTGAATGAAATTGGTATTGAAATATGGTTAAAAGAAAATTTAATTTTAAATTTAGTGTTAATATATTAATTAAAATTAACATTTATTATTATTATATAATTTTTTTTCTTTTTAATATTAATCTTTAAATTTATATTAGGATTGTAAGTGTCTAAATATTATAATCAAATATGTTTGATTCTTCCCTAACATTTTCTATAAACCTGTAACGATTAATTAGTATTTATTATTTATAGATATTAAATTAAATTAGCATGTTAAGTAACTTAGAAGCATTATTGCTATAGAAGATAAATTAAAAGCCAAACAAAGCATATATCTAAAGCTTTTAACATAGAAATCCTTGTAGAATTTGACCTATGTCTTTCATTCACTGAAATATACATCAAAGTAAGTGTAGTACACAATATATCTTCTTATAAAACTGACCAACCAACCAAGATTATTTACACTGAAACTCATGAAAATATATACAATTAGCTCATCCCTAGACTTAGGGGATCGAGCTTAACCATTTCCCCAAAGATATAATCAATTACATTAAATTTGGAATTGTATGTTAGGAATAGGGACCAAATTTCTGGAAAATAGGGGCAAGTGATTATCTCATATACCCTAAACCATGACATATGTTACAAAATTTAATGAGGATTTTGTAGATGATCTTATTCTTCGGAGATACCTCTCTCATTTTCGCAAAATCCTCTCCATATCCTTGGAATATGCACCCAAAAAAAATCGCTAAAATAGAAATTAACAAAATCTGAAAAATATGTTGTAAATATTCATTCAAATATTCCAATCTATGATACATGTGAAGAAACTGAAGGAGGATTTTTTCATTTGACTTGTTATTAACAAAAACATTTTTTAATGTTTCAGCATTCATCTCCATTTGGTCAGAAATCGATTTTGAAGTGACACTGTCAAAAGCGCAACATAAAAGTGCATCAACTGTATCTTTTAAATATCTCCTAAATGGTAAGTTGGATTTAGCTAATTTTTTTACAGAAATTAAATAGCATTATAACCCTTCTCCACACAAATTTTGAGCCAAATCTAACTCACATACCTTGACAAAATAAAAAAATGGTTGTAGATGACGGTGGATATTTTCTTGAAGACCATGAAGCATTTTGACCTGAATTTAAGAGATCTTATTCATCCCACCCCCATGCATCTAATTTAAAAATTTCATGGCAGAAAGGCATAGGGTTTAAGAGATATGGTGAAAACATGGTGACTATATGAAAGGGAAACACTCCAAGCTTATGTTATCTTCGACCATCATTTGACATGATGGGGGTATTGGGCTCATGAGAAATGGCCCGTACAATGTTGTAAAATTGTGAGAAGGCTTCTAGGCTAAACAAAACCGTTCACACTTCAAAATATCTTCTTGCATCAAAAGCGTAGAACAATTTCACAATGCACCTTTTATGACAATAATGACTTGATGATACATTTGAATTTATAACAGATATTATAACTCATGATGTGACAGCACTTGTTTCTCCAAATGACGGTTTAGACTTTATCTTTATAGCATGATGACTAAACTTCACAACTTTACCAAAATACATAGAAATACCAAATTGACTTTGATTACTACTGTATAGGACTCTAACATCGGCTCCAATGGGGATGGAATCCTCTGTGTGAGGTGCCAAGAACCTTTTATACCGTGTTCCAAACCATTGGGTTCTTCCCATACCACACATCTAACCTATGCTTGACCTGCTCTCTATTGAAAATAAAAATTGTACATTATTGCAAGATGAGGTTCAAAACTGAAGAAGTGCCATACTAAATTCCATACTAATAACTATTGATAATGACTACTTTTACAAATTTAAAACTAAAACCAAAATACTAAAAAAAATTTGCAAAACAAAACTTAGAGGATGCTTGTCCAAAAAGCTTAGTGCACACCATAGTCTCTTCTAATCTACCATAGGACAGCTAGAAAATCATGTGAAATGCTCCTTCCAATCTAAAAAATCAAGAAAATAATTACTTGATCTGTTTCCCCTTTCATTATGTTCATATAGAAATAAAAGTATGAGAGATGACCCAAGAACATGAAATCTGAAAGAAAATTCAAAATTTCTCCATTTTGAGAAGCTAAATCCACTCAATAATTTCAATAATATTGCACATTTCTTATTCTCTAATTTTTGCAGCAGAAATGCAAAAGAATCCCAATGAATGTGTCATTATCATTGATTAAGATAAGGAAAAATAGAAGCTCCATCCATAAATGTTGGTTTTCGATGTTTTATGTAGTCATATTTAAGAGCTCTCTCAAGTGAAATATCAATAATTTGTTTGATAGAATTATTCCCATCATACACAATAAAGGACTTTAACTATTACTGAAGATTCTCACATGCAAAAGCTACCTCATGTATAATAGGAATGCCAAAAATTAATTCTTTATGTTGCTCAACAAGCATGTCATATTGATTTTCAAGAGTTTCTTAATTTATAACTTCAAAAGGTGTGTATTCTTGAATAACAGTTTTATCTTCAAAAATATTTAGTACACAATCTCATTTTCACTATTTTTCAGCAATTCTAATTCATAATTTTCACATATGGGCTCATTTCCTTCCAGAAACTTTATGTAACACATTGATTAACTTCTTAATGTCCCATTACATGTAGCATTAGAGATCTTAGTTTAGAAAGTTTCTTATTGAAGAAAAGAAAAAAGAAAAACATGGTATGAAGAACAGTTTGATTGACTATCTTGATCTCTATTTTGATCACATAAATGTTTACAAACTTGCTACATCTCTTCTTCAATCTCATGAAAAGGAACATAGATGTCTACATGAAGATTTTTATCTACTTCATTTTCAATCAAGAGAGAAGATACCATTTTTTCTTAGTGATGAAAAGGGTTCTCATACAAAGCTCCCAAGATTTCTTCATCCATTAATTCTTCATCACCATAAGAATTTTCCATATTTTGAGTGAAATTCTAAAAATGGTCACAACAATTCTTAACTAATTACAAAGAAGGATCACATTCTTTGTATTTTTAAAAAATTACTAAATGAAAATATCTAAGGCGATATAAGCTACCAGATGGAAAACCTTCATACCAGGATCTCGCTTTTCCTTCCAAAGAAACCATAAACATCATTATCAAATGAAGTTCATGAAATTAAACCTTAAGTCCACGCACATGCATGTGAAATTTAACTAACTGAAGAGCAACACCATATCTTACTTGATCTTTGAATATTGGAAAATAAGCCTGTCGATCTACACAAGGCATGTGATTTGGAAAAACTAGAATGTGATCTGGATTCATTGGAACATATCTTGTAGGTATAGAAATTGTCTTGAGCCAATAGATTCGCCATTAAAACCCTAATTTCTTGATATTTATACTATTGGATTCTTTGGATCACGTTGAAACTTGATTGGAGTAGCCAGGTGAATGGTACACCATTCATGTATCTGAATATTTTCCACAATAAACAATCATATCTGAAAATTTGATGATTATTTCCCAGTGAATATAGACGATTTCTCTCCTTGGCAATGATGCCACTATGTTAGCACTCTGTAATTTCTCCAAGCCTAGGAGAAAAATGCACAGGTAACCGAAAACCACTTTGAAGTTGGAATATATCCCTTTCAACTTCATAGAGGGTTCTCTATATCTAAACTTTCCATTCACTTATATTTTAGGCTATTAATTCTTCTCAGTAGGGTATAAGATCTATAGGTTTTCTGGTATGGAAGAAGACAAATTCGTTCGGCATGGAGTCATATCAAGCAGATTATATTTCCACTGATAAGATGAAGAGAAAGATGATATTCCACAGGGGAAAAGGTAGGTAGTATATTTGGAGTTTTCCAATTAAATTCGTTGTAGATGGGTGAGTGGTAGATAAATGGAAAATGACATACAAAGCATTAGACACAAGATGAATTCTAAATGTCATTTTAGAATAAAACATAAATGTCTATCAAACTGAAAGAAAGCACTATTTGAAATGAATTATGAGTCAATATATTTGTTCAAATAAAAAAAAATATGTATTTCAAGGCAATATTTTTATATAATATAAATTACAATAAAAAGAAATCCCATCTCCAAAGCAACTAACATAGGGACCCTTGTAGAATTCAACCTATGTCTTTCATTCACTAAAAAATATATCAAAAGTAAGTGAAGTACACATATCTCTTATTATTAACCTAACCAACAAACCAAAATTTTTCACACTAAAAATCATGAAAATATATACAATTATCTCATCCAAGGACTCAGGGGGTTGAGCTCAGCCATTTTCCTAAAGAGTGAAATAATTACATTAAATTTGGAATTGTGTGCTAGGAACAGGGACCAACTTTTTGGAAAATAAGGGTCAAAAATTAACTCATATGTATTGAACCATGACATATGTTACAAACCCTAATGATTTTCTTTTATATGATCATGTTCTTGGGATAAACATCTGTTGGATTTCCTAAATAACTCTCCATCTCCTCAGAATATGTGCCCAAAAAACATGACTAAAATAGAAAATAACAAAATCTGAAAAGTATGTTGTAAATATTCATTCAAATCTTTGAATCTATGACCCATGTGAAGAAACTGAAGGATATTTCTTTTATTTACTTGTTATTAAAAAAAAAGTTCTCAAAATTCATCTCCATTTGGTCAGAAATCGATTTTGAGGTGAAACTTTCAAAAGCGCAAGACCTATCCAAAAGCACATCATAAAAGCGCAAAAACCCTATTTTTTGAATATCTCCTAAAAGGTAAGATGGATTGAGCTTATTTTTGTTACATAAAGCTAATATCATTATACAACTTCTCCCAAAACATTCTCAGCAAAATCCGACTCATGAATCTCGATAAAATCCAAAAATGATTACAAAGGACAGTGGCTCATTTCTCAAAAACCATGAAACATTTTGAAATAAAAAAAGTGAGATTGTTCATTTGAACCCCATGCATGTAATTTAAATTTTTCATGGAAAATAGGTAGATGGCTTAAGATATACGGTGAAAATACGGTGACTATGTGAAAGCACAAGGTTCCAAGCTTAGACTCTCTTATGCCATCATCTGACATTCTGAGGGTACTCGGATGGTGTGAAATGGACCATACAACATTGTAAACATGTGAGAAATATTATGGCCAAACATAAACCTTCAAACTTAAAAATCTCTTCTTGCAGAAAAAGCATAACACAGTTGTGCAACACAGGTTTTGTGCTGATAGAGACTTGATGACACATTTTATTTTACAACAGACACTTTAAATCATGACCACTAACTCATGATGTGACACCACTTATTTCTCCAAATTCTAGTTTAGAATCAATCTTTCGAAGGTCATGACTAAAATTCACAACTTCACCCAAATACTTAGAAATACCAAATTGACTTTGATTACTATAGTATAGAACTCTAAGAAATAAGAGATATATTAATGGAGAGCCAGGAAAAGAACTCTAATATATTGTCTCTTATTAGCTAAATTAGAACTAATACATCGGTATTTAGACAAAGATATATAGATCAGGACAGTTAAATAATTCTAACTATCCGATCATATGCTTTAAATAATCTGACATTAGTTAATTCTTATGACATTTTTTTTACAATGAATTTTTATCAACTTGACTTGGGTTAGTCGGCTAGGTAGATTAGACCCTCCAGCATATCCCCCACACTCAAAGCCTTCGTCATCTCAAAAAAAGGGAGATTTGGAGTGATACAAAATAATTTACAAACAAATTCATAGATAAAATACTTATACAATTGATGTTGTTGGTTCTTTAAAAACAAAAACTTGAATACGAAACATATTACAATGAACATTAAATCAAGAAAAGGCAAAGGGTAACTATTCGGTAGGTCATTTGGAAGGCTCCTTCGAACTACTTAGACTGGATTGTTCGAGTGATTTACTGCTTGGTCAACTTCAACTTCGTGTGTTTGTTGTTCTAAATATGAAACACACGTTGAAATACTTGGTGCAAAAAACTGATGGAAGGTGACATTGTCAAGGTCGCACAAGGAATTCAATGATATTTTTGGTAGGATATTGGTTAAGCCTGAGAATTCAATATTTTTTATATAAGTGGAATTAATTGCACCATCATTCTCACCTATTTACTCTTCCTCGAAATGCCTTGTCGGTTTCTAATTTGATCCTTTAACATCACTCGGCACGTGCATGGCACCTAATCGCCACCTTATTTTTAGGGTGGTGAATAATTGTGGGGTGGATTGAATTGAGATTTATTGTAATTCTATGAGGAATGGGATGTGTGAAGTTTGTGATGTGTTCTCATTATTTATGTATGTTGGAGTCCTATGTTTTGATAGATTGGCTAACCAAAAGACAAGGCAACATCAGAACCAATCATTAGAGTTCCAGGATCTAGTCCTCTTGTTCTCAGAGAGGGATCTCTCAAATTGTTTGCAAAGGTATATCTTGTTTTCTTTTAAGTATTGATTTTAGACTAGTAACGAAGTACAAGTGTTGTTTGATTTGTTTGTTTGGTTGAATTGATACTGCAGAACATGAAAGGTCTAAGAAAGATAGGTAGAAAGAGGAAATATCTGATTCATTGAGAAATGGATTCAAAATGAAGTTGGTAACAGGCTCACAAATGGATATGGGATATCAAAGGGAAAATCTAACTTGTCCACAGGATCCTTTAGTTTTGTGAATGAGGTGAACATTAATGATTTTGAAAAGAGAGGTTTAATTCTCAACAAAGGGAACTGGAAAACATAACTTGAACATAAAGAGGCATTTGATAGACAAGGCTAATCGTGAATTCTAAAAACCACACTTTAAGCAAATAATGACTTCAAGACAAGTTTTAAAATGAAATCTAAGATTCGGGGAACTCCCTATTTCCTCAAAGATTTTATTTCAAAGCAATTAGAAAACATGAAAGATTCATAGATAATTGCAGGCATAGAAGAGGGAACTCCTAAACATCCATGATTACAACTATAAAGACCTTTGAAACAACTATTCTAGTAGGAACAAAGGGTATGATGAAAACATACCTCTTTGGAAAACTACAAACAATGGTACTTCAAAGGGAGACTTCAAAAACAGTTTTCAAGTGGCAGCAAACAAGCAGGGAAAAACCATAAATCATGCTAAAACCAACTATTTGAACTATTAGAGAAATAAACAAGCATGAGGACTAAAGAGAAATATTGAAGACTCTAAAATACCTCAACAGAAGAAAACATAGAACAGTGAAGGATAAACAGGTTTAAGGTGCTTCCAGGAGTCATTTCTTAGCCTAAAATTTTCATCCTACTGTAGTAATAATTTATGGAACAAAATGAAAATAGGAGAAAAAATAGATAGTTCAGAATACATCACCAATAGCCAAGCTCATGAATCCAATTATAGAGCCTTCTCAAGAACAAGCATTTCACAACATCATCAAGCTTCCAAGACTTCAATTTCTTCTTTAACTTCAACAAACTATGTACTATTTCAGAGAGTTTTCAGTATTAAAACGAGTGATCAACCAACCAAAAAATTCTGATCTTCTTCAGAAATATTTGTAGAAGAAGTGAGGAGGTGGAAGAAATTTAGGATTGAAGTGTAATAAATTATACACTAATGACAACTCCTAGCCTTGAAAATCATGCAAGGCTTAAGGCAGGAATGCATTTCATTTACAACTCTGCTTCATTTACTCTGTTTCTACTATTTTAGGCTTAATGGGTAAAAAATATTGACTTTAAGGATCTTCTTATCTTTATAATAACTTCTACTAACATTTCGGAAATTTTTTTTTCTTGTAATAACTGTTTAGTTGTCTTTAGCCTTAATGTTTCAGACTGAGATTTGATCCAGGTATTCCTTTGAGGCAAAAAGCTGCGAGGTGGAAATATAGTAGCTGGGAAATCAATTCACCCCTTTGATGTGGCTTTGAGGTGTCCTTCAACTGATATTTCTCTATAAACACAGTGATTTATCTTTGGATCTGTGTTTAGGCTTGATTAAGCCATAATATTCGTCTTTGACACTAATACGCTTTTATAATTGATGCTGACTATGTTTTTTTGTTTGCAGGTGCACGGAGGATTTATTGCAATTTTTTCTCAGAAAACCGATAATAATGACTTATTGATTCCCTAAAAACATTTAATTATCCCTTTGAAACCCTTTAATATGTATCAAAAGGCCACAAGGATCGTCATCCTTGGCCAATAACAGTGTAATCATCTGCAGGAGGATTCAACTTTAACTTCATTAAAACCTGCATAAAAACACACAAACATTACTTAAAACCTACAAATTCATGGTTTAAACTGCTTAGGAGGGTTGGTGGAAGAATTTCGGAGTGATGCGGAGGAAGTGCGGATGCAAGCGATGGGGGAAAAGTCCTGGCAGAATAGCTAACCAGGTGAAAAATGCAGTTTGGGCATGACAGTGAATATGGACCATTAGATTAGAAATATCAACGGTGGAGATCATTCAGTGAAACACTTGGGAGAAAATATGGAGGGCGAAATGAATGGGTCGCGTTATAACAAAAGCCGTCCGATCTTAACAATCAACGGCCAGGATTAAAAGTAAAAATAACATTGTGGAGGACAGTTTTTTGGTAGAAAAACAACAGCATTTTTCGCGTTGCGTTTGGGCGGTATGTGGTTTTTTGCTTTTGGAACGTGATATAGGTCTGCGTTCGACACGTGGATTTCTAAAACCACCCATATCACGTAAAAATTGTGCACTGTGGGAAGGGCTCAAAATTTACGTGATATGGATTCTAAGCCATTCGATTGGATGATCCAGATCTAATGGTGCGGGTTGAGCGCGATAGATGAAAATTTGCAGGGTAAAAAGGGTATGCGGGGTCCAACTGACGTTGGCAAAATTGGCGCGTAGTGGAGGGGTAAAATAAGCCATCCAATCGTTAAATTTCTTTGACAAATGGTTAAAATTGGAAAAGGGGGCGGGTATGAAAAAATGCAGGGAAAAGGAAACAGGCGGAAGAATGGGGCCTGATGGCCTTAGATATTTGATATCGACGGTCAGGATTCATTTAAAACCTTTATGTCAGGAAACAAAAATATATAGAAAAGGTAAGGTTTCAAAGGAAATGGCGAAGAAACAAGGGGAAGAGAGGGGCCCACCTTTTGTATAAGGGCAGAGGGAAGGATGAATGTGGGTCATCGGATCTGGATGATCGACAACGAAGATCTGATGATGGAGAACAAAGAGAAGGGCTGGGTAAAAACAATGGAAGCATTGTGAGTCGTTGGATCTATGAATGATCAACGGTGGAGATTAGATCACAAGAGTGCATCGGCAGAGGACAAAGGGTAAAGCGACAATGAAATGTGTTGATGCGATTGAGAGCAGACTGTTAGATCGAGGAGAGATCAACAGTTATGATTAAATCGGCGGTTTTATGTCAGAGGGCTCATGGAATGGATGAGCGCGATGCGATGAGAGCATACTGTTAGATCTGGTAGAATGAACGGTCAGGATTTAATCGCATCAGAGAAAAAGGAAGAGGAAAAAATACCGAAGCTTTTGATTTTGCGATGCGCGATTAAGTGCTGACCGTTTGATTGGATTCATGGATCAATTGTGGAGATTTGATCAGCAGGCATGATGGTGAAGGGCTTATAATGAAGCATGATTAAATCTGATCCATTGGTTCTTTTGGATTCAACAGCCGAGATTTAATCGTAGGATCGAAATCGACGGAGGTCAAAGGAACTGGATAAGAGATTTGCAATTTCTGATTTTGCGATGGAGCGAGAGCCGTCGATCTAAAACTAGATCGATGGTGGAGATTTAATCATAAAGGAAAAAGACGGAACGACAGGTTTGGAGAAGGGAGTGATATGGACCGTTGGATCTGGGCACAATAGAGAAGATCAACGGTCGAGAATCAATCGCGCGATCGCATTGGCTGGAGGCCATAAGCCATAAAAACAAGTAAAAATGTGTTTTGCGATAAAAATTTGCAATGCGATTAAGCGCTTAGCGCCTAGTCTTGGCACGCGTCATACGCAGAAAAGGGGCTAGGGCTAAGGCCAAAAGGGGCTTAAGGCCTTAATAGAAAAAAGGGTTTTTTAGGCCAAAATGAAAAAATTTCAAGGCCTTTTTGGCTTTTGGTAGAGGGGGGAAAAAGTGGTTTCAAACCTTATAAAGGGATTTCACAAGGTTTTAAGGGGGAAATTGAGGAAATTAGAGGTAAAATGAAAGGTTTTTATGGATGAAATGGAGAAGGAAAATGGAGAAGTATAATGATGAAAAAATGGAACTTCATGGGCAGTTTTTTCCTTTAGTAAAACGGCAGGTATTTTTAAGATAAAGAGAAACAACAGTGATTATTTAACTTGAAGAGTAATAAAAAACTTCAAATGATGATAATTTTTTCGAAATGAACTATCTCTTTGAAGGTTTGAAAAACAAAATTAGCCACCATTGGGTATAACAAAATTTATAGGTGGCCAACAATGTACTTGAGTGCTTATATTTTTAAATCTGGATTTTTTTATCTTTTGTGACACGCTCTCAAACACACATGCCAGATATTTATTATCCATTGATTTTCTGAAACTCCCTCACAAAGGTTGGTTGAAGCCTATTTCTTGAGTTTATATCCTATCAAATTGTACTTTGTCACTTTCTTTTGTTAGAGTATTATATCTTGGTTCAAGTCAACTTCTATCTTGTTGGCTTGATTTATTGGTTGTGACAACTTTAAAATTGGTATTTAAATTTTCCTCTATTCTCTAGCCACCACTTGTCTCTAAATTGATTTCAGTATGTGTTATGTTTTAATATACCATTTAGAAGATTATGTAGGTCGAGCTCTTGATCCATATCATTATTTTGTCTACGACCTGCTTGAATTTTTCTTTCTTTTCCTTTATTGGATCTCTCACTATTATCTCAGTTACTTTTATTTATAATTTATAACTACTTTTTGGAAACAATTTTCTAATTTAAACTTAAGAAATTAAATTTACTAATTCTACAAATTATCTATCAGTTAGCCCAATGAAAACTAGTTCTCGATCTAACCCACACTAAATGTTATTAATATACATATATTTTAAGATGGGAACCATTAACAAGTGAATTTAAAATATGTCATTGTAGTTTCTTCAAATAAATGGCTCGTAAAGGTCCTATGTGTTTGATGGCGAAGGGTCCCAGCCATGCGATTTCTAGTTTCCTTAGTTTTCCCTTCACTCAAATAGTGTACAATAAGACTAATTCATTGAGTTAAAAGTTCTTAGTTTATAGGTTTCTGTCGTGCCATGATTTTCATTGTTATTTACTAATTTGTTGATGGCAGAGTGCGTGGAGTCAGTCTTCTTCTAGTTGATGTAATTATCTAATTAGTTCCATTTGTAGTTTTGTAATATATTTTAGTATAGCTGATAAACTTTGTGCATTCGCTGAAAAATGAAATGCTACAACCACTTCTTGACCATAAATGAGTTTAAAAGGTATTAATCATGTCAAATTCTTGTACATTGTGTGGTATTCCCATAAAATTGTTGGAACCATTTCATACCAATCGCCTTTCTCTATATTGCAAATATTTTCTAATCCTTTATGTAGTGTTTTGTTTAAAGATTCAATAACACCATTTTCCTATTGTTGATATGCAATAGTATTCCTATGTTCAACCATAAAGTTATTCATTAATATTTGGATTGTGACATTGAAAAAAAATTTCCCTATATCACTCATAACGATCATAGTACAATCGAACCATGTTATTATATTTTTTATATGATTTTTTATGCCACTTCTTTGGTACATGACTCGACTGGTACCACCTCCACCCTTTTTTTTAAGTGTTCGACTATTGTTATGATATAATTTTCTCCTGTTCATTTGGATCTTTTAGGAAATGGGGCAGAAAATTCGATCACCCGAATATCAAAAGGTAGTGATGGAAAAATTGAATGTAGTGACATATGATGTTTCGATAGTGGTTTCCCAGATCTTTGGTGCATCCCACATTTTTGTACATGTTGTTAGTAGTCTCAAAATAATACTAGGAACCATACCCCTGCTTGCAATATTTTTTCTGCAAATGTTCCACCCTGAAAATGACCTATGTCTCCCCCTCTATGTGCTTTGTTGACAACTTCTTCTCATTCATGTTCTAAGACACATCCTTGAAGTACCTTGGCGATACCAATTTTATATCATTGTCCATTTAGAAATGCAAATTGTGTTTCTTTAACTAAAAGGGTATTTTCTTACTTTTGGATAGTTCCTAAGGAGCCTTAGTAGTATGCAAAATTTCTTCTATTTTAGGGAGCCTTGAAGGGAATGCTTCAACTCTAAATAAGTGGGCATCTTCGAGATGATCATAAATATCGGTTTGTTCCTGTCCAAATTATAGTTGGGATAAGTGGTGAGGACTGACGTTGTTGTGGAAAAATTCACACACAAGGAGCTATTGCTCCATAATCCTATGCACTAATCCTTTGATGCATTCTGAATGCAACGTTATATTACCACAAGAACCACTAAACACACATAGTGGTTGACATAGGGATTTTATTTTTATCATGCTACAATGTACGACACTATGGGAAAGGCCTTAGATTCCAATATTTCTAAATATGCATCCAAACTACATTATGATATAACAAAATTATGGATTCTATGGTGTGTTAGTTTTGAAATGATGTGAATATTTTTAGTGTGAATCGTTTTATCATGTTCATGGTTAATAAGTTCATGTGACAAATGCTAATCTAACACATAATTAGCTAACGGAAAATCTAATGTGTTTTTCTCTCGAGGAATACTAAGATATGAAATATAATCAAATAATCATTCCAAGAAATGTACCCTCAAAAAATAATGTAAAATGGTAGGATTCCTTATGGAATATAGATGGTTGTGATTAGACACAATGATATAGGATTCAAGATGAAAAACTAAGTGGTTTATTCCATAATGATTATCCTCGGTTAAGTGCTCAGCAATAATGTTATATTTTTCCACATTCTTTGTAATCATATGAATAAAAATACACGCTCAAGTCAAAAATTTGTTGATGGGTGAGAAGATGGCCTAAGCAGTAAAAGATATATTCCAAATATAACGGATTTTACCATTTTCAAAGCCTACATAAGGTAGCAAGGGAATTAAAATCTATCAAATTAATACTAGACACACGAATCACACACAAAAACCATAGAAACGTTGTAACACCTTTCTCCCACATCTACCCAAGTAACCATCCAACCAGGTTAAACATGTGACAAAGAGGAATTATAATATTATTCAACTCCCTATGTCTCAGTTAGAGAAGTGGAACTGACAAAACAAAACCAACTTGACCTTCTACACATGCAACAGAACCCCGAGGAGACATCCAACCCTTCCAGGTGACCAAGCCCTAAGACAACCTGAGATTTTGTTGTATTAAAGCCTTGATCACTCCATGACATGGGCATACATTCAAATGGGATCCTCCAGTCTCTCCCACAGCAAGGACATATCTACGACTCGGGATGTTTCTAAGTAGTTATGTGCTAGTGACTTTGGATGTTGTGCCACTTTTTCAGGGCCAAGACTTAGGCAACTACCTATAAGTCCGTGAAACTTCCAAAAATGAAAAGCAACATTGAAAAAATGATACAAATTCAAATAATTGAACAAGGACTTGACTGGATCCCTACTAGGAATGGCATATATTTCATCAAACATGTCAAAAATATGCATTATACAGGTTAAAACAACATATATGAGTATAGGGCTCTCACACTTATGTGAGAAGTTCTAAGAAGCATTGATGCCTCATCAAAATAGCTGCATTAACCTCTATCAAGACATATATTCACTACACATTCATTGATTAATCAAAACATGATAAGAGCCATAGATCAACATTGTCATAAAACTCACTCATAACCAGCATATAACCAACAAAAAATGTCAAGGATATGACAACCATATAAAACACATATAAATGAGTATATTTACCCATAAAATACCAAGGTAAAAGATCTCTTATTGATGTTTTCATATGCTGACCAGGTATGTTACTTCCATGAACTACCTGACCATAGACTAGGTTGAACAAAATATTTCTTTCTGCTAGTCACCCCTATGACATATTTCAAGCATGAATGTGGGATCTCATAAAACAAATCAATCAAAACCAAACCATCACAAACATGTAGCTAGCTTCTTTTCGATGAATAATGGTGATTGACATGACATCCTCCTTGAATATATGTGTGAAAAAGGAAGGTCAACTTATGAGTGGCATAACGTGTACATACATACTCTAATTGATGCACTTCTTGCACTGCTGGAAATGTATTTGTTTCAGACTGTGTAGGTTTCAAAACCCATTTCTCCAAATTAAATCGCCCCTATAAGAATAGTCCCGTGAGCTTATTCCTCCACTTTTTCCACTCCAAACGCACTAATATGGAAGAAAAACAATATGATGATCCAATTCAGATCATACCTCCGCATTTTGGGAGATTTTAGTTCTACAAAATATTTTACTGAATGAGGTGAGGAAATTTTTCCTCCACATTATCTCTAGTGTACCATTTAGCTTTTCCTAGAAGTTATCCCTTCAATCCAATTTTCCAAAGGACATGCTTCCCATATCTTGTAGTTTTGGACGTCTTTTGAAAAATTGTTTCTTCTGTCAACTTTGTGTGGGAATATGGTTTGAAATTCTCCATAGAAGGTAGGAATTTTTCCTCTCTTGATCTAACATGGAAGGCTCATAGAGTTTCAAATTGTATATATTCACAACTAAGTAAATGCGCATATATGGTGGTAAAATTATTCGATACGCATTATCACCCACCTTTTCTAGTATCTCAATGGCACCATATATGAGAGCCTTGGTTTTCTTACCAGGCCCCTACAATCAATCCTTGTTCAAATATAACCATAATTTGTCTCCCACCTTGAATGATTTCTCTATTATGTGTTGATAATTCCTAGCCTTATACTTCTCCTATGACTTTTGCATTGCTTACTGTGCTTATAGATGGATATGCCTGATCTTATCAATAAATTTTCTAGGACTCAAAGCATCACCTGTAATATCTTCCCTCATTTTTCCTTTCTACCCATATGCAATATCTAAAGGTGAAGGTGGAAAATATCCAAAAAATATCTCAAATGGGAACCTTCATATAGAAGTGTGGAATACTCTTTTGCAGAAATGTTGTATATATACATATTTTCATCCCAGGCCTTCAAAAGTTTCTACTTGTAATGCCTTAGAAGCTACACCAAAGTCCTGTTGACTAATTTTCTCTTCCCATCTGCCTGTGAATGGAATGTTGTTGATCTCTACAACTTTGTATCCATATCCTCCCACACTGTCATCCAAAATCCACTGAGAAATATTGTATCCTTGTCTAAAATGATGCTCCTTGGTATACCAAAGTGAACCCAGATCTATCTAAAGAACAATTTTCTAGCTTCTTTTCCATTGATGGTCATTTTATAGGGAATCTAAACACACATATTGTTGAACCTGTCAATTTCCATGAACATGTAGTCATGTCCCTTCTTTGTTTTTCATAAGCCTCCCATAAAGTACATGGAAATGTTTCCCAAGGACAAGTAGGTACAAATAAGGGATGATATATACCATTTTTCCTATTGTTGGGCTTGTTGGTACAACTAAGCATGCATCCTCTTATGAACCTAGCTACCTGCTCTTGCATTTCCGGCCAATACACATACCTTTAAAATATATAAAATCTTTCCTACACCAAAGTTACCTACAACCTTCGAGGTGTGAGGCTCTCTAATCAGTTACAATCGCTCAACTTTAGGAAAACGTAGCTTATCCAACCTATAGAGTAACCCATCTTGGAGATGATAGTCAACTTTTTTGTTGCCCATGTGAAAATTAATATGACTCTTTAACTATTGTTATAGCTCCATGAAGTCATCATATTCTAAATATGCCTCACTATATGCATCATGGGTTAATGGATCCATGTGCATAAGAGTCCTAGAAGATGAGATTTTTGAAGTGTGTGGCCTTGAAAGAATGTCAACCAACTTGTTTTGTCGATCTGCGATGTGAGATGATGTGGCAAGGTGACGTGGCATGGTGATGTGTTAGTGACATGGCTTTGACCCCACAAATTGCAGCTGACTCATGATGATGTAGCAGTGACATGGAATATGACGTGGTTGGGCCCGTGTACCGCACATCACAAATCTCACAGGTTAAGTTTATGGTTAAAAGTTAAAAGTTGCAAAGTCCGATGGACGCCCAGACACAATTTAGTTTCAAAGACACAATACAAAGGATTTCAAGTCCATATGTAGGGCCTTTTCTTGTTAAATCACATCAGAGGAGGAAAAATGGATTACAACATAAAAATTTGTGGACCGCCAAAGCAAGATGTGCGACAACTGTGGGACCCCATCGGAATGTGCACATTGCAAAAGATAAAGGATAATTTGCAAAGTTAAAGGGTTAAAGTTTTCAAAGTGCAATGTGAGACGACGGGTGGGACCCAATCGCAATGTGCACATCGAAAATGTTAATATATAAGTGCTAAAAAATAAGGTGAAAGTCATCCGGATGCAAACTGCCATATTGGCGCGGATGTGATGTATCTCTAGAAAAAAGACCTAAATATTTTCAAATCTAGGTGGACCCACTTTCCCTTGACATGCCAAGTCTTTGTAAACTTCCCGCTACTCTCTGCCACCCCCGCTCACCTCCGCACATTGTATGGTTCACAACACCTTTCGGCCTCCCCACATCAGCAAAAGGTTAATAAAGGAGGGGGGTCTGAAATGGGTGGTATCCCATACCACCCGTTCGGCTACGTGGCACGCCCAAGACTATTCTGCACCCCCCTATCCAATAAATTTTACCACTCACAACCCCCTCCAAAAATCCCTTTATGCCACTGTAATATTCCAAAATGGGAAAAGCAGGAATATAGTGTAAGATCATGGAAATAACAATGTAGATTAATTCATAAATGTAAGAGACCAATATGAAGCTTCTTAATTCATTATAACAGTAGCATATATGTATAAAATAATGGTCCAAAAATATATATAAAAAGATAGAACAAGCCTCCAATGGAGAAAACCCTTGAGAATGAGGTGTTGCTACTATATCAAAATGTTAGAGACACTGCTACAACAAAATCATAGAAGCACTGCTACAACAAATTATTACAAAAATGATATATGGCTGATAGGGGCCTAAAAATATACAACAAATGAATATCAAGGCTCTATACAACCTCCAACAAATAACCCAAGAGGGTATCCGAGGAAAAGACCTAATAATACAATATGAGTTGTAGCCCTACGGCTAAAGGTATGTTGCAACAAATTAACTGAAGAGTTATGGCTGAAGCTGGTATGAAAAAGAGTATGGTCTCCTCTAATTGATCCTCTGGATGGTCAGCCCCTTCATTGAATAAATCACTCCCCAAATGACCTACTACAAATACCCTTGCAACTCCTCCCTAAAATAACGTAGATCCAGACTGATATTGCATTATAGGGGATAAAAACACTATGGCCTAGTGCCAAATGTATCAATAATGATACAGGGCCTTCCTTACTAGCCTCCCAAGAGAAAGGAACCTTCCTCCAAAGAGAAATAGCTCAGAAATCACCCAAATCAACCCTCCAAAACTTCTTCCCTGCAACACAACACAAAACCTCAATAGGAATTGCAATGTACATTAAGATTGAAGCCTTGGCTTGAGGCATGAATGTGGAATGTAGTGTAATGCTCTTCCTAGATCTTGTTAGGGTCCCGTGATTTGGCTGATTGGCAAGCCAAATGACAGTGTAACATCAAACCAATATTTGGAGCCCAAGGACCTAGTCTTCCCGGAGTCAGAGAGGGCTCTCTCTATTTGTGTAAGGGACATCTGTGTGTTTGCTTATTTTGTTTCTGATTTTAGGCTAGTTATGAAGTAGGCTTTTGGTTTTGGTTTTTAGGTTGTGAGGGATGAATTTATCAAAGACTAAGATAGGTAAAAATATGTCGGATCAACTAGGCTATGGGGTTGAAAAGGTCAAAAAAGCTTTCATATGGTGATACAAGTTTGTTGAAGGCCCGATATGATTCGAGGTAAAATGGATATTTGGTTAAAATGGAGTGAGATAGACATTAAATTTGTGAAGAAAAAAGGATTTCAAATGTAAATAGTTTAATAGGTGACATAAACATGGTAGGTCTAACCATTAATCATGAGAAATGTAACTATAAACTGATTGATGCATAGAAATAAACATTCAAGCCATGCATAGAGATATATGACTCTCTAACTTTAGGAAATGACTATCAGACTTTGGGAAAATACATTTAAGACAAACAAACAACTCAAATCACTATGAGGAAATGCCTAAGCATAGTATTTCAAGCTATTGGGCACTTTGAAGAAAGATTGCATAGTTTTAGGCAAAGGGAAAGATCAGTAAAAGACCTCCTTGGTTCAACAAATGACAATCAAACAATCAAAGAAAGGTTTCAGAGGTGGAGCTATGACTAGCCATGAGTAAGTAGGGCATACCGTGAATCATACTTAGCATGCATAAAACCATAAATGAAACAAGCAAACAATATTCTTCAGTTATCAAAGACCAATCAAGGATTCTTTGATATGAATACGAAGGAAGAAAACATAGAAGCTATAAAGAAACATGAAATTTGAGGTGCCTCCAAGGGCATGTCTCAAATCTATTCTCTATTGTCTTATAGCAAGAAATAACATGGAATTATGAATGAAAACTAAGAAGCACAACAGAGAGGGACACTATACCATTTTACCAAGTCAAGGAATCCAACAACAAACCTCCTTCATCATCCAAAAACATTCAAGAAACTATCCAATGCATGAGACAAGTGTTTCTTCCAATCTTGTATAACCATATATTGCTTCTATTCATCAAGTTCAGCCTTGTTTACAATGAATTCTCATGGAATATATAGGCCAAGAGTGAGGAAAACCTCCTAGTTCAACTTGCAATCTCATTGGCCTATCCAAAATATCTAATTTTGTCCTTGAGGCTTTGCAAAGCCCAAGGCACAAAATATCTAATAAAATATCTCAAAAATGCTAAAAAAGGAAAATATATTGATTTTTCATAACTAATCATGCCCAAAAATAGCTAAACGCACATGAGGAAAAGTCACTTTAGAAAGGTTCATTTTTTACAAAAATACTTAGGAAATATTTCAGCAGAAAGTCCTTTGTCTTGCTGACAACTTTTGGAGGACTTCCCGATGTCGAAACAAGGCCCGTGATGGCTCGTTGGAAATATTTGAATGTCTATTTTTTGAAAATGCTTAGTTTGATCCAAAATAAATACTATAAGTTCATCAAAAACTGAGCTATGTGTAAAAACCCAAAGAATATATCTTGTTGATAAACGTGGCAGAGTGTGGAAAAAGTGAGTGTTTTCCGCCATTTTAGGGGAGAAAATCATCTTCAATTGATCTAAAAATTGATGAGTATATGCCCCTAAAATTATGGCATCCAATGATACCATTTTCATCCTTTGAGGATGCCCCAAAAAGAAATGGCGATGCCCATGAGTTTTAGCCAAAAACCCAAAAATGACAAAAAACCAAAATTTGTTGAATTTCGCCCAATTTTGGCGAGCATGACCCTCAAGGGTTTTCAGAAACATGCTGTGAAGCTGAGGCCAAAATTTGGAGATTTGAGGAGTCTTTCTTCAATTTTGGTGTTGGGCGTCTCCTTTAAGCTTCCTTGAGTTTTTCCTGTGTGGCCTTCAATTTCCACCGGACGAACTGATTGAGCTTCTTAAAGTGCCCGGTCATCCTTCGTTGAAGGTCCAAATCTCTATTGGCCTTATCCAACTTATTTTCCAAGTGATCATTTACCCTCTCGAGCCATGCTTCTTGATTGTTCTCTATCTCTTGGGTGAACAAAGTAGTGAGAGGAATAGATTGGATAAGGGCAGCTTCTTCCTCCTTTTTTTCTCAAGGGCTCTTTTGAGTCCCATGGTCCTGGGCCTCTTTCTTCTGGGCTGATGTTCATCTTTGCTATCATTGAACTCGCCCATGATTTCTTCCAATCTAACTTGCACCTTGGAGGCCTCTTTTTTTTATTTGATGGCCCGTGTCTCATATACCTCCATGTGGACACTTATCTGTCTATTTTGAATTTGTAAAAAGTGATTGAAGTTTCTAGCCTTCTCTAGATCTGCCCTCAAAGCATCAATTTGGCTTTCTCTATTGATCAAGAGAGTCTCTAGGATTCGGGCCTCATTATCGCTATCATCACTTTGGATTTGAATTGTGTCGAAGTCCCTCTCCTTTTCATGGCTGATTTCTTCTTTATTCTTTCCCTTGCTTTGGGTGGCTCTCTTGGTCTTCCCCCTCTTGGGTAATTTGACAATGGGTTGCTTTAGAAATTTCTCCTTGCTTCGGAGGGCCCTAGTAACATTTGGAGTTATAGTTTTAGGCACCCTTTTCCTTGATGTCCGGGGCTTGGCCACTTTTGGAGAATAAAGCATGGCCCCTTGCCTAGGAGAGGCAGCTAGCACATGCTCTATTAGCTCTTTTCCCTTGTTACTTTCCTCATCATCATTTCCACTGTTTTGAGTTTCTTCATGGATGTTTTGACTGCCTTCTTGCATATCTTTTTGAGGGCTTCCCTCTTTACTCTTGCCTATGTTGTCTTTAGGACTTTGAGGCTCTATCTCTCCAATGTTTTTGGCTTCATCCTCATCCTTTTTGTTGTTGTGAGGGCCACCAATACCTTCATCGAAATGTTCAATCTCCTCATCATTTCCCTCCTCACTGTTTTGAGTTTCCTCATGGCATTTATCCTCATTACTGTGCTGCATATTATCATTGTGAAGCTCTTCACCTTGCCGCCCTTCTTGACTCTGCTCTTTTTCACTCTGCTGCCCTTCTTCATCCTACTATTTTTCATCATGTTCTTCTTCCCCTTGCTGCCCTTCCTCATCATGTTGTTTTTCATCATTCTCTTCTTCCCCTTGCTTATGCTCTTCTTCCCCATCATTCTCTTCTTCCCCTTGTTCATGCTCTTCTTCTTGTTCAATGGAAAATTTGAGCTTCTTGGGAATGGGCTTGCTTGAATAAGGCGAAGGATGGTGAGTGGAAGGAGAAGGAGATATATGGAATGAAGGAACAATGGCAAAATCTGAATGTGTAATGAAAGTATCCCAAGAGATTTCGCTCTTGTGAAATGCATGAGCAACTGGACATGGTAAGCGTAGACCCGAGAGAACCTTCCCTTGCAAGTGAAGTATTTCATGATTATCTTCAGGAGGGGGGAATAACTATTCAATAGATATGAGAAGGGAAAGATGGATGGACATGTATCTGTATGCTCAGCCTTCAAGAAAGGTTTGTATTGTTCTGAGTCTAGGTGGATTTGTTTAAAACACTTCTCTCCGACATAAGGGATTTTGGTGGCCTTGGAAATGGACCTAGGAGAGAACATGAAATCCAAGCCTGCCAGCTAAAAGTGTTTCCATTGAACTCTCAAAGCCCAAATATGTGTCAAAGGGGAATAGGTTTTCACCTCCTGCGCCCTTTGACAAAACTCTAGACACCCAACCTCATGAAAGTTAAATAAGACTGATGGATGAGCATTTACCTCTTCAGTTGAAATAGGTTCAAATCTCTTGTGAAGGCCACTTCTACTATCTTGCCTGGGAGGCATTTTGTTTTGGATATTCTTTGCAAAAACAAGCTATTTCAAATGGCCCTTGAATTTTTTTGTCAACCACACCCTTGTCCTCCTTACAAGTCACTGTTCAATCCTCTTTGATGCCAAACAACAAGTATTTGTCAAATGAAACAAAATCAACTTCTAACTGTTCTTGGGAAAAGTCTTGAAAAGATGTGTGGGTGGTTCCTTGTTTGAACGAGGATCTCCTTTGTTTTGATAAGAACACCTTTCTCTTCAAACAAGGCTCTTCTTGTTATTCACTGTTCTTCACAAAGGTAGACAAAAACACCCTCAGCTGACTTTGAAAAATCTTTCAACACACTCTATTTTTTGAAGTATGGAGGCTGCACCAGGTTTCACTGTTTCATCATACAGAGAGGACTCTTTATAATGACAAGCTTTTACCTTATAAACACTGTTTTCACCTTTCAAAATTCAAACAGAGTCTGCTCTTGTTTTACCTGTGGGCTATCACTATTCTTAAAAGAAGTTAGGGTCCTTTAATATTGTTTAAAACATCCACCTAACACTGTAATGGTGTGTGAAAATCACAGCAAAAAAACCTTTGAGTTTGCTCAAAAACCCTGCCCTCTAATCATTGTCTCTCTCTTATGCTCTTTATATGACAAACTACCTTCTTAAAGCCACTGTCAAGCTACTGTCCAAATTGATTTGAGACCTCTTAAGCATAGGAAATTTTTTCTCCAGTTTTTAAAAAACTCAGTCTCATATACCACTATCTATCTCATGTTTTTAAATGATGAAATGGTTTCAAAGACACTATTTCCTTCTCACAGAAAAAACATAGCAAACACCCTTTCAATCTTTGAAATATGCCAAGAGGAGAAGTAGAATACCTTGAAGAAAAGCTTAAAGACCTTGTTTGATTGATTGGGCAGCTTTAGAGCTTGTTAGAAGGCGAAAGGAGTGAGCGGCACGTTCACTGAAAAGAACGCCGCACAGTCAGGTTGGCCTCGAACGGTGTTTGAACGGGCACTATAGGCGCGCCGCGCACTGCGCAGCCGTTATAGCCTTTTGCATTTCCTCTTCCAAACTTGCCGCACACTTTTACAAGCGTGCCATGCAAGTTTCAAGGCTTCAAAATTTGAAAAAAATGCTTAAATTGCTTGCTTCTTTGGTGAAAGAACTAAGGGATCGCTTGTTTGTGGTTTGAAACTTGCAAATGAGACTTTGCAACAGTCAGATTATGCCCTTTTAAAGATGAAAAAGCTGAAAAACTGTTGTGTTTGTTTCATAAGGGTTTGAATGCCCTTTGAGAATCTTTTTGTTATAAAAATCTCAACATGCTATTTTTTATCCTTTCATCACCTTTTTAGATATCGTGAAGCCCTTTTCTTCGAACAATTTTATGACAAATGTTGTGAATGCTATTTTGGAAGTCTTCATAGATATGACCCTTCCTAATGTGAAGAATTCATCTCAAGGCTAAAATATTTTTCACTGTCTCTCTATCTATGTCCTTTAAAGGAAAAATTTCACAAAGCCGACAACCCTGTCACTGTTTGCCTATATGTGTCCCTTAAAAGAAAACTTGCTCAAAAAAATATTAAATTGTAGATGCATCCTTTGAATGACATTTATCTTTGACTGTGGGAACCTTAGTTGCATTCACCTAGGTTTGACAAACATCTTGTTTATCAAAAAGGAAATCCTTTAAAAACCTTTCCGATAATCATATGCAACAGCAAGGTATTTTCACATGTCTTCATAGAGAAAAGGCCTTTGTTTGTGACAGTGGCATGTTTCATTTGCTTTTAGTGTTGGCTCTGAATTTAAAACACTTTCCATATCCTTTCTTACACATATTGTCTCTATGTGTCTATTTGCAAAGTCTCCTTCAGAAGCAAGGCTTAGGCTACCTTCTTGTCAATTTTGATGAGTTTTTGAAAAATATCTTCATGGAAAGGAAGAACAAAGCTTCTTTGAACATCAAAATCACTCCTTGGCCTTTGTTTAACCCAGCTCTCAACTCCTAAATATTGAATTTATTTCTACTAATTTCAACTCTGTCTTTTAAAGGAAAAAAATGGCTAGATTTCATGCCTGTTGATCAAGGAGAAAAGTCTTTGGCAACTCTTAATGAAATTACATACCACAACAGGGTTTGTTCATATGTCCATAAGAGGTCTTTGTCTGTGATAGTGATATGTCTTGATTCTTTGAAAGTTGTTCTTAATTTGAGACATCTTGTCATATCCTTTTCTTCACATTGTTGAACCTATCCAAGCTGTTCACTTTAGCTGCAAGTTGCCTTTGAAGGAGATATTTGATAGAATAAAAAACAAACCTCTTTGATTCTTATAGTACTACTGCTTGTCATATTTTTAACACCAGTTTCTATTCATAAGCCTTCATTTTCTTTCTACTGATTTTAACTCTGTCTTTCAAATAGCGAAACCATATAATCAATCATTGAAACACCACTGTTGTGTTAGTGGTTTTCCACTATTAGAAAAAAAGGTGTTAAAATAAGTTTTTAGGTAGTTTGCATCATTTTTAGCTTTGTGCCCTTTAAATGAGGCAATACCTCTATTCCTAGCCCTCTACTTGTTAAATGAAGGAGGCCTTTATCACATTGCCAAACCCTCTGCTTGTTAAATGAAGGAGGTTTTCAACCAATGACCTAACCCTGTAATCATATTTGGAGGAGGTTTTCAACCAATGACCTAACCCTCCACTCATATTTGGAGGACATTCTACACTTTCATCCTAACCCTCTGCTCATGTTTGGAGGAGGTTTCTACACTGATGCTATTTCATCCATCTGTCAAACTGTGTCATCTTTCCTTGTAGTGTATATTCACAGTTAAGTAAATAAAAGTGACAAATTGAAAATATGCCATGAGGGGAGTTCTCTGAGATATGTAATGTTATTGTTAAAATACCCTTATGCATATTTAGACATCAGAAGCCACCTGACCAGTATCTGCAGAGTATTACTTGTTAGTCATGAGTCACTAACCTTTAAATGTGTTTGCAGGAGCTCATTGAAATGCCTCTCTATATGGTACTTGCATCCCAAGCTCAAAACCACATAAGAAACAGTTCTCTTCTCATGTTAAGTTTAATAATGTCTTCTGGAACACTAGTACACTTCTGCTTTTGAAAAAAACATTGAAACACTATAAATCCACCTAATATCAGTTTGACCTGTGGTATATGCACTACTGAGACATCAAGGTTTGTTAGTCGCGCAACTTAAGGGTGTATCAAGCTTTATTTGTAGAATAAGAAGGTTATCTATGACTGGTTGATATTATACAGGGGCTCTTTTGGCTTTAGGATAGTTTGCCAAGGGAGGAATGCCTAAAGCGCCACTACCTAACTTAGGGGAGACCTTTTTTTAACAGATTTGGAGTACTCTCTTTGGAGCTGATGGACAAGTTTGTATGACTGAGACTAGATAGGGCTTGACAATTATGTTTTATCTCATCATGGGATGATTTTGAAAGGTAGGAGGGAAAAAATGTTTGTGGGTGTTTTCTAGCTGGAAAATTTGACAAAATGGAGATCAGGTGCTATAAAACTTAGCTTTAAAAACTAGTTATCATCAAAAAGTGAAAAATACTGATGACTAACAGATCTCACCCAAGGAAATATGTGGGATTCCCCCCCTGGGAACATCCTATGCTAAAAAACACTATAATATTAGCTAAACAACTAAAGAAAGTTATATGTCTAAACATACCATATAATCAAAACATAAACATACATACATAATTAAATATGGTTTCCATCCTCTTCCTTATATATGTGATGAGATTCCTCACCCTTGGCCCCACTCATTAAAGGCACTACTTCCATGCATGTATTCTCCCTCCATAACTGTGTTGTCCCATAATGAATGCCACTCCTCCATGACAGTGTTGTTGATTTGGTCAAAGTTGACCCAGTCTAGGTGTTCTAGCCCCTTTTCACACACAAGGGTGCTCAATTAAGCTGCTAAGATGTCCTCCCTTAACATTAGCATTGATTTTATTCATGTTAAGAATATTTATGGGTCTCCATACCCTCTTATTCAACAAAAAATGAAGTAAAAACATAAATTAATATCCCAATTAGCTTATGGCTAATTGGGTATATTATAGTCCTCCCCTCCCAAATGTTTCTTATCCTCAAGCAACTGAAAAGGTGAGTGCTACAACTCTTCTCCACCACCATTGGTGACACATCCATGTGATAATATTCCTTCATAAGCCAAGTGTCCCCCAATCCATCCCTCCATGACATGCTCCTCCTAAGTTCTCATGAGATGTAATTGACTCATCCCACAAGGAAGAAAAAGAGAAAATGAAAAAATCATGGTTTTCCCAATGTTCTCCCTAAAAAATGTATCAAAATAAACATGGAGAATCTCTCTCCCAAAGGGCACATCCAATCCTTCCATCCTCCATCCAATCATCCTCATAAAAAGAATAGGAACATAATCAATGTATGGGATCAAAATCAAGTACATATAAACATCAATATTAAAAAATGGAGGTGGAGCATGGTCCCACATGTGGAATTAGCATATTATATCTCCTTACCACCTCAGATCATGATGTGGTAAGTGGTTTCCCCACCACTTACTTGCTGCCATAGTCTCCTCAAAATTTTTGAGAAGTTGAGAAATGTTTGGTGCCTTTGGAGTGCACCCTGAATGATATATCATCTCCCTATATCCTCCTAGGGAGTGGTCATGCTCAACAATGTTTATGGCCCAAATTTGGCCATGAATTTTGTAAGGAAGAATGCTCCAACTTGGAGAAATGTCTTGCACATGTATGGTTAAGGAATGTACATATTCATCATATAAATCATTATGCATATAAACATAATCCTTACCATATACTTCCATCATACTAATGGAGTGGCTCATAGATAGGTCCCCTCTCATTCCCAAAGCAGAAAGAGGTGGTTGTGATAACTCCTTCAAAGAGTTATCTATCTACTCCATCTCCACATGGTCCATGCATCTCCTCAAATGCTGATATATCTCCTCTTCAAAGCCTTCCCAAGTAAACCCCTCCATGATGGTATGGTATGCTCTCATGGAATAAGTATGGCTAAAGAGAAAATATTCATGTGTTGCATGTAGTAACTTCTCCTTGAGCTTGGAAGCTCTAGATAAGAATATCCTACCATGATAGTAGATGACCTCATCTCTGACTAAATACCCCTCCTCTTGAAGTTGGTCATCAAGTATCATACAAGTGAAAATATCCTTGGAATAATCCACCAACAGCTCGGATTTCCAATATGGATCTATCCTCCAGAGTGACAACACTGATGATCTATCATAGAAAGAATATGTCATTTCTTTGTCCTCCTCTTTGACATCTCCCATGCAAAATTCACATATTGGAAGGCTGATATCCTTCCTCTACTTCTCCTTTCTCAATGAAAGATCTAAGATGAGAGTGGGTAATTATGATGTTGGGATAATGTCTCCCTCCTCCTTGAGTCTACCCAAGACTCTCTGTGTTGTATCATAACCTCCAAATGTTCCCACTCCTCCTGGATATATGAGTGGTGAAACATATTGTGAGACATATCTCACCAAATCCTAATCAGGTGGCCTCCAAGGTGGTTTTCCATAAAACAGTGATGTCTCATGGGCCAACCTCATATGCATAATAGATGGGACCACCATGTCCTTTCTTCCACTGCACAAATCCAACTCTGTTTTCTATGTGAAAGTCTCCTGATGTTTGGGTACCACTCCCAATGATGCAAGAGTCCCTCTAATTGGAGTAATTTCTCCATCCTCACCTCCTAGTGGTGGTGGATCATCTCCTGCTATTTCAGCGTTGTGGTCCCCTTCTGCTTCTTCTTCTTCCTCCTCCTCGTCATCTAATAATATCTCTATATAATGTGCCTTTCCTATTGCACATCTATGTCCGGGAGCCCATGATTCTTGGAATGTGAATTAAAGCTTCCTTCTCCTCAAATATATTTGGACATCATCACTAAGAGGTATTTTTCTTTGGCTCCCTTTTGAAAAAAGAGCCTTCTCATCTTTTCCTTTTGATGGAAAAGCTGGCTTTTGCTAAAATGTTGCCTTTGATTTTGGAAAGGCATCTTGTAGATCTCTAGCCCTTTCAATGGCATATTGAAGGGTAGTGGTCTTGGTATATTTAACCAACCCATGTATAGGTTCTACTAACCCATCAATGAACATATAGACCCTCCTTGCTGCAGATAAATTAGGAACCATAACAGAAAGTTTTAGAAATTCAGAAATATAAGTTTCTGGATTAGCTGATTGTTTGAGCTTTGCTAGCCCCATAAAAGTTTCCTCTGGGTCTCTTCAATCAAACCTCTCCACCAACCTCCTTGTGAAATGTGAATATGCAGTCACATTGGAATGAACCAATGTAGACAAGCCATGAAACCACCAATCACGTGTGTCACCCTCAAGGTGCAGCACTGCCATCTCGATGGCCTCCATCTCTGGTACTTTGTTCAGGTGGAAGTAGATGTCCAAATTCTCTACCCATGATTTGGCAGTGCATTTAGATGACCCATAAAAGTTGGGTAAGAAAACTCTACCCATAGTTTGGTGTAGATCATGATTCTGAATGAATCCTCCACCTCTATTGTGATGCCTAGGTCTCCCATTTTCCTTGATTTAAAAAAATTATTGAAAACTCAAGTGATCCTTGAATCTATGAGATTGAGACTCATACTGCATGAAATAATCTTCAGGAGTTTATTGTTCTTGAAAACCTCCATTTCCACTGCTAAGAATATATGCATTGTAGAGCATTGGGAAACTTGTTGTTGCTTCACTGGTTGATCACTCCAGTGATGAGAAATGTCAGAGCCTTCACCATGTAGAAACCCTTTAGGGGATTCCTTATGTCTATCCATCCTCATCTTCTTTATTTCTCTAGCAATGTTTTGCATAGTTTGAAGAAGTAGCTTTGGATACCCCTTCTCTTCATATCCTTCTGATAAAGGGGTTTTACCCTTGTATTCTTTATCATCTATATAATCAAAGTTCTAGTTTATTTTTCTTCTGAGATACCTCTTATCTGTATCTGTGAGAGGATATCCTTCTTTTAATGACATATTATCTTAAGATGCATAGTCTGAGTCAAGATTATGCTCTGATACCACTGCAATATTCCCAAATGGGAAAAGTAGGAATATAGTGCAAGATCATGGAAATAGTAGTGTAGATTAATGCATAAATGTAAGAGACCAATATGGAGCTTATTTATTCATTATAATAGTAGCATATATTTATAAAATAATGGGCCACAAAGTATATAACAAGATAGAACAAGCCTCCAATGAAGAAAACCCGCAAGAATGAGGTGTTGCTACTATATCAAAATGTCGGAGAAACTACTACAGAACATTCATAGAAGCACTTCTACAACAAATGAGTACACAAAATATAAATGGCTTATAGGGGCCTCAAAAGATACAAAAAATTAATATCAATGCTCTATACAGCCTCCAAAAAAGAACCCAAGAGGGTCTCCAAGGAAAACACCCAATAATAAAATATGAGTTGCAACCCTAGGGCTGAAGGTATGTTGCAACAAAGTGATTGAAGAGTTATGGCTGATTTTTTTATGAAAAAGAGTATGCTCTCCTCCAATGGATCCTCCAGATGAAAGGCTGGCCCCTTCAGTGAAAAAATCACTCCCCAAATCACCTACTGCAAATAACCCTACAATTGTTCCTCCCTAAAATAACACAGATTCAGACTGATACTATGTTTTAGAGGGATAAAAACACTATGGCTTGGTGCCAAATGTATCAATGATGCTCTAGGGGATTCTTTACTAGCCTTCCAAGAGAAAGGAACCTTCCTGCAATGAGATCTAGCTCAAAAATCGCCCAAATCAACCCTCCACAACTTCTGCCCTATAACACAACACAAAACCTCAACAAAAACTGTCATGTACATTAATACTGAAGCCTTGGCCTGATGCCTCAATGTGGAATGTAGTGAAATTCTCTTCCTACAGGCCACTCAAGGAAAGAGGTGGGATTCCTTCTTGGGAACACCATCTCCTAAACAACACTACAATCTTAGCTAAAAAGTTGAAGAAATTTATGTGTATAAACAGACCATATAATCAAAACATAAACATACATACATAATGAAATATGGCTACCATCCTCTTCCTTATATAAGTGATGAGCTTCCTCACCCTTGGCATGTTGTGAAACCAGCTCCAAAAATAGAAGAAAATAGATATCAACAACTTAGAAATAAGCCACTTCGAGGGGGCAACCTCCAATACATTACATGAATGAAAAATTCTTGGATGATACAAATTACAAGACATACTTTCTATATATAGGAGTCCATGGGGCCACAATTAATCCTAGCTGACCTAACAATAATAATGTAAGGGCACAATAATACAAATATGGGGGTTACAGGGGTAAAACAATAACAATAATGGGGGCTACACTAACATAATAAGGGACTACACTATTAATATAGGGACTTAACATGCCCCTCTCCTTCAAACAAGTGTTGTCCTCAACGCTTGATTATTTCTTGATGCTTATGTATAAAATTCGCATCCTCCCATGTGGAATATTCTACAGGAAAGTTATTCCACTTGCTGGGATACTTTGAAATTGATCATACTTGTTGATTTCTTGTTTCTGTGACTGCTTCAGAACTTGTTTCGATGTGATGTTGATCTTCCTGTTGTTTCATTAGATTCTGCACCAAAGTTAGGTTATCCTTTGAGAGTTGGAGAACTTGTTGTTGATGCTCGATGTGATCTTCCACTAATTTATCATCCATATTCACTATCATTTCATCCTTCAAACCATCCAAATTAGCCTCCATTTCTTCCTTTAAACCATCTATGTCATCTTCGGTTGCTCTTCGTAAGATCAAAATTTGTTGCACTTGGTACTGTAATTTTGATATCTCATACTGCAATTCTTCCCCTTCATGCGTCATAGTATAGCTTTTTGAGGGCTTAATGGGCATGGAATTATTTTTTGGAGGCATTATAGAACCCAATACTAGTAAAAATTCTAAAATATGCCCTTAGAATCACTTTAAACTTCTTTTTCAAACAATTTTTATGTAATTTTAAAAACCAAATACACACCTTTTTTCTTGCTTTTTAGAAGCTCAATATTGAAATTGAATTATATATGTGATTTTGGATCCTAAATAACTAAACTTTGGCCCTAAAGCAGCCCTCCAAATATTCTTTTGAATGCCATAGGTCTGACCTAATTTGGACTCTTCAAGGCTAAGTTATGTCCAATCTCCCATAATGACCTAATCATGTAATAGTAAAGTAGAGCAAACTTGTACGACTTGCCATTTGTCACTATTTGTTCCTTTGGCTCTAAAGTTTATAGACAAGAAACTACAGTCTATGTACTTCCAATCACTTTTTACAAAATTCCAATCTGATTCTCAGAGAGAGAGTTATGCATATCTTCCCACGATCACCTCTTTTACATGAAATTCGGGAGCCTAAAAAAGACCTAACTTCCACAGATCATATCTCTGAAAATATTGCGAACCAAGCTTTGAAATTTTGCGACGATGTCCTTAGGATTTTGGCTTTGATATTTAATCATTTTAGCTTCTTAACCTTTGCATAAAAAATGCTATAGTGAAAATTTTGCGATGACCTTTTAAGTGAAATTCAGGAGCCTGCAAAAAGCCCTAACTTCCACAGATCATATCTCCAAAAATATTGTGAACCAAGCTCTGAAATTTTGCGACGATTTTCCTTAGGATTTCAGCTTCACACTCTAAAAATTTCAGCTCCTGAAACTTCTTATAAAAAACGTTATATCGAAACTACCACGATGACCTGTTTGGAGCAGCGAAACCTTAGAATCCAAAGCTCTGATACCAAATGTTGTGAAAACAGCTCCAAAAATAGAAGAAAAGAGATATCAACTCCTTAGAAATAAGCCAGTTTGAGGGGGAAACCTCCAATACATTACATGAATGAAAAATTCTTGGATGATACAAATGACAAGGCCTCCTTTCTATATATAGGAGTCCATGGGGCCACAACGTAATCCTAGCCAACCTAACAATAATAATATAAGGGCATGATAATAAAAATATGGGGGTTACAGGGGTACAAAAATAAAAATAAGGGGGGCTACACTAACATAATAAGGGACTACACTATTAATATAGGGACTTAACATGGCCCCACTCATTAAAGGTACTACTTCCATGCATGGAGTCTCCCGCCAAAACTGCATTGTCCCATAATGAATTCCACTCCTCCATGATAACATTGTTGATTTGGTCAAAGTTGACCCAATCTAGGTGTTGCAACCCCTTTTCACACACAAGGATTCTCAATTAAGCTGCTAAGATGTCCTCCTTCACATTAGCAATTATTTTATTCACATTAAGGAGATTTATTGGTCTGCATACCCTCTTATTCAACAAATAAGGAAGTAAAAAAAATAATAATATTCCAAACATCCCATGGCTAATTGGGAATATTACAGCCACTCACCAAACTGCCACGCATTTTTACCATTTAATGTAATAGACGCGCCACATTTTCTCCCTCTGTCTGCTTCAATCGCATCCCCTCCCATTACGAAAACTGTTACACCATAAAAGGTCGGGCCATTATCCAACGGACCTGCGCCACCTCCACACCACCACATTAGTGTTTTAAAAACCAAATGCTGACATAGCTAACAGAGTTTACTCTGACATTATTTTCAATCTAACATAGGAATTGAATTTGCAGTTATTACCGGAGAAAGGTTGAATTTCAAAGAAAAGTTGTCAGCACTCTGCGAAACTGGATTACGAGGCTCCTTTAAATTGTCAATCCTAGTTACTATCCCTTGCTTTCATATCCCTTCCCCAGTGCTGACCCACAATCATTTCCCTTTATCAATTCCCCCCTCTGTCATCCCTTTCTCCATTGAAATATTGTGAAAAAATAATCATTGAAGAGAATGCATTCGAAGCTAGATCAACAACCTTTTAATCTTATGGTATATCCACAAGTGGACCTGGATCACTTGGCTCTAGCAAACAAAGACTACAAAATCCATGGGAACGTGTCAAATTATTATTTATTTGATTTCTACTTCTATTTGGAAGACAAATTTCTCGAAGGAGTCGATGACATTAGCCTATGGGAGACTCAGTTACATATTTACATCTTCCCAAAAGCCCATTGTTGCGCAAAGTTCATCGGGAAGTACCAAAGCTATTATAACATTAATCAGAGGACCATACTCACCCCAACAGGAGAAATCTTGTATACCATCAATTTCCAATCCATCTAGCATATGATGCAGGCCCCCACTCTTGAACAAGCATTCCCTTTCCCATATGAAGCCCTCAAAGAATGTTATCAAAAGCTTGACCCCGCCAGCAGAGCCAAAAATTTCAAACTTTCCATGGCCCTTGACATCTCAATGCCTACAAAGAAACCTCATTATTATTCATCTACCTTTCGTAATAGGACCAAGCACATTATATCTGTTTTATCTTATTTGTTGGGTTATCACACTGACTAGTGGGTAGAGGAAGCGAAACCCACACTCATTTTCACTTATTATCAATTTCTTGCAGAGGCCATTCATGAACAATTTTCAAAGTTTGATATAGAGGAGATTTTCCAATACTCCTCTGTATTGGTATATATGTTTCTTCATTTCCAGTCTAGAATGTTTCAATTTCAGATGACTAAGGTAAATGAAGATGGAGAGCCCCAATCTGCCATTTTTTGGATCATCTCGCTATCAAAAGATTAGAAGGATTATACATACAATGATTTTGTGGATTTTCTTGTGCACCCAGCCATCAACACACTCAAAAATGTAGCAAAGCCTAGGATAAGTGAAAAAATCAGAAAAGCCATGCAAGTAATAGAGCATGTGAAGATAACAGATTGGTATTTGTACCAAAATTAAACAAAAATTCGATTCTATAGAAGTGAGCTAGCCCCCTATAAATTGCCAAATTTCCTCTCCATGAAGGTCTTTGCACTAGAATACATAAGGAAAATGATACATGCAGATGAGCTCCACTTTGTCTCTGAGAAAAAAGAAGGCTCGGTTCAAGATAAAGACACAAATTGGGCCTTTCATTTGTAACAGTAGAGAAGGAAAAGAGGAGGTAGAAAAGAAACTGAAAGAGATGGGGTTTAGCCACATTTTCACTTGGTCTTATGACCCTGCATGGATTATCTCAAGGAAAAGGGTGAAAAACAAATCCACACCCTATGCTCACACACGCAAACCTTCAATTGAGAAGTATACCAATCGAACAGAATGGGTGACTAATATCCTCTAAGAAGAGGAAGAAGAAGTGTTCTCCACTCCAGACATCCAGACCCTAATGCCCCAAGAAAGGAAGAATTTTGAAGGAAAATAAGATAAGGGGAAAGGGAAAGAGAGAGAGATAGGGAGAAAAATGACAAGAGAGGATCAGTCACCTTCGATGAATGATACCTCTAGTAAAAAATTCAAGATAAGATATAGGAAGAGGGCCTAAGTTCAAATGGATATTGATCAAGGAGGAGAATTAGGGCAGAAAACAATGGTTCATATTTCAGACACCCCTGGGCCATCTCCTGTGGGTGGTCAAACAATGGCCTACTCTACATCTATAACTACAATTTCTCTGTAGCAGCAGGCCTTGCAGACATCTACTTCTAGTCCTGCCATAGCAAGCCAAGAAAAATTAGTATATGACACATTCAAGGAAATAAAATTGAGAAATGAGGTGCTAAAGACTAAAACTTACAATAAATTCTTGAAGGATACCCCAAGTTCACAAAGAAGGCTATTGTCTACTTTTGACACTCAGAAGAGAAGGATGCAGATGAAATTTCTAGAAGCCTTAATCCCACAACCCCAAGGAGCAGGAGATTACAAGAATGCATGATTCGAATTTAATGCCAAGGACATCCATTTGATTGAACAAATGGAGTTACACAAGCATACTGGAGAGATGGTGGCCTCCACCTTAATAAGTATTGCTATGAGCTTGTCAAAGCTGCAGGTATCTTCCAATTCTCAGTCACAACTCAGGATAGAAAAGATAGCTGCCATGGCTAAAGACTCAAGGATCAAGTCTTTAGAAGAGTTAATAGTTAAGGTATTTCATGACCCAGCCAATGTTCAGGCTATGGAGGAGGTTTTGAAGAAGAAGAATGTTGATATAGCATCCCTCAGGAAACAGATCAAGATGCCAGCAATAAAAGAACCCTTAGCCAAAGGCATTGAGGAAGATGAGTCATAGAAGGTAGAGTTATTGAAGTTAGTTGTGGAACAGCCTACCAAAATCAAACAAATGGAAAATGAGATGGAGAATTTTTTGAAGGAGAAAGAAGAAGTAGCTAGATTGGCACTCATCCTGGTAGAATATGTCCCCATTTCAACAATCCCATCAACTACTCCCACAATTTCCAGAACATCTAGTGGGATAGTCCAGCTGTCATAGGCCATGGAAAGTATGACCTTGCTGTCACAAGAGATCCGAAAATTGAAAGCACATATTGGCATCCTGAGGGATCAAAAGGCCAAGTCTGAAACTTCCCATGAGATATCCAAAAAGCATATTGAAAGACTGGAGAATGCAGAGAAGGAATTTTTAGACAACATCATGTTGGTACAAATGAAGTTGATAATCTAGGATGGTATCATATATTCAGTAGAGGAAATTTGGCACTCCATCCACATCATTTTTGAACAGAAGGATTTGGTGGAAAAATGTGTCATGGCCATTGAAAAAGAAAATCAGGAATTAGGAAATGTGTCAATCAAAGCCCCTAAAATCATAAAGTTCCTGAACTCCAAAACTAGCTATGAGCCTAAAGGTATGGATGTAAAATATAGAAAAACAACCATATTACAAGTGAGAAAGGTCCTCACTAAGAGGAATTTAGTGAGGTAGTTGGAGGAGAAGTATCGTGAGTTGGACCTAGCCATCAACAGGTTCCTGAATACGATTGAACCCTTGATGGAAAAAGGGTTGCCTTTACTGTATGTAGTAAATAACAAGTTGATCCAAAGGGTATATTATATGAAAAAAATCAAAGAAACAACTAAGGATACTACCAAGTTCATCGACATCAAAGGACAGAAGATAGGGAAATTTTTCTGGGACCACTTCAGTAAGGACATCTTTATTCAACATGAGATGAAGCATATCTTCCTCATTAGGCCCATATTCAACAAATACATGGAAGTGGATGAAGTGTACTAACAGGTCATAGGCATGAGAATTCCTAGCAACAAGGAGTGGAACAAATTATGTATGTACCAATATTGAAAAATCACGGTGGACGCCTCAGCATAGCCACCAATTGGTTAGAAATGCCAGCATCGCATCATCTTTAGTGATCCAGCAAAAGAAGCCAAAAATAAGAGCCAAATGTCAGAGCCACCCATCATTTCCTCATTGCAACCATATTAGCAGCCTCCAAGCCATATTTGTGATTCATGAAGAGCCACCTAAGTTTTACATTCTTGAAGAGTTACCAAAATTAATTCTACATGTGGTGTTTGTCAGAGATTTTTTGTTCAGCCCTTGCATGGCCACACTTGTCTAAATTCAATTTGTTTGTAATTAATGAATTTTTCCAAAGTAAATTAGGGCAACAAACTTAGTTTCAGTTAAATACCACTTGAATTTTCATTATCAAGGTTTGGAAATTGTTATCAACTATTATATTGGAGCACTGTAATTTTGGAGTTGAACATCAACAATCAAAGACTGTTTACAGGATTGTGGAGCTATGTTTAAATTGTGATGTGCTACTTCTTTTTTTAAATGTTTCTGTTGTTTTCTCTATTGTGCATATGCTCATCTAATTGTGAATCAGAAACTTTAGATTAATATTTGATGTCAGAGCACCTTAATTATGGCTGCTTTTACAATCTGGATGTTTTCTGCTGAATTCTGATTAAAGAATTTTTAGCTGCTCTTTAGTCACTACTGAACCTCACTCTTTCTTTCACCTCATAATTCATACATCTCTTAAGATCCATTTATCATAGTTAGCTTGACCTGTGATTCTCTTGAATGTTGATGTGCCATTCCATCCTTTTGACTCCATATCCCAATGGATTAGTCCCTGCAGCCCTATCTATCCAACCACACCATCAATCAAACAAAAGACCCCCATCGATGTAACTAGCCTAATATGAGCACTTACAATCATCAAGTTAAATCATAAAAATAGAGAGATACCTCTATCACTCTAGGAAGGCTAGGTCCTCGACTGAAAAGTGGTTTGATGTTGCCCTATGTCATTTGTTAATATTTCCAATATTACAAATTATGGAGTGAAAACATAATGGTGACCATACTGGGGAATTATTGAAAAATTCATATTTCATCAGAACTCCGAAACCCCAATCGAATTATTGTGTGATTTAAGTATTTTCTACAGATTGTTTTTTTTTTAATATTCAGCCTGTTTGTGCCTTGGGTCTAGATTTTGGCTTATAGGAGAATCTTCACCAGATCCCATCCTAACCCAAATACCCCTGTGATATTTCACAATCCAGAGAAAATACTAATAAAAACTCCCATATCTGAGATTCCAACTATTAGCAACCCTCTTCACAAAGTGAGTTCCCTCCTTGAAAACCTTGCAACCTTGCAGGATATCCAATTCGACTTACACTTTGAGCAAAGCTTGTTTAGGACCAAATATCAAAATTGGATATCCTAGACAGTTTTTTATCCATCCATCTTATAGAAAATTTATATTGGTTAAGCCTCTACCTCCACTCAAACTGACTTTCAACTTCTCCAACACTTTGACTCTCTTCAAGTTCTAGTAACAGAGCTCACCTTGGCTATTGATGATGCTTATCTTCAGTAGTATATAGAACTATTTTCTCTGACTGCATCAACTTCTTCTATTCTTTCCACTTTTACTCATCCTCATCAAAATTACTCAAGTGTATCTTCAGCTCCTACCTTTACCTTGAACTTTTCCCATCAAAGTGCCTCTACCTCCATTCATACACCCACTGTCTACCTTCCTCCATTTAATCCTCAACGTCCCTTGGTAAACCATCCTCTTATCTACCCTCCTTGGGTTCCTTGACCACCAATCATGGCAGCCTAGTATTATCCATTAGCGCTACCACAACCCATGGTGCTTATGCCACAGGATTATCAATCCAAAATCCCACATTTTTATGGGACTAGTCCTGAAACTGCTCAACAACATGTGGAAAAATGAATGATGCTTTTCACTACCTAGAGATAGAGGATGAAACTATCCAAATGAGTTTTTTTTCTCAAATTTTAGGGGGAGAAGTGAATAAATGGTTCAAGGGGTTGACCCCCAGTAGTGTCAATGACCTCCCTACCCTTCACTAGTTGTTCATAAATAAATGGGAAGTTAAGAAAAATCCTCTCCAAATCTTGTCAGAATATGAAAACATTAAGAGAAATGTTGGAGACAGTGTCCAAGATTACTGTACCAAGTTCAACAGTGTATACAATGCCCTCACTCCTTACATGAAACCCCCACAGGGTTTATCCTTAATGAAATTTTCAGATGGTTTCGACCCAGAGATGGCTTATCAACTAAGAGAAAAAGACCCAACTACATTGGAAGACATGTAGAAGGGATGCAGTAAGTGTGGAAGAAAACCCGATTGAAAAAAGGGATAGAATGAGAAGTGAGAAGAGAGTTACTATTAGGGAAGAGCCTGCAACCTCCACCTCTGATGCTAAGATTGATAGTCTGGTGAGAACCATGGAGAGAATGATGGAGAGGATCAACTTAAATGAGAGAGTTGTCCCTAGGGAAAATCATCCAACTCGTCAAAATAGAAACCAAAACTTTAGAAGAACCCCACCTCAAATAAGGCAGAGAGAGTAGAGAGGGTTGAACTAGCAAATTAGGCCTCCATTCCAAGAAAATTATGTTGATGAGGATGAGGGGGTGGTTGAAGAACTAGAATAAATTCAAATTAATATGATGGGAATTAATAATGAAGATATTATTTTCCTCATCGAAGAGGAACAATATTTATTTTCTTTAACTCAAAATGAATGATAATTTTAAGAGCTTGAAGATTATAAACAAGGATTCGAGAATGCCATCATGGAAGTGCATAGAAAATATAATCTCTGAAGCAAGAAAGATTCAGATATTCCCAAGAGAAAGTATTATGAAAACTCTGCTAAAAGGCTCCTGAAGATGATCCTAAGAAAACTACAGAAAGTTCAAACAAAATTTCTAAAACAACTGGAAATGATGATCTAGAAAGCAACACTAGTAGATCAATGGTCATCCCTAGAAAATTTGTTCCAGCGAATATCCCTAATACAAGTCAACAATCTGAAATTGTTGCAAAAATAGTGCTTGATAAGGAAGAATGATTAAAATCTGCCAAAAGCACAAACACCATTCGACATTGAGAATGAAATTGCGAAAATAATATTCTCTATCCCTCTCGGTAAATTGGTAAACCAAGATGTATATAGGTCCCAAATCCTAAAAGCATTGAACATAGGAGAAATGACTGATATTTTCAATATAAATGATGACAAACCTGAACTCTTGTTTGGGCCAGAAGTAGAGGGAAAATTCTAGGAGGGGGGTGTTCCCCCATTTATATCAGTTTGAATGTTTATGATAATATCCTCCATAATGCCATGAGAGACTCAGGTGCATCTCATAACTTCATGCCTAAGGTAGTTATGGAGAAACTCAACCTCGAGATAACTAGACCCTACAAAGACCTGTACTCATTTGACTCTAGTAAGGTTAAATGTTTAGGCCTCATCAAATATCTCTCTATTACATTAGCCCAGATAACATCCAAGAGTCTAGTGATGGCATAGTGGTGGCTATAATCCCTCCCAAATAAGGTATGATTTTATTACGTACCTAGGGAGCCAAGCTTTCAGGCACCTATTGGCTCCCTATGATTTGCAAGATTGGCAAGAACAAACACTACAAGGGCCACATCAGAACCACTTTGGAATCCTAGGACCTAGCCTTCCTGGATTCATAGAGGGATCTCTCTATGTAATTTTTTATAGATGATATGTCTTTATGCTTTTATTTTTATGATATTAGGCTAGTTGTGAAGTTCTAAGGAATTTTTTTTTGTTGATTAATTGAGAGGTTGATAGATCAGTGATGTGATTAATTGAAGGAGTGTTTTAACTGAATAGATAGACCATGAGAAATATTAATCCATTGGGCTATGGAGTCATAAAAGGATTTAATTGTTCATCAACTCTGCAAGGGTTTTCATAGGGAAAGCTAACTATATCAAGTGGATGTCTTAAATCAGATGTGATATTAAATAACTATAAGTTGTGAAGGAAACAAAACTAAAAGTCACTTAAGAATCCTTTAACTCTACTTCAATAAGAAAAGCCTTTTAGGTAATTTTTTGAGGCAAATCAATGGACCAGGCATACCATAGAATTCTTTGTCTAGAATTTAATAATAAAACCTTTAAGATAACAATCCAACAATCCTAGAATTACTTTTAGGCAAAGAAAAAATTTAAGATAACAATGAGATCAGTTAAAGAGCAAGCTAAATCTATATTCTTTAACTAAACACTCTAAGACCTTCAAATAAATATTTTGAGGTAGACCAGAGGACATGGCATACCATACACTTCCCTGGTTTAGAATCTACTAAGTATATTTCAAAGAAAGGTCTTAAAAACAATGTTTCAAGCTACACCAAAGGACATGGCTTGCAATAGACTTCTTTGGCTTGACTCTATTAAATAATTTCTAAGGCAACAATCTAGGTGGAACTAGAGAGAAATTAAAAATTATCCAATCAGACCTTGTAGAGGAAAACATTAATATAAAGAATGCAGACATAAATAGGGTGCCAAGACATCTTATCCTACTCTAAAATTTCTATTCTTTTATCAGAGAAATATGGACAAAATGGAAAACAAAAGGAAAAAAATGAAAAAGAAGGAAAACTTCACCATTAACATAGCTCAAGAATAATGTGAATGTGCTTGTATTACTGATGTTCAAAACAGTTACGTTACTCCATGTACAATAGATCTCTGCATCTTAGAGCTTTTTCAAATCCAACCTAGCAATCCTCAACTAGCTCAACAACTAATCACTCTATCAACCAACCAACTAACCAATACTAAAATTGAAGCTTACATGCAATATTTATCTCCAAAATGAGGAGGTGATACTAAGCTAGGGATTTCGATGTCATTTATTACAAATTTAATGAGTTTTTTGACCTTTGAGACCATGTAAGGCCCAAGGAAAAATATATGAGAGTGATTCATTGTAATAGTAACTCCTAATCACTGTCACTAGCCTAATATCAGCACTTATAATCATCAAGTTAAATCATAAAAATAGAGATAGCCCTCTCTGAGTCTTGGAAGGCTAGGTCCTGGACTCCAAAGAGTTTTTATGCTGTCCTTTGTCATTTGTTCTTGCCAATGTTACAAATTACGAAGTGACAACATAATCTATAAAGGGGACAATATATCATGCATTAATCTCATAAACGTAGTTGGTGCATTACATAGGCTAAATGGCTTGACTAAACACTCATAAAAACCTTTCCTGGTTTTTAAGGCGATATTCCAGGTATCTTCTTCTTTGACTCAAGCTTGGTGATATCCAATTCCAACTTGGTGAATTATTTTTCTTGTCGCAACTAAACCAAAAAATCATCTATACTAGGTAGGGGGTACTTGTTCTTGAGCATGATTTTGTTCAAAACCCTGTAATATACACACATCTTCCAAGTCCCATCCTTCTTCAACACGTTTATGATGGGTGACCCATATGGTGATGTACTTGGTCGAAAGACACCTTGTTCCAACAATTACTGCAAATTTTTATTCACCTCACTTTATTCTATAACAGACTTCCTATACAACCCAATATTGGACAATGGGGAGTCTTGAAATAGTTGTCTCTCATGCTCCACTTCTATCTTAGGTGGTAACCCTTTAGTCCCTCGAAGCACATCCTTCTATGCCTATAGCAGCTACTCTAATTTTTTTTTTTATGTTTCTTATAACACCACTCTAGGGATTACTTGCCTCTTATTGACTCCTATTCAAAGTGAATTTATATTAAAAATAATAAAAAATACTTCTTGCTGGAATTGGTAAATTTCTTGGCTAGCCCATTTTCCATGAATAATGGGGTTGACACGGCATCCTCCTTAACTATAGGTTAAAAACTAGGAAAGTCAACTTTTGATTAGCATAAATTTTGCAAAAAAAATCTGATTGACGTGCTTCTTATGCTGCTGGAAAGGTCTCTATGTGTATAATAATATGAAAATTTGAAGTGCTAAAGAGACAAATTTTTACCCCCAAAAATGTCATTTGGTGCCTCAAAATTCTCCTATAAGGTTTCAGACCTCTTTTCTCCAAACTTGGCGTTACTGCTAAAAACAATCTTGTGAGTTGATTCATGCAAATTTTCCACTCCAAATGCATATATATTGATGAAAAAAAATATAATGACCCAATTAGGATCATAATGGTTCCATATAATGGTGAGATGTCCCTAACCCAAGGTCTTCAACATATCCCTGATCATATGAATCTACAAGATGCGAATAGATGGGCTGATGTCGAGCATGGTATAAAATGTCTGACTATCGTTCAAGGAGGTAAACTAGTTGGAGGTGCGAGGGAATGCACCAATGAGAAAAATGGATCCCAAGGTACCTAGTACAATCCACTAAATGTGAATATATGAGTTGATGTCAAACACTTGCAGACTCGACCGATGAGAATTTAATGATGTAAACCCAATGTAGATCACAAGGAAACCTGCCACTGAGGTATGCAAGCTCCATGGTACTATCGAAGGAAGGAATTATTGTATACCACATCAATAGAAATTGAATGAATAAAAAGGTGATGTTAATGGATGAAGCCATGAGATGATGAAGTACAACTAATACAGGTATGGACGACTCAAAAATTTCAGCAGGAAACTATAGATGGCTGACATAAGTTGAGACTTCCCTTGATCACAGAGTGACACGACATAAAAGTCACTTAGAAACATGACTAATGAGCACCACATGATATCGTGCAACAACACAAAAGGAAATGAAGCATGCTCGATATTACTGAAGAGTAACCATTCATAGGATTAAACAAACTCATATGTATGGTATGGCTCCTAGGAAAGCTAAAACCCAACTGTGAGATAATGATATAGACAGGTGCCATGTTCAAGGGTGACACGATTGATGCTACCATTTTGATGACTAAAATAAATAAATTTTCCCTTCCCTTTTCTCTTTTTAGTGTAATTAATGCTTTAATGTGCATGAAAGAGCAGAAAATTATGCTGAATAGGTTCATTTTTCATAAATTTAGTCACCGAAGCTTGAAAAGGAGATAAAAAAATACAAGGGAGAACCTTCTAGCCATAATAGACTAGAGTATTCTTTTTTCATAACTAGTCTACTTAGTTAATAAAATGGTTAAAATTATACTAAATAGATTTCCCTTCAAGAAATTTAATGAGCATGAAGGAGACAAGTTCACTCTAAAATATCTTCTAAATGGAGTCTAAAAAAGAGTTTAAAGGAAAATCCTCTTGGAATAATGACTGGTATAAAAGGTAACAACTAGTTTTGTTCATGGTGGAACTTCTCAAAACATATATAAGTCAAAAGCATGGCTAATAAGACCACTGATCGGAATTGTTCCTCAAATAAAGGGTAAAACACCAATTGAAAGTAAATGATAGTTCAAGTAGATGATCATGGCGGAATGAGGAAACTAAGGCGTGTTCTACAAAAATAGGTTAATAAAAAGTGGCAATAAAAAGGGAGAAAAGTGAGGATTACTCTAGGGGTATAACAAAAGATATGACCAAGAATAGAACATGAGGCTCAAATTCTAATTCATGGAAGGTGTTAGTCATCACTAATTTTTTCCTTTTTATAGATGACTAAATGCTTATCCTAGATTTCTAGAAACAAAATTCATGAATATTGTGAGTTCTAGAAATCTCACTGCCTTCATTATCCTTAGGAAAATATTTTCACTACTTTACTATCCTATCATGTCATGGTTAGCCTATCACTCCCAGAAGACCCATCATAAGCTCATACCACTCATATTCACTATGTTTTGCCACCTCTAACTCCAACACTCTATTTTGACTTGCATAACTCCTACACTTGCCACCTAGGGTCACCAATCAACCTACTCATTCTTGTGTTTCCTTGATGCATCAAGAATTTATGGTCTCAAAACTATCTCTCTAGGCTGTTTAGATAAATCAAAACCAGTAGTTTTGGGTTTGCAATGCACAATGTTTTTCAAAAACTCTGTTTTACACCTAAAATCCCTAAGTCAAGTTCTTAGCCAAAGGCCAAGTCCAAAAGCCTGCCTCTCGGTGATCTAGGGTTTAATAGGTTATAGGATTTTTTTGGTGTTCCAAATCACTCCTTTAAATTTTCCAAGAAGGTGAGAATAAATGGAAAGGAGGTTCGGCACTTGTCTATCCAAAATAGATCAAAAATCCCTCAAGAAAGGCCTCCTTGGTCAAAGCACAAATTCTGCAAAAAAACAGTTGCCCATCTTATACATTTCTGCATAAATGATTGAGATGGCTATCAGTGGAAATTGAGGTAAGGTAAGAGACCAACTCATCACTAACAACATCTACAAAAAAAGAAAAGGAGGCGGTCCTATGTTTATAGAGAATCAGGGTTTTTAGGACCAGTTGGCTAAACAGTGTTTCCAAGAAAAAATCCAATGCAAAAGGCCACAAGAATATAGGCATATCAACACAACCAAGCACAAATTGAAGAACTTTTTTTAATAAATTATAAATGAATAAAGGAAAAAGGTGAGGTGAGTTGAACATAAATGAATGAACTTGAAAGGACTATAGAGAACTTAGAAGACAACACTAATTATTTTTCTCTAACAACCATAAAACCTAAAGATTTGGAAGGAAAAGCAAAGTAGGTGAAATAAGGATGATGGTCCTCCATCATGACAACAAAAGGTTAAAAAAGATATCAGAAGGTGATTCCTAGGGTTTTTCTAAGGAAACATTGCTTCACTACATCAAAGGGAGAGAATGCAAAGGTTATCAGTGTGAAGGAGACTAAGCCTTCAAGTACAGTCAATTTCCCTCAAAATGTTCAAAAGCAGAAAAACATAAGGTTGAGTGTCAAAATGGAAAATTAAGCTGAGCATGAGATCATTTTTGAGTGACTGAAGGTTATCAAACTCCGAAGAGTGACAAAAGGGAACAAAATCAGATGTGTCATAGGCACCTGCAAAAATTAGAAGTGGAAATGGAAGACATAGCGTGGTAGGATTCACAATCTTTGTCAAAATGGACATGTCACTGTCAAAATCAGTAAAAAGGTGAGGAGAAACATGTTTTAAGGTCACTAACATCTAGACATATCAAAAAGGGATGAAAAATGTTTTGTCATTTTCTCAATACGGAAATAGGTTTCTGACAATGCCAAGGTTGTCAAAATATTAAAAATACCTTTACATCTTTTCAGCACACCCTCACCAAAAGCAGAAAAATCACTTTGGCAAGTTGCAAATCACCTGCAAAAAAGGTCACTGGATATCAGTGAAACTTACAAAGTGACAAAAAAAAACTTAGCAAAAGTGGGTTTTCTAAATTTGATTTATCTTTCAAAATGTATAAAGGCTCCTAAGTTATCATTTCTTAGCTCACTTTTCATTTTGTAAAGAGAGAAAAAGCCTTCAAGGGAAAAATCAGGGTTTTTGACTATTTCTGGGCAAAATTTCCCTGGCGTTGCGCAGATAGTGGCGCTATGGTTACAAGGCCTAGCGCTGTGCAAATCTGGCATTTCCCTATTCAAATTAACTCTACATTGCACTAATCCTGGGTGGCGTTACACGTAGACAGGCCTAACATGCCCAGGACCCAACAACCTTTCTAAACGACTAGCATTGCGCTAATACAAGGACACGGCTACCGACACTGCACCCACAAGCCAACCCGACTGTTTGGGCAGGGCACTGCACTAATGTAGAAGCCATCCAAAAAAAGAAAAAAATTTCCCAAAGGCTAAAGATCATCCTCCAATTTGTCTCCAAAGGCCTGCAAAGGAGCTAAACCTAGTAGGTGCCCTCTTCCTCCTCCTCCTAAATATTTTTTCATCTTGATAGCTATGGAATTATTAAACCCTAGCTTTGCAAACCCTAGGTCTTATATTCCAAGTAAACCTCTGTTTTTAGCCTCCATGAACAAATTAAGTGTCATTTGAGGGAGAGTGAATTAGTGTGGTTACAATTCATACTCAAGAGAAGCCCCCTTAGGCTCCAAAGCACTCAGTCCTTAAACTAGTCTCCACATCACTCCTTCATAGAACTTTCCCTCACCACCATTTTCATTTTGCTCCTCCAAACCCTAGTTTGTCCACAACAGCTCCCATCACCATGTCAAGGGAAAAATATAGTAGCAGCAATGAAAGATTCCAAGGGCCTATGAGGCCAAATGACAAGGGAGGAAAAGTGAACAGATTTGAACCTCAAATCACAATAGATATCACCTCATCTCCCATTATCCTCTCATGTTTCCAGAATTTGGGATGCTTCTAATTTTGTGAGAAAGTCAAACAAGTACAAAGCCACCCAAAGCTCACAAGGATTTTTATCCTTAACCTGCACAACAAACAATCCATCCTTGCAAGGGTGGATTTTGAACTATCAGTAGACATCATCTCAAATGCTACTGGTATCCCTTCTTTTGGTGAAAAATCATTTAAGAAATCCAAATCGAACAAGGATTATTATGATTCATTTATCAAGACTAGGTACAGACAAGGCTGCAAGTCTGTTTTTCCTTTCTCACACCTCAAACAGAGATTTTCACCCTTGATGAAAATCATCATGAAGTACTTCACCTATGAGGGGAGATGATCTAGGCTTTATTCCTATGATCTTAGACTGCTCATGCATTTCACAAGGGTTAATATGCTCAACTTGCCTTACTACCTCTATAGAAGTATGGACAAAATGTCTTCTATTGTCAAGAGAAGGAGTCATTCCCAACAAATTCAAAGTGTATTTCACCATTCCTTTATCAAGATGGTGGTATTACATAAGATGGAATAGTAGGGTATACCTTGGGAGGTATTCATAGCACATGAAGTCTTCACGAGCCCACATCCTCCTCATCAACCAAACTTGCCCTGCTCATCTACACAAGTGCCCTCACCTCAAGGAAACCTCCCTTATTCCCCTTATCTTGATGCATCAAATGAAGAGGATGAGAGTGGAAATAATTGACAAAGTAATGCCAGTGAGGGTAATGGTGTAGATGAGTCAACTCAAAATGATGGTGGGGTAAATGATGATTTAAGACCTCTAGGAGTAGAAAACATGGAGATATATGATGATGATGGGCTAAATCAAGAAGATGAACAGAGTGCTGACAATGAAGGAAATGAAATTAGTGAGGAAGATGAGGAGCTTGACAGTAAAAATGAAATGAGCATTGATGATGAAAATGCAGAAACAAAGAATGAAGAAGAGGACAATGACAAAAATGAACACAACAAGGACAGTGTAGAAACTAAAGCAACACTGATACCAATGAGACAAACCATAATGACAAAGAGGCAGATGATAAGGAAAATAGTGAGGGACAAGACAACAAATAGGAAAATAGTCATGACAATCATGACAACAATCAACCCTTCATTGATTATGACAATGATGACAGTGCATAATATGAAGGTAACCCTAGTCATGATGACAATGAAAAATGGGAAGAGGCTCATAGTCTAAATGATTATCACAGCTATGAAAAAGAGACCAACAAAATTACGATCACACCTCTTGCATGCACATACCATAGAGGGCCAGGGCTAGTGTTTGTTGCCTCTAAAAGGCAAGGGAACATGCCATATTCTCCAGCTCAAAATCCTGACAAGGGAAAAAAAAAAGATGTAGAAAGGTGAGAAAGGTAAGAGAGGTAGGAAAAATAAAAAAAAGCCCCAATTCATTGACCTAGACAGTGATAATGAAGATGAGGAGATGGCCACTAGAATACTACTCCAAAGCAAAGATGCACAAATTAGGGAGCTGGAGAGAGACTTTGAGATGGCTCAGCATTTCATTCAATATTATAAGAATGAACACAAGTATTTTAGCAAGATAAAAAGGGGTCTTGCTCTCCAGAAAAATATGACCAAGCATTATGCAATGAAAAACAAACTTTCCTGTGCCAAACTGAAGAAATCCCTCATTGAAATTCAAGCACTAAAGAGAGGAGAAGACCAAGCTAGACTTTGAATTTTTGCATCAATTTCCCTATAGGTCTCTAAAACACCTTGAAGAAGAACTCCACAAATTTTGAAGGAATTTGGGCAAGTTTTTGTTTTTTGAGATTTTGGAGGCCTATTAGCGCAGCGCCATTGGCACTACACTTTTCCCTCAGGCATTAGAGGGAAAAATCTACACTTTTGGATTCCTCATGGCTGGCACACTATGCTCACCAAATTTCAGAGTAATTGGATCAGTTTTGACCCCTCAAAAGGTCACAAAACACCTTGTTTTTCACCATTTTGCCTCCTTTTCAGGCCTGGCACTACACTCAGAGAAGTCTTGGGGATTTGAATTTTTTAACAATTTATAGGTGCTCAATAAGAAAATGAAAGCCATATATGGAAATATGACTCCGTAAGCTTTCCAACGAGCCATCACGGAGAAGACTCCAACATCGGGAAGCCCACAAAACGTGGCTGCAACATGACCTATTTTTTGCCTAAAGTGGCACTGTGCTAATGGAAAGCACTGTGTATTTTCGGCCAAAAAGTCAAAAAAATGCACAAATTGATGGCAAAATTATTTTTTAATGTGTTCTTGGGCAAATCATTCCAGATTTGACTGAGGAATTATGTTATGTTATCTTTCATTTATTAGGCTTAGATATTATGTGTCTTGGGCCTTGCATGGTCTTCAAGCACATAAATGACATTTATGATGAAATTAGGGTTTCTAGAAGCCTCTTATGGTTTCCACCTCCTCACTTGCTAAGATAAATAGAGCATGAGAATTCCTTTGTAAAGGTTGGCATTTGATGAGTTTTGAGAGCAATACATGGTTTTCTTGAGTTTGAAGAATAAATTGGTCTTGTGGAGTTTATGATATCTTGTTTTGATTAATGATGAAGGAGGATATCTTACAGGATCCCTAAGCTTGGTTATTGGTGAATTGATTCTCCCTTATGTTATTTTTTTCTCATGTTTTCATTATGTTTCCATCCTTCTATGCTGCAGTAGAACAAAAGAGTATAGGTTAAGAAATGTTCTCCGAGGCACCTTAGCCCTTCCTATTTCTACTGTCTTTGTGTTTTCCTCTGTTGGGTTTGTTTAAGGAATTATTAGCTTCTCCTTAGACCTCCTTAAGCTTGTTTATTCCATGAATGGCTCAATATAGTAGCTTCAAATATGTTTTATGCAAGAAAAATTTTAGGGGCTAATATTCGTAGGTGGGCTAATTTTGCATGGTTTTTCCAAAAAAAATATTCGCCAATTTGAATTTTTTTCTACAAATTATTCGCCCAAATTTTATAGTATAAAATTATGTTATCCTAAAAATAGCCAAAAATATATAGAGACTATATATATTCATTAGAAATTTGGATATCTTTAAAAAAATATCACCAAAAATTTTACAGCTTGCGTATTAGGGACTCGTAAGATTCACCAAGGTTTCTAAACTTTAAGATAAATTTCCATCCTTAAAATTTTCCTTGGCTTTATGGTTAGTCCTGCCTATTTGATGTTATTTAAAACTCTGTTTTGGAATCTCTCTTTGAAGTATTACTTGTCAGGTTTTAGCCAAAGAGGCCATGTTTTGATCATGCCCTTTGTCCATGCTTGAGAATTTGCCTTAAAGTTCTTTGTAGCTTGATCATTGATGTTTAGGAGTTCCCTCTTCATTGGTTAAAGTTATTTGTTATCTTGAATGTTTTCTAAATCTTGAAGGTTAAATCACTAAAAGTTATATTAGTTTCCTGCTTTCTATGGTTCACTAAATTGTTCATTTTGAATTATTGTTTGCTTAAGTTTAATCAGAAAGCTATTATTTTTCCATGTCTTATGATGATGTCCTTATGTTGATCAGTTTTTGAGACCATCTTGTTTAAAATGTATTTGTTTAAGGATTCTTCACTGCCCTTAGACACCTACTTTGTTCACCAACTTATTGTTCATTCCACTTCACACATACCTTAAGGATCCATTTGACCAAGTTATATTTGCCATGTTATGCATCTAGTTTCATTGTTGAGATATCCATGACTTTCATTGAATCCATATCCCAATGATTTGAATACCTCTCACTCCACCTATTCTACTTGACCATCTTACCCAACCAAAACAAACAAAAAACCCTACACTTAACAACTAGCATAAAATCAAACCCTAGAAGCAAAAAGTTCACATCCTTTGCATAAAATAGAGAGAGCCCTCTCTGATTCTAGGAAGGCTAGGTCCTAGTACTCCAAAGAATGGTCTTATGTTACCCTATGCATTTGGTCTACCAATCTATCAAATCACAGGACCCTAACAGAAGGTCAGAAGGAGGGATTTTAAAAAGGAGTAAAAATGACTACATGATAAAAATTCAGAAAAGAGGTGATAGCTAGGGTATCCAAGATTAGGTAGGCTCTACTACCAAGCTACTATGTGCATAAAGAAGAGTGGTTAATTTAATAACTTTATGGGATCATAGTTTAAAACCAACTACGACCAAGGAGAAGGTTATAATCTAAAGGAGCAACAATAACTTCAACATTGACGTAAGAAATTTCTTCCCCTAGCTCAATTGCTAACATTGGAAGAACCCTGTTAGGAGTGAAACAATTCCAATGAAATACTTGTAGAGTACTAGTGGACTTGGATATTGTTGGAGAGACAAGATATTTCTATCATGATGCTAATATAGCAAAAGTAGAGTATCTTCATACACCAATGTGTGAAGAATATCCCTATGAAAGACCTAGACATTAATTTGAAGGATGATCTGGTGGTAAAGTTGAAAGGCATCTTTGTCAACATTGAATTTGATGAGATTTGAGTCAAAGGGATCCACCCATCCAATTACAGACATCAAGTATTTGCATTATTAATTGAATCTATGGAGAACCTCCAAAATAGACATGGCACAAGGAGCTTGGGATAAATCTTAAGCAATATTGTAATGTTGTGTACCTGGCATAGATGGGTTGTGTATAGTCTTACAAACAACACCCTTAGGTGGGTGATAAACTAGCACCATAGGCTTATCTAACATGAGAGGTGTAGTGGAACCAGTTGGGGTGGTTGAGTGCTTAGAAGAAGAAATTGACTCAGGAGGATCATATGATTTTTCTCTCATGGAAATAGTCATATATAATGGTTTATGAGGCACAATACTTGCTAAGGTTTTTCAAATGGGGTAGCAAGCTAAGTCCGATCGATTGTGGGGAAAACTCCACGGTTAAGTGTGCTTGATCTATAGGTGATCTGGGATGGGTGACCTCCCAGGAAGTCCTGGTTACCGGATGCAAGCCCCAAACGTGATGATTGGTGTTATGTGATTCATTTCACCAGTTTCAATCCCACTTATTCACCCCTGTGAGCATCACCCAATGTAATGAGTGATAAGTACACTATTCAAAAATCATGAGAAATTATTCCGTTATGACTACCTCTCATGGACCTGGTCATATTGAATGGTTCATGAGGCACTATACTTGATAAGGTTTTTCAAATGGGGTAGAAATCTAAGTGGGCTTGATTGTGGGGAAAACTACGTAGTTAAGTGCGCTTGAGCCAGAGGTGATTTTGGATGGGTGACCTCCTCAGAAGTCTTGGTTACGCGGTGCAAGCCTTGGGAGTGATGATTGATGGCATGTGATCCATTTAACTAGTTTCAATCCCACTTCTTCACCCTTGTGAGTATCACCCGATGAAATGAGTGCTATGTGGAATATTCAAAAATCATGAGAAACTAGTCAGTTATGACTAAGTCTCATTGAAATGGTCATATTTAATGGTTCATGAGGCACAACACTTGCTAAAGTTTTTCAAATGGGGTAGAAAACTAAGTGGGCTTGATTGTGGGGAAAACTCCACAGTTAAGTGTGCTTGAGCCAAAGGCGATATGGGATGGGTGACTTCCCTAGAAGTCATGGTTACCGGGTGCAAGCCCCGGAAGTGATGATTGATGCTATTCGATTCATTTCACCTGTTTCAATCCCACTTCTTCACCCCCATGAGCATCACCCAATGCAATGAGTGCTAAGTGGACTATTCAAAAATCATGAGAAAGTATTCATTTATGACTACCTCTCATGGAAATGGTCATACTTGAATGACTTACTTAACGCAGTTGAATCCCAAAAAATTATATCTAATATAATGCACTGCGGAAACCACTCAATACTTAATGATATACCTTGCAGCAAAAAGAGATCAAAGATGAATAAAAAGATGGTAGACTATAGAGATTATAACTATGAAACAGATGAGAAACGTGGTGTTGGGAACTCTTATGACTTAGAAGACACATTGAGGAGTTTGAAGGAAGAATTAAGGAGTTGCAAAGCAGATAATGATAGAATCACGTAGGCATAGGAGAAATAAGAGAACACAATGCAGTGATCCTTTAGATTTTTTTAGAATTGAAGAGACAGGGACCACTTCAGATCAACTATGTATATGAGGATAGGAAAAATGGGGCCTATGGAAGTAGATCCCATAGTAGGCATAGGTCAGATAGAGATGACACGATCATAGATGGTAAGTTCTTGGATACTCCGGATAGGAGAGCCAATGTACACAGGTTTTATTCTAGTGTTCGTTCTGACAGGTTTCATTGTCATCATCATTATCATCCTTACATGAGGATTGATAGAGGATATATGCTAGATGAGTTTAACAAAGCAAAGAAACCTACGTTCAATGGAGAAATGAAGATATCACAAGATGTAGAAGTATGGTTTCTTGGAATGAATAATTTCTTTAGGTTACATGATTACTCAGAGAACAGAAGGCCATAATAGATGCATTTAGTATTAAAGGTAAAACATATATCTAGTGGTAATATATAACGAATGTCATAGATATTTATGAGGAGGAATTAACTTGGAGTGAATTTGACAGACCATTCATGAAGATGTATCTATCAGAGAGATACTATGACGATAGGGAAAAGGAGTTTTATGAGCTAAATATGGGCTCTATAACTGATGAGGAGTACACCAGCAGAATTTTTTTTTGTTAAGATATGTGCCTTACGTCAACAAGGAGAAGGAAAAGATTCAAATATTTCTCAGTGGTTCGTCTGTAGCATTCAAAGCCAAGATTCAGTTTGACGAGCCTAGATCATTGGAGGATGTCATACGGAAGCTAAATAATTCTTATGGGCAATCAAATCATAGGTATAATACTAAGAATGATTGGAAAAGTGATGGAAATAATAAATTGAAATGTGATAATAAGTGAACAAGGCCTCAAGGCACAGGTAACAAATATAATGCAAACTGCATAAGAAGTTCAATGCATCTGATAGATGTCGATTTTTTCAGTTTGAGGAGAAGAAAAGGGGTGCAGGATGGAAGCATTTAAATTTTTGGACTTGTGGAAAATATCATCATAGGGGATATTTTCCACAACATCGGGGTGGTAGACTGCAGATCTACAGTGCTTAGGAAGCACAGACAGTGGGGGCTATTGGAGATGAAAACTAAGCTTTGTGATCAAGTTGTTTCTATTTTGATTGGCATTGGATCTAATTATTGTTATATTAATCCTCACCTAGTGGATAAGTGTGGTTTGAATAAAGAAGAGCATGCAGAGTCTTGGTTAGTGCAGTTGACTATAGGTACACACAAGTGAGTTCATCATTGCATAATAACTTTTGCATTTGAGTTGAATGGTATGTCTACATCATTACAATTTAATGTATATCCATTATGTTTGTATAGCATGCTTTTGGGTATGGACTGGTTGTATCTTCATAGGACCAAAGTGGACTATTACGACAAAGATATTGAGTACTTGGATGAATATGGAGAATAGAGAGTCTTGTAGGGTACTAGGGGCAAAACCAACATCAAATACACAATACATGATGAGAACAAGGAACTAATAGAGTTGAAGCTGCAGTTAAAGGAAATTTTTGGAAAATGTTACATTATGCCAAGTATATCACCATGGGGTGCATCAATATTTTTTGTGAAGAAGAAGGATGGTACCCTCAAGTTATGCATTGGTTACAGGAAGCTGAATAAGGTGACCATTAAGAACATGTATTGGTTTCCAATGATTGATGACTTATTCGATCAGTTAAAGGGAGAATCAGTGTTCTCGAATATTGATATGAGATCTAGATATCCTCAGGTATGCATCAAGGAAGAGTACATTTACAAGACAAATTTCCAGACTACGTACGAGCATTTTGAGTTTTTTGTATTTCCTTTTGGTTTGACTAATCATAAAAATATTTTTATATGTTTGATGAACAGTGTGTTACCTCCTTATCTAGACAAGTTTGTTATTGTATTCCTTGATGATATACTATTATATTCTAAGAACGATAAAGAACATATTAAATATTTATCAGGAATATTGAGAATATTGTTGAGATACCATTACTTGTATGCCAAACTTAGTAAGTGAAGTTTATTTCATACACAGTTACATTACTTGGGACATTTTGTTTCCAAGGAAGGAATAGCAGTAGATCCAAAAAAGATAAAGGCTATCATGGAGTGGGCATCTCCTAAGAATGTGGATGAGGTAAGATCATTTATGGGATTAGCGGGTTACTACAGGAGGTTCATTAGGAAATTATCTCACATTTCATGTCCCATCATGTCATTTCAAAGAAAAGGTAATAATTTTGAATGGACATAGGAATGTATAACAATTTTCGAGTTGTTGAAGGAGTTGTTGAAAAATTCTCCAACATTAAATATTGTAGATCCAGACAAATATTATGTGGTACTCATAGATGCTTGCAAGAGAGGACATGGTGGAGTTCTTATGCAGGAAGGACAGACAATATTTTATGACTCGTGAAAACCAAATGAGCATGAGTAGAATTATGTGACACATGATCTTGAATTGGCAGTGATCATCCATGCATTGAATATATTGAGGTGCTATCTTCTTGGCAGGAGGTTTGTACTGATGACTTATTATAGTGGATTGAGGTATTTATTGGACCAAGTGAATTTGAATTCCAAGCAAGCTAGATTCTTGTCGACGGTGAGTGAATTCGACTTTAAGATTAAGAACAGTAAATTTAAAGAGAATAAAGTTGCAAATACTCTTAGCAAGTAGATATAGGTGAATCATATAGCAGCTATGAGTTCTTATCATATTAGAGGAAACTTCAACCTAAAATTTTCATTGAAATTTTCATGTAATTTCCATATCATAATATGTCAAGCAATCAAAAATAATTAAATTTAAAAAGAGGTACATGTAAATATTTTTGAGGGAAAAGAAGAAAAACTACTTTTTATAATTGTTTTTTTTACTCGTCTGCCTATAGGTTTACTCAAATTTCAAGTATAGAAACTCATTGTATGAGAATTTAAATTCCACATGCAATGAGTACCAATTATGGATACTTTTTAGAAGACCTACCTCGATAAAAATTGCAGATACATTAAAAAAACGCATTTCAACACGTTTTATAATGTATCTTCAACTTTTATCAATGTGGGTCTTCTCAAAAGTATGCATAATGGGTACTCAATGGCTGTAGAATTTAATTCCACATCTAATGAGTGTTTACACATGAAATTTGAGTAAACATATAAGGATATAAGACTCAAATACAATTAATAAAACTAGTTTTCTTTTTTCCCTCCAAAATTCATAATTCTTATTTTATTATTTTATTATTTTTCCTTAGGAGTCTACTTTTAGGCTGAAATTTCCTCTAAGAGATAGACTTACAAGATCTCACCTTACAGGAAGGTCAACAAGATATAAGATACATGGAGCTCATGCACATGTTATAATATAGTACATGTACTGTTGGTAATTTAATTGATCTGAAATTACTTCATAAATTATCGACTAGGGCTTGTAAACTGATCAAGTGTAATTGCACCATTTGTGCTAGGATTCCTTATTAGGTGAGTAATTTTTAAATTCGATTAGGATTTTTTCATGTGCATGTCTTATCTAAGGATCATTTAACGCAAAAATATTTTCACTCTTGCACGAAAGGAAAATATCGCATTGACAAAAATAAAACTAATTATAAGTGAGGAAATAAATGTTACACTGGAAAAATCAAATCTTCACACTTGATAGAAAAATAAAATAATCTTAAAGTGTAGAAATAAATATAACACTAATAAAATCTAATTCTACTTCACACATGACAGGAAATGAAACTAATCTTGAATAGCACACGAAAAAATTAAATGTAAATCCTCATCATACTAACAAAAGTAAAACCTTGAAAGAAATTGTATCTTTAATTTAAAATATTAAAATAAGATGATTCTAATTCCTATATATCAATCAAAATCTACATGTAGATATCAAATCCGTTCCATTATTTTCTTCATCCTTCGCATGACAAGAAATCTATTCTATTAAAAAAACTATAATGAATTATATCTTAATTTCCACAAGTGTTCTTTAATTTAAATCACATTTATAATCACTTGTGATAGCTAAAACATAAAACTTAACCAAATAAAGTAAAAAATTACAGCTCCCAGGGGGGCCTCCCATGAGTGCAAGTACACACAGATCAAAATAGGTTAACCATGCATCTAAACACACAACACATTGGAAAATAGAGCTTTAATTAATTGATTTCAAAGATAATTTAAAAAAATAAGTAGTCACCATATATGTTTCATCGTACTAAGAGGTAGCTTTTATAACCTTCTTCATTAAAGAATTTGGATATTTCAAATCCTATCTACGTTGATAGAATTTCTTAAAATACAATGTTTTAAATGAAATAACGATTCTCCATTATTTGGTATCGAAGAAGAAAATCATGAGGAAAAATATGAGTTTCAATCATTTTCTCACTCGCTTGATCTGTCTTTGGACTCCTTTTTCACTAGGTTGACTTCCACATTGACCTACTTATACGAGCGTCCTTATCATTTTCTACATGAAAGGAACATGTAGATATCATTTTTCTAGCTTCCCACTACTTTTTCATATGCTTCATTCGTCCACTTATGTATTGGAACCTATAGATTCTTCAAGTAAGCTCCATAATTGACAAAATTCAGTCACTTGTGAAAATATTAAATCAAATAATAAAGAATAACGAAACTATGATTAAAAGATTATTAAATACATGTTTTTGCCGATAACCTTGCAATATGACACTTTATTAAGATTATTATGGTAAAAAAGGATGAAAATTGAGTTTAAGGAGAGTGTAGAAAAGGAATAATTTTGGTCTTCAACATTCCCCAACATAGAAGATATTGCATGTCCTCATGCACAAAATTTGAAAATTTTGTAACCCACACTATCATTAAGCTAATTCTGCGTCTTGAGAAAGAACATCTAAATCAATACTCCTTGCTTTTCTTGTACTCATTTCCATCCTTGGTTTTTTCATTAAGATCCTCCAGAACAAAATTCTGACCTTGCTCTTGAGAATATTTTTTTTTTACCTTCTTATTTTTCTTGTATCGGTAGCAAATATGTAGGAGAATATTATCATTTTGATTCTTTTGAATGTCATTTTGTACTTCCATTACTTGATTTTGTTGCTTCATATGCTTATTCAACACTTCCAGTTCATAAATCTATTGTTTAAGAGTATATTCAATCCTAGGCTCTTTTGGAGGATTGAAATAAACTTCTTAATTTAAAATTTCTTCCTAATTTGATAATGAATCAACAGTTTCCCCTTTGGATTTCTGTTCAAGAGACTCTATATAATCATAGTTTGCTTGTTTGATAGGGTTGACTTCTGGGATTTTTTCAGAATATTCACTCATTGGTTTCTTAAGTTGTGCACTTCTTCTTACCTTTGTTGGTGACTTTTTAATAGTGAGGGCATGATTTTTCTTACTAAATTTTTCTTTCCTTATTTTTCCTTTCGATGGGCCTTCATATTTACTCATGGATTTCTTATTTCTATCATTCTTTTGTTTAAGTTTTTCTAAAAATTTGCAAGAGGGGTTTCATAATCAGAATAATTACGAGACTATTTGTTTTTAAGAATAGGTTTGAGGTAAATTTTATTCGACTCTTCCTTGTTTTGGAACTGGGTTCATCTCACTCAACCTCTTTGAAATGATTTTGAACCAAAAAATCCTCCCAATTATCCCCTTTACTCCTTAAATGAGCTTCAATAAAAATATTTACTAACCCATGATGATACAGAGCATTATCAATAAAATGCATTTTCCTTTGGATATTAGCAGCCATTTTTCTTAAACTACAGAGTATGAAATATGGTATATTGATTTCATTGTCACTAGTGAAATGAATCAGAAAACGAGCATGATAAAAGAACATATTCCCAAACCTGCCCTCACAGGTTATAAACTTCTGAATGACGAACAACAAATTTCTCAATTTAATTTTTAGGGTTGTAACTGGAATTCCTTTCTTGAAAATTGAGATATCCATACCTGGGTTTTTAAGGAAGACCTCCCACTCTTTTTCCTTTATTTTCTAGTTTTTAAACCAACTTTCCCCATTTCTTTGTAACTATGTAGCTTATTCCATGAACAATTCTGTGAAGACCAACTTGATATCCCCAATTTCTTCTTCTATCCCATCAGAGGCCCAAGAAAACAATTTAGTGACCTCCTTATTGTACCCATTGAACTTCTGAAATAAATGTAACCATTGTTCTTGCTACAATTTTTGCTTCACTTGGGGATAGGCTTCAAGAAACTTGGTCCCATTTCACTTAGAATGCACAATAACTCCCATGTTGAGGAAGTCTCAACCCCTAATTTCCCTTTTCAACGGAATTGTGGAGTTTTAATGGCAAAGGAAAGATTTGGGTAGCAGTTGAGATGTTTTCAGTGAAGAAGAATGAAACACAGTTGAAGGAAGTGGAATATGATGCGAAGAAATGTGATTGGATGCGGAAGAAATGGGATGATATAAAGAGGAATCAGAGTAAATTCGAATGATGGCAATATTTTTAATAGATGTTTCATACCCTTTTGATAAGAGATGTAGATATTTCCTAAATTGGATCATGATAAGTAATGCCATGTCATAACAGGGATAATTATTATGTGATATGGCAGAGGAAACAATTATAATCATAAATTTATATCATAACTCAAATTTTCTTTTAATATTTGACTAATATCATACCTTTTATTTTTCCTTATAGATGTGTTCTTTAGTAGATTTGTTCTTTTGTAGGTTGCTTAGGTTACTCTAGCTCTGATATCTCCATCCATGTTGCAATAGAGTTTTTCTTCACATGGATGTGTTAGTTTAGTACCTATTTTCCATGTAGGTGTCCATGATACATCTTTTTATCCCATATTCCCTCATTTTAACCCTCCATAGCTTTGAATATGAGCCTCATGTCCTCTTCTTTTTCATTGCATGGCTATACCCCATGGGGATTCCACAACTACCTTTTACCTTTTCATGACTCTTATGCATGTTAATTTGATATAGTCTCATTTTCATCATTGCCATCACATTTCCCTTCACCATTTTTCCGGTGTTTGTTTGATGTGTTTTACTTTCATGGAGGGACCTCTATGATGAGTGGTTCCCCTTTCTGTTGGAAATGTTGTCATTGATGGCAAAGGAGATAGCAAAGGTAAAGACAGGAGCAACACCTAAACTATCCATAAGGAAAAAGAGACAGAGAAGTGGAGTTGAAAAGCAGTGTAATACAGTTTGCAGATGAATTATTGAGAAATTATTCATTAATTGAGTTTGTATGGCATAGACTTTGATTGAAGACTAAAACCCCGTGGTAAAGACTTAATATGCTTGGGGATGAGTTGGAACATTGCTTAAATGGCAGAAGAGGCTGGAGAGGGAGCCCGAGAGCTGGAGAGAGGCAGAGAACCTCTTCAGTAACAGAATAGGAGAATAATGGCCACCGAGTTGAATATCTGGTTGTTATGAAATTGTAAGAAGAATGTATGATAATGTGTAGAAATGGTGTCCAAAATATATGTACTTGTGGGGAGGATATACAAACCCTGTGACGAGAATTCTGTATGAATGAGACCCTGTAGCAAAGTATTTATAAGAAATGCATAAGAAACCTCTGCATAAGAATAAACGAAACCGTGTTATGTATGGTGGAACTCTGCGTCAGAATATGAAAGAACCTTTTATAACAAGAAACCGTGTATTGACTGCAGTAAGAGTGGAGGCAGAACCACAGTCAAATGTACAGTGTGAATGGAATGGGACCATAATCGAAATATATATATATATATATATATATATATATATATATATATATATATATATATATATATATATATATATATATATATATATATATAATTGAACGAAGAACGGAACCTGGAACACAGGGAGAAGCGGAACCTTGACCGGAGGAACCGTGAGGGGACTGAAACCACGAGCGGGTTCACGGAGGTGGATTTCCCAATTCCGCACCACCTTTCGACCATAAGGTGGTTTTGCAGAAATCGCAGAGATTCCATAGACTTCGTGACACGTGACATAGGCGGTATTGGAAGCCACCATTTAACTTTCAATTTCGCGCGTTATACACTGACCAAAGACGTCGAGCGAAATGGATATAAACCATTGATCTGGTGGAGGAGCATCAGACGGAGATCATTGAATGAGGATGCACGAAGTTTAATAAAAGCGCATGGAGATTAAGCCAGGTACGGTGCGTTCCGTGGATTGGTCGTTTGACTGAATTGTGGGGCCTGGCGGAGTCATATATATAAATGAATTGGTTTAATTATGGTTTTCGACGTTTTATGGTCTTAATATAAGGTCCAAAGGTAATATAAAAGTCAGAGATACGTGCAATGGACTCCGGGTATTAATGTAAGGCGGCAACCTTGGTGATCATGTTCGACAATAAAGTTGAACTCGTAATTATATTATATATTGCCACGGTCTTGACATTTGATTAATTATAATATAATTTAAATATGCGGATGTCGGGTTATTCATATGGACGAATTTCATATATGTGTTGAGATACTATGGTGTGCATATAATCGTTAATTGGCGCAATATGAAATATGAAATATGTGAACGGGGCCTAATACATGTACATGTAATGGACTGTCGGATTATAACTGAAGAATTGAGATATTAAAATGAGCAGAATTTTTTTTATTAAAGTTTGCCAGCGTAGAATAAAGAGAACATGCGAGAGTGCCCGAATTGGGAAAATGATTGGGCATGAGTTTGGGATGCATTTACACACAGTGATGTGAAATATTGGAATTTACTGGGACTGTGGGTACTGGGATAGTGAACAGGTGATTAAACATAGAGATGAAAGTTCGTGAACAAGAAAAATATAGGGATTCAAAAGAGCAGAGAACAGGTGAAATGTGCAGATGACAGTAAACAAAGAAGATGCAGAACAACTTCTTAACTGTAGTAGAAAAAGAAAAAAAATCCGGTAAAGCCAAAGTTCAGAAGAGGAGCTGAGTGATATTGAAATATGTAATTAAGAATGTGAATGTAAATGTTGTAATTAATTTTTATTGATTGTGATGCAAAGGAAAGTATCCTAAGGCAAAGAAAAAATCCCACTGTAGCATGAAATTGTGTACATATTATTATGATTATAAATTGAGTTGGATAAAGAATTGAGCAGGCAGAAGACCAAGGGGTATGACCATCCATTTTTAATTCCTAGAGGAAAACAAACAGTCATCAAGAAATTCTATAAGTAATATCATTTTGATATGCCAAAAGGGAGTTAGAAGAGAGAGTGTGTGTGAGTAAAGTGAATGCAGAAATGAAGCAGTGAAGCAGAGAAGAAAGAGGAGCTGAGTAGAGAAGAAGGAGAAGCTGATAGAGAATCTGAAAAAGATGCAGAGATGATACAGGGTAGATATGAGAATATATGAACAACAGAGAAGATGGAACATAACAGAGCTGATATCCAAGGTAAATCAGCAAGTGTTTCTCTTTTGAAAGAGTAAGGAAGTTGGAGCTTCCCTATCAAGTTGTAGCTTGATAGATGTCAGTTGGAGCTGACTGAGGTTGGAACCTCCTATAGGTTGATGCCTGTAGAAAATAGATGGGAGTTGATGCTTCCACATCAAGTTGTAGCATGATAAAATGCCAGTTGTAGCTGACTGAAGTTGGTGCCTCCTGTAGGTTGGTGCCTGCAAAAAATTAATGGGAGTTGGAGCTTCCTTGAAAATGTCAGTTGTAGCTTGCAGAACTGAGGTAGGAGCCTCCTGTAGGTTGGTGCCTACAGAAAATCAGTGGTGAGAGTGAGTTGGAGCTTGCCTTTGCATCACAACAATAATAAGATGTGGTTTTCTCCCTTCATGGGTTTCCACTTATATCTGGTGTCTCTGTGCATGATGTCTATGTGTTGATATGGTTTATCTAATCTGCTTAATACTTGTTGCTCACATATTAAGACTGATGTTACATTAACAAATATGTTTGATACTTGCTGCTCACTAATAAAGATTGTTCACATATTAGGTTGATCATGAAGTGAAGGTGTAAATAAGATTTAAGAAAAAGTTTTAAAAGTCCATGTATGTGTTAAACTGATTCACCCCCCCCCCCCCCCTCTCAGTTTAACTAAGGGTTCAACAATTGGTATCAAAGCAGGTTCCTTTGGTGAAAGCTTAATAGCTTGAAGAAGATTTGGTTGAGTCATGGACTATCAAAATGTACCCGTGCTAAATATAACAAACTTTCCTGCATGGAGAAATAAGGTTAAGACAGGTTTAATAGCTGATGAACCTGAGGTATGGAAGCTTGTTTGTGATGGTTACTGCACAGACTCCCCCACGGTGAAAGAACAACAGAGAAATGCCAAGGAAAAATGTGTGATATATAACAATCTTCATAACAAGGACCTTGAGTTAGTAATGGATTTAACTTCAGCAAAATAAATCTGGGACAGACTGCATTTCATGCATGGAGTAGACACTGAGGATTGCATTGTCAAGAAGGAGAAGAGAATTAAGAAAAAGAGAAATTCATGTCAAAAAGAAGATGTCCAATCAAATGAGGCACTTGCTAGTGTGAATGGTAGTAAGAGCCATGAAGAAATTGCAGCTGAAGAAAAACCCAAACTTGACATAACTCTGACTGAAATAGAAAAATTGAAGAATGAAAACAAAGACCTTAAGAGATTGGTACAAATATGTGATGAGAAAGAATATGAAGATAGGAAAGAAATTATTGGCCTAAAGACACAGCTTGAAGAGGCAAAGAAAATAGAAGACACTCTATTGCAACAAATGAAAGAAAAAATTCAGGAATGTGAAAGACTGGAGGAAGAAGTAGTAAGCCTAAGAAAGAACTTAGAAAAATCCCAAAGAGAACTATTAATGAATACACCTCTAATAAAAGGGTCTGAACAGTTGGACCAGATTCTAAATGCACAAAGGTCACCTATCATAAAGACTGGGATAGTATATGAAGGTGAAACCAGTAAGTCCAAGGTTGAAGACAACAAGAAAATCATTTTTGTAAAAGCTGTAAAGAACAGTGAAGCAGCTCAGAAGATTCCCACATAAGAAGAATCCAGCAAGAACAAGATTTGTAAAGAAACAAACAAAATAAAGCAACAACATGAAAGAACAGAGAATGAGAGGATGAATCAATCAACTGCTAAAGGCTCATATGCTCCTAAGGATGTATTGAAAAAATTCAGAAGATGTCAAAAGAGGTTCCTCCCTCCTATGAAAAATAGCACATGTTTTTCCTGTCACAAACAAGGACATAATGCAACATATTGCAAGACAAATCCAATCCAATCCAATCAACAAAGGATGCAGCAAAAGAGAAGAATCCCTCAAGCAAGCAAATGGAAAGAACAATCTTTCACCAGGTACACAAATCATTTCCATGGCTATTGTTATGCATGCAATAATTTTGGACATAAAATTGTTGATTGTAAAATATATCCAAGAAGAGAAACAAAATATTATACATCAGCTCAAATGCATTTTGGTCAAATAAGATGTTATGTATGCCTCAAACTTGGTCATAAAGCAAAAGACTGCAATCTGCCATATACATTAAAGAACTCTAGACAGATGATGGGATCAAGCAAATCAAACAAAACTATGAATTTAAAAGAAGTGCAGACATTATGAAGAACCCAAATAAACTATGGAAGGAAAAGAGGAAGGGGGAGCCTATTACCTCAATAACATAATGAATCCTTCATAGTCTCAGGGGGAGCAGCTCTAGGAAACAAAGCTTAAATCCATCTAGTGACAAATATGAAGCAACATCCCAAGGGGAGAGCAGTTCATATATAGACCCCATGAAAGTAGCCTGAGAAGAGCTCCTTGGAATGAAAACAGTTATAAGATTACGAAGGGAAAGAAAATTTCTCTAAAAGAATACTATAGAGGAAGAAGATCATCTGAAGTATTAAGTAGTAGACAAATTGATGAAAGAAGAGAAGATAGTAAGAAGCCTTGGTGGTAGAGAGAACATCAGCTATGAACATGTAAGCTTAGAAGACATTAGCACATTAAGTATTGATCACATTGTGTATCATTCTACTAGAATTAACAATGAATCACATTAAGAAGATTAAGTAAGAAAAGAGTCTTCTATCTTGATGTCAGTACATAATTGATCTATGAAAAGTCTCCTTGGAGGAATGAAGTCAAATAAGTGACAAATCTCTGAGTAATCAGCCCATGAAGACTCATAGTATAGAAATTGAAGATGTCCTTCTGAATATCATCATGTCAGAACAGTTGAAGTGGTATATATAAAGCAATATAAAGCAGCAATGATTCTGGAATTGTCATAGCAAAGGAAAATGCAGTGACATTCCTTTGAACAGAATGACAGAATAAGAAAATAGTTAATGATGAAAAGATCAGATTGAGAATATTAATGACTGTTGAGGTGAACAATGGAAAGCTCAATAGAATAATTTATGAAGGAAGTCTTAAATTATGGGTAAATGTGCAAGCTAAAGTGAAATCTCTGCATATTTTATCAAAATAATATCAATTGATGGTTAGGTACAAGCAGCATGCTTATCAACAGATTACCAAGCATTATCAGTGGAGCAGCAGTATGATACTGGTCCACAGGATCAAAGGACTATGGCAAGAATGCATCAAGGTAAAATTCCCAGGATTATCTGCATTCAGCATGAAAAGGTCAAGAGCAGTGCTAAAGGATCAGCATTAGGTTTACACTTGAAGGATTATATTATGCATTGCAACAGTATCTGTTTCTATATATATAATTGCATGCCTTCCTGAATTCAGTACATATATCTTCAAGGCCTCTTTCTGAAAATTGTTCATAAACTGGGTTAAGTTTGTTAGATAAGATATAAATTAAACAACTTGAAGATGTTTTTGTTGGAAATAATCATGACAGAATAGTTAAAATATCTGAATAATGAAGGACTAGTTGTGATTACCATCTGAAGCTCAATTTTTTTTTTCAAATCATCTAAATCCTACTTCAGCACAAAGGATTTACTGGTAATCCACCTTTAAAGAGAGATTGATTATTGACATACATACCATTATGTCATAAATAAAACTGCAAAGCTGATAAGTGAAACTGACCAATACATTGAAGGGTTTATTTTGGAAATACATTGTACAAGAAGGAAAGTCAGTTGGCCTCTAATATTGAAAGATACTGCCTTATCCAATCATACATCTCTGATTAGATAAAGCTGGTACAATGTGTTCTATGAAGGAACATTATCCTCACTTTCAGCCTTATACTAGTGAAAGGAGACTGTGCTTTGGACTGTACCAATTTACAATATATATTCAAGTCCAATAATCCTCAAAGTGTTCTCTCAACAAGTCTTGTACATCATTCTAGAGCAGCATGGTACAAAGTTAGCAGAAGAGGGCCTAAACATAACTCAAAGAAAGGAAATGCATAAAGAAAACCAGCAAATGATCAACCCTTTGTCATTGATGTCAAAGGCGGAGGAGAAAAAAAAAGGGGCTTTCAAAAGGCAAGCAGAGGAAGTATGTTGCCATCAATGCCAAAAGGGGATACTGTTGGAAATGTTGTCATTGATGGCAAAGGAGATAGCAAAGGTAAAGACAGGAGCAACACCTAAACTATCCATAAGGCAAAAGAGACAGAGAGGTAGCAGAGGCAGCAGAAGCAACAAAGGAATTAGAGACAGAGCAGTGGAGTTGAAAAGCAGTGTAATACAGTTTGCAGATGAATTATTGAGCAATTATTCATTAATTGAGTTTGTATGGCATAGAGTTTGATTGAAGACTAAAACCCTGTAGTAAAGACTTAATATGCTTGGGGATGAGTTGGAGCATTACTTAAATGGCAGAAGAGGGCTGGAGAGGGAGCCCGAGAGCTGGAGAAAGGCAGAGAACCTCTTCAGTAACAGAATAGGAGAATAATGGCCACCGAGTTGAATATCTGGCTGTTATGAAATTGAAGAAGAATGTATGATAATGTGTAGAAATGGTGTCCAAACTGTATGTCCTTGTGGGGAGGATATACAAACCCTGTGACGAGAATTCCGTATGAATGAGACCCTGTAGCAGAATATTTATAAGAAATGCATAAGAAACCTCTGCATAAGAATAAACGAAACCGTGTTATGTATGGCGGAACTCTGCAAGGGTTATGTATGGTGGAACTCTGCGTCAGAATATAAAAGAACCTTTTATAAAAAGAAACCGTGTATTGATTGCAGTAAGAGTGGAGGCAGAACCATAGTCAAATGTACAGTGTGAATGGAACGGAACCGTAATCGAAAAATATATATATATATATACATAATTGAACGAAGAACGGAACCTGGAGCACAGGGAGAACCAGAACCTTGACCGGAGGAACCGTGAGGGGACTGAAACCACGAGCGGGTTCACAGAGGCGGATTTCCCAATTCCACACCACCTTTCGACTGTAAGGTGGTTTTGCAGAAATCACAGTGATTCCATAGACTTCGTGACATGTGGCATAGGCGGTATTGGAAGCCACCGTTTAACTTGCAATTTCACGCATTATACACCGACCAAAGACGCCGAGCGAAATGGATATAAACTGTCGATCTGGCGGAGGAGCATCGGGTGGAGATCATTAAATGAAGATGCGCAAGGTTTAATAAAAGTGCACAGAGATTAAGCCAGGTACGGTACATTCCGTGGATTGGTTGTTTGACTGAATTGTGGGGCCTGGCGGAGTCATATATATAAATGAATTGGTTTAATTATGGTTTTCGACGTTTTATGGTCTTAATATAAGGTCCGGAGGTAATATAAAAGTCGGAGATACGTGCAATGGACTCCGGGTATTAATACAAGGCGGCAACCTTGGTGATCATGTTCAAAAATAAAGTTGAACTCATAATTATATTATATATTACCACGGTCTTGACATTTGATTAATTATAATATAATTTAAATATGTGGATGTCGGGTTATTCATATGGACGAATTTCATATATTATATGTGTTGAGATACTATGGTGTGCATATAATGCTTAATTGGCGCAATATGAAATATGAAATATGTGAATGGGGCCTAATACATGTACATGTAATGGATTGTCGGATTATAACTGAAGAATTTAGATATTAAATGAGCAGACTTTTTTTTATTAAAGATTTCCAGCATAGAATAAAGAGAACATGCGAGAGTGCGCGGATTGGGAAAATGATTGGGCATGAGTTTGGGATGCATTTACACACAGTTAAGTGAAATATTGGAATTTACTGGGACTGTGGGTACTGGGATAGTGAACCGGTGATTAAACACAGAGATGAAAGTTCATGAACAAGAAAAATACAGGGATTCAAAAGAGCAGTGAACAGGTGAAATGTGCAGATGACAGTAAACAAAGAAGATGCAAAACAACTTCTTAACTCCAGTAGAAAAAGAAAAAAAAATCCAGTAAAGCCAGAGTTCAGAAGAGGAGCTGAGTGATATTGAAATATGTAATTAAGAATGTGAATGTAAATGTTGTAATTAATTTTTATTGATTGTGATGCAAAGGCAAGTATCCTAAGGAAAAGACAAAATCCCACTGTAGCATGAAATTGTGTACATATTATTATGATTTTAAATTGAGTTGGATAAAGAAATGAGGAGGAAAAAGACCAAGGGGTATGACCATCCATTTCAAATTCCTAGAGGAAAACAAACAGTCATCAAAAAATTCTATAAGTAATATCATTTTGATATTCAAAAAGGGAGTTAGAAGAGAGAGAGTGTGTGAGTAAAGTGAATGCGAAAATGAAGCAGTGAAGCAAAGAAGAAAGAGGAGCTGAGCAGAGAAGAAGGAGAAGCTGATAGAGAATCTGAAAAGATGCAGAGATGATACAGGGTAGATATGAGAATAGATGAACAACAGAGCAGATGGAACAAAACAGAGCTGATATCCAAGGTAAATCAGCAAGTGTTTCTCTTTTGAAAGAGTAAGGAAGTTGGAGCTTCCCTATCAAGTTGTATCTTGATAGATGTCAGTTGGAGCTGACTGAGGTTGGAACCTCCTGTAGGTTGGTGCCTGCAGAAAATAGATGGGAGTTGGTGCTTCCACATCAAGTTGTAGCTTGATAAAATGTCAGTTGTAGCTGACTGAGGTTCGTGCCTACAGAAAATTAATGGGAGTTGGAGCTTCCTTGAAAATGTCAGTTGTAGCTTGCAGAATTGAGGTAGGAGCCTCCTGTAGGTTGGTGCCTACAGAAAATTAGTGGTGAGAGGGAGTTGGAGCTTGCCTTTGTATCACAACAATAATAATATGTGGTTTTCTCCCTTCATGGGTTTCCACTTATATCTGGTTTCTATGTGTTGATGTGGTTTATCTAATCTGCTTAATACTTGTCGCTCACATATTAAGATTGCTGTTACATTAACAAATCTGTTTGATACTTGCTGCTCACTAATAAAGATTGTTCACATATTAAGTTGATCATGAAGTGAAGGTGTAAATAAGATTTAAGAAAAAGTTTTAAAAGTCCATGTTTGTGTTAAACCGATTTACCCCCCCCCCTCTCAGTTTAACTAAGGGTTCAACACTTTCCATCCTGTTTTGTACTTTATCCTTAGGGTGGTCCCGTCATTTCAAAACAATTTTCTACACTTTATACCACATATTTTTCAAGGAAGACCTTCCTTTGTGTCCTTCTCATGCTTTTTAAACACTAAATCACATCAAGTATCATTTTACCTCTTTTTTGGGATCATGAGTACCTAACAAAAAATACACCCTATATTGAGAAGAATACTACTTGTTCTTCAAGATTGTTAAACAACAAGTAATAAACCTTACTGAGTATCATTTTATCTCTTTCTGGGGTTCATTTAAAATGAATTAAAAATACACTATCGATCTTACTTGTATTCTCTTCCTTTCTCCTTAAAATAAGAAGGAAATCACAAAAATTAAAAATAGGAAAAGGGAGGAATTATTTTTTTATTATTCTATCAATAAAAATGGAGCCATCAATTATGTCACACTTCAACATGCCACTTATTTGGTTAATGACCTAACTGTCAGGTTTTAGCTTTCCTAGCATCCCTACCATACATATGAGTCATTCTTCTATTTCAACTAGTTACTCAGTCATTTTCTAGGCTTTTAATCTAGGAACTAGTAGTAGCTTAGAGCTTGTAAACCTTAGTGGAAGGCTTCGTCGTAGCCGATAATGAGTTTACCTTAATGGGATATTGATTATTTGAATCCAAAAGTGTTCAACCTCATCACATTTATTCACACACGATGGGTTTTTCTAGGTACCTTGGGGCCCATTTTCATAATTTTTGGGTCCCTTTGCATACAATATGTGAAGATGATGAAGACAAATCCTCAGATAATATGTGAAGATGATGAAGACAATCCCTTAGATAATAAGTGGTGGTTTATTGTAAAATTTTATATATCTTAATTTATATACCTTTGCAACATATAACATATATTAAAAAAGTATATACTTATCATACATAAAAAGTTTATTTTGAATATATAACTATTATGCATAAAATAGTATAGATTCATTATAATTAATGATTTACTACATAGAATTTTTATGTTTAATACATTACTATTATATTTAAACTAGCATAGATTCATTGTAATTCCTAATCTACTAAGTTATGAGATAAATAAAATATTTCAAGATATAAATATTATATCTAGTATAAAACTTGAAAGAAAACTTATTCGTGATTTAAGTTATTCATCAATAAGAATATGAAAAATCTTATATATCTTAATTTATTTACCTTTGCAATATATAGCATATATTCACAAAGTATATATTTATCATACATAGAAATATTATGTTTGAGACATTATGATTATATATAAACTAGATATGAAAGTCAACAATATATTTTTTTAGTTAATCATTTTTCCACTTTTTACTATAATTCTTTCTTGTAAGTTATTATAATTTTTTTTTGCAATTCTAGTTGCAAATTTTAGTATTCTTGCCTAATGTAAAAGAGAATATGTGAAGATGATGAAGACAATCTCTCACGTTATAAGTGGTGTTTTATTGTAGAACAGTGTATTGCTTAATTTCTATACCTTTGCAACATATAACATATATTGACAAATTATATATTTATCATTCATAGAAATTTAATTTTGAATATATTACTATTATGTATAAATTAAAATAGATTCATTATAATTTGGGATCTACTAAGTTAACACATAAATCAAACCTTTCAAAATGTAAATCCTATTTTGAGTATAAAACTAAAAGTAATTTGCACTTTGAAAAATTTGGTTCCTCTCCAATTTTGTTAAATAGAATTATACTAATTCTTAATAATATTATTTATATTTATACAAGTTTCACAAATGAATATTCTTATTTTAAGTTTTATGAAAAGCATAATACATGTAGCTACATGTTTTACCAAAGAAGTTAGTGGGAATTATCTTATAAAATGTTTTTTTGTTTAATTGTATGTTTATTAATTAGATTTATGAAGTTTTTTTATCTTTATTAATTATACATTTTGAGATATAAATCATTATTAATGATTCCTATTTAATTTTTTGTATAGCATTGTATGATTATTATGATTTTTTTGGAAAAAATAGTTTATAATTTTATTAATAAAAATAACATTCCAATACAATAAACTAAAATGAATAAATATATTGTTTTAGTTATTTTTTAAATTGAGTTTATATTATGTGTTATTATTGTTATTTTTTTATTTACGTTTTATTTTGAACATTACAACATTTTTTCTATATTTATATTCATATACAAACACTACAACATATCTTCATATTGAACTAATATTTAAATGTTTTATATTAACATCTCCCATATTAAATTATAAAATACCATATTAAATTATAAAGTAGAAACCCAATCAAATGTTTTCAATCTAGTTGAATAGAAATGTATAAATAGAAGTTTTCAATCATGTTGAATATAAATGTAGTTTGGTAGTGCAATATAAATAGAGGTGGTATGGGGAGATTATTAGGAAAAACAAAATATTTTAACCAGAAATGTTTAATTTTATTATAAATAAAGTTGGTGTTATTAAATTAATATAAGTGAAATTGGTATTGAAATATAGTTAAAAGAAAATAAAATTTAATTTTAAAGTTAGTATTAATATATTAATTAAAATTAGCATTTATTATTACTATATAATTTGTTTTTTTTTAATATTAATCTTTAAATTTATATTAGGATTGTAAATGTCTAAATATTAGAGTTAAATCTGTTTGATTCTTCTCTGACATTTTCTATAAACCTGTAACGATTAATTAGTATTTATTATTTATAAATATTAGATGAAACTAGCATGTTAAGTTGATAGTATACTTGGGGCTCATCTTTTTTACCTTGCGCATCTCATCATTCTGGGCTGATATAAAATAAAATAACATGAGAAATTTGTCAAAGACAATCCTTCATGTATTTGATATACAAGACAATAGGCCAAAATGGTCAAAGGAAAATTGTTCAAATAAATAAATAAGCGAAGCCTATTGGCAGCTGCTTCAATAGTGCGATCCGTTGGGCAAAAGAATAGGAAATCCCAAACGTTCAATACGCGATACGTAGGAAGCTCTGTAAAAAAATAGAACCAAATTCATGCAGAAAACCAAAACCAGCATGCTGGAGTCGGGATTTGGAGGACGCATTCATAGCTTAATTAGAAAAGTAGATCAGAAATCTGGTTTTAGCAAGATACGGGGGGGTTTACGGAATTAATGGTTATCCCTTTGGCATTCTTACACGCAGCCTGAGCTCCAGTATTCGCAATATAATTCAAATTCACTGCTTCAAGTTGGACACCTTCACATGGCACGGTCTTACTGCATGCCAAATTAATGGCTTGCTCAGTCGCTGAGGTTCCCGTTATATTCTTGTACACCACGTTAGTGAGCTTCACGTTGGTACCAGATTCCTACACCGCAAATTAGGCAATATAAAAATTAATACCATTGTCAATTACAAAACTCAGTGCTCACCTCAATATTTAATAATATCATGTATGTAAATAAAGAAATATTGAAGTTGTTGAATGAGAATGAGTTATGACCTGGCCAGAGCAATGTGGGCAGTAAAACTGGTCAATGATGATTGGATTCGCTACGTTGTTCATTACTATGTTCTTAAATGTTAGGTCTTTAGCGAAGCCCTTGCCTCCGGGCCATGTTTTGATCCTAACTCCATTCTGGGTGCCGCTCAATTGAGCTCCGTCAACAGTGACGTTCGTGACTCCATTGGGAGATGGATATTTGCCAAGGCTTCCCACGCTGCATACATATACCATGCTCAACATTCCAATATTCTCTGCGCATTAATTAAAAATTGAAATGTTATCCAATAATTTACCTGATTCCATGACCGGGTCCACAAGTAACCTGTTCAACCAGAAGATTGGAAGTACCTTCCAAAATACCGATACAATCATCTCCTGCACAGTATCCAAAGGTAATCGTCAATAATATTATATTATTAAATCTTTATCTTTGATACTTATATATTGTCCACCATCTTCGCCAACAGAAGATGAGCTTTGAAATGGAGATGGGAAATTATATGATCGAGTACGTACCTGTTCCAATGTGGATATTTCGAAGATGGACGTTAGTAGAATCAACGTGAATCCCATCGGTATTGGGGCTGTCACCGGGAGCCTGGATAGTCAATCCTTCTGCCAGCACATTGTCACATCCATCAAGGGAGATGTGGAACTGCCTGCTGTTAATGGAAGCAATGCCTCTCAACACCATATTCTTATTCCCCGCCAATCGTAATGTCTGCACATAATTAATTATCATTCCATTAACATCCTGCACGTGCTTGTTATAAACTCCTAATTCATTCATGCTAAACACTACTCAAATTCATGATCATATATTTTATGTTAAGAATGGGCGGAGACTCAAATTGATCATATATATGTTAAGAATGGGTGGGAGGCTATACCGCAGGCCCTTGTTTGCACTGCACAGCACCAGCACCAGCACCAGCGCCAGCGCCAGCGCCAGACAACAACGTAACGTATTTCAGTCAGAATGGGGATGTGTGATTTTTATGCTCTTAATTCCAAATCACGAGAAATAAACGAATAACATAATTTGTTATGCTACGTACCTGTTGATTCTTACTACACACGTTGTTCCACCAGGAGGCTCCATTTCCATCTAAACTTCCCCCGCCGTTGATCGTTAGACCATCTACATTCGTGAACTCCAACCAGTACAAGTTGCTGTCACCTTTCCACAAACTATTGTCCGTTGGTGCAATGAGGTCCCCAATTACCTGCCAACAAACAAGAAGAAAATTTATTGTTGCTCATGAAAAGCGATTAAATCTATCACAAGTACATCTTCATAAAATAATTTCTGGTTGCTCGTGAAAAGCGATTAAATCTATGACAACATCCATCTTCATATATACGTAGCTCCTAATTCTTACCTGCACAGTTACGCCAGCATTCTTACAAGGTCCTGTAAACGAAAGTGGAGCTACCACATATTTTCCTTTTGGTATATTGATCGTAGACGCTTGAGTAGAAGAACAGGCCGCATTCCAAGCTGCCAGAAAAGCCTGGATATAGCGCATACAACAACACATGCTCATCAAATCGTCAAAACCCATATACTCATGTACTCATCATCAAATTGTCAAAACCCATATACCCATGTACTCATTATAAGATATATAGTGCATACAACAGCACAACATCATCAAATTGTCAAGACCCATATACCCATGTCATTATAATTCATTAATTGATCACTTCATTGTTGATAGAACTCAACTCAACTCCTGAGTCCTCACCTTGCTATTCTCTGTGATGCCATCACCTTTTGCACCATACTGCTGAACGTTAAACGTGGTACCGCCGGAATAGGAATTGCCTCCTAGTTTACCTAAAGGGCTAGGTATTGAACTCGCTCCTGGCAACACAGAAGAACCTGTGAAACTCACAGCCAATATAAAGAGAAGAAACTTCATCTTCAATATTAAAATAAATAAAATGCAATCGAGTGTTCTTTTCAAATAAATGAATGTGAATGCAATCGACTGCCTTTTCAGCGAAAAAGCAATCGACTGCCTCTTCACCAAGACCCACACTCGAAAGCTGAGTTTCAACAAAGCTCTTGATTTTGGATTGAAACCCCACTCCTTTATATATACAACGATTGCGGAATTCCCTCAACCAACGTCATAACTTTTTCTAATTTTATTATATTTAATTGATTTATTATTTTCCATGATAACTAATTACTGGCTGAATATAGATTTACACCACAGATACAGGGATTCGATTCGTAAGTAAGGTAAATAATTGTTAATCAGTTTTCCAGTGGTCGTGACCAATCCAGATCTCTTATACAAGTATGTAAACACGCCCGCTGACCACTTCCGTTCCATAGGCCAACTTGAATACTCTAAAATTAAGAAGTTGTTGTTACATCACTCGGTGATATTGGTATTCATGGTATTAATTACATATTTCCTTAATCGGCCCCAATCGGAGTGGGCACTTGGCAACGGCGTCTTAAATGGCATTGACAGTTGGCTGTGGTACTCAGCTCAAGTTATTATACCATAATGTGGGAGCTGCATGATGGAACGGAGAGTAATGAATTCGCATGCTTGTCAGCCTGGGATGTCAGAAAGGCTAGGGAATGTATTCAAGTTAGAAAGCTTGCTGCATTTTGCCATGCAAAGACATTCTTCAGTGCAGACGCGGAGGCAGCACCAGAGATTCTTGGACGCTCTCTCAACCAGGCAAGCATTTCTGTTGGGGTATGTATTTGTCTGTCTGAATACCGTAGCTGTTGATGTTTGTAAGGGTATGGTAGCTCTGTCTTATATTATGTTTCTCCCGCAGTTTTGGATGGACTGTAGCTCGGTACCTCCGCTTTTGAGTCATGTTGATCCCTGTTTCCGGGATCCTTGTTCTTTTTTCCTGGTTGTTATAGTTATGTCATGGCCCAGATTAGTGTCAGTCTTCTCTGGCACCTTGCAGTTGTGCGGGTTCAATTTTGACGGTCAGTTGTGGGGCTCGCGGCATCAGGGGGTAGGCTTAGTTGTTGTTTTAAGTGGAATTCGCTGGGTTAGCGCTTGTAGGTGGTGCCATCCTGATGTTAAAAGGGGTAAATTGCAAAGGTCTCGCTTCGGGTCATTTCCATCTTTTATACCCAATTTCAGTGCAAGCCATTGGGGTTTTATTTTCGTCTGTTTGTTGCTGTCTTGAGAATGGGTTTGGTTTTGTTCTCACTTCTTTCGCCTCACAGGGATACCATTTATGGACTCATTGTTAATCTCTTATAGCTGGAATGCAGTGATGTTTAATGTTTTTTTTACGCGCTCTGTTATTAGCCCTGTTCCTGCCTATTCCATGTGCTCTGTTATTAGCACGCGCTCAGTTCTGTTACATTTCTTACGGCCCATATCTGATCAGGGTTCTCGTTTTTGGAATTGGGTTATGTGGTTAGTTTTCCTATGTTCTTCGGGCAGACACAGCGTCTCTGTTCACTGGGTGGCCACCGGTTATTTATATGCTGTTAGTCATTCCTTCATCGTTTTCTCCTGCCTATCTTTGTTTTTGAATAGGCTTCTCTCCACCATGGGGAAGCGTCGTTCTTGCTATCAGACTGGTAAAGGAAAACAGCAGGCCCAGTCTGAGCCTGCTCCTAAGAAGCGTGGTTGGAAATCCAATCAAGAGCTCCTTGAATCCCTTGCTGCAAAATATGTTACAGGTAATTCATCCACTATTCGCCATGAAATCCGTGGTTGGGAATGGGACATTCAGACTGACCCTGAAGACAATGAAGTGGAAGCCGAGATCCTGGACTTCATCACTGACCCTAGCAATACCCGGGGTCATCTCACTTTATTCCAGCAGACTGTCCATACGTACTGGATAGTCAATTTCCTTATAGCCAAGGCTATGCAGAGTTTCCCTCCCGTTCAAGCTAGGACCACATCAACTAAGATTGAACCTCACTTCTGGACCTGCTTCAGGATATGCAAAACCAGCTGTAACATATCAAGATCACCCAGTATCAGGCTACTGATCGCATTAGCCAACTAGATGATCGGGTAGGCCGCATGGAGAAGCAACTTCAGCAGCTGCAGCAAGTTGATATGCTTGGGTCAACTATGAAAGACCCAGCTCCAGTTTACTCATCTGATGGCTAGTTGTTTTTTTTTTATCATGCTTTTTGATGCAATTATCAGTTTTGTATGAACATCTTTCATTTCATCAATATGTCGATATTTTTGTAATAGGTCAATTAGCTCATGAGGCTCATAGACGGATGAAACAGTTTCAATTTTGGTTTGTTTTTCATGCTTTAAGGTGGCCAACAGACCTAGTTTCCTACGGGCAGGTTGAGGCCACAGAATTGATTTTATATTTTTGTAACCTGCCTTACAATTATACATAGAAAATAACGAGGCCCTACCAAATTTACAAAAAAAAAAAATACATATTTCCTTAATCGCTTTAATTACCAAGTATTTTTCATCATTCTCCTCTCATTAAATGACTACATCACTAGTCTATACATGCTTCCACCAACATAGATCGCATGTATCCCAAAGCCAATAACAAACCCCAAACAATGTTAGAAACCAACTTGGAATATGGATAAAATAACCGACAACTCCAAAAATCTTTCCTAAAAGAAAATGCATGAATGACAAAATCATTAAATTCAGATTTATCATATTCTATTTTAGGTGTAGCAATTGAATTCAATTTCATAACATAACAACATTTCTATCAATGAACTTCAAACCTATTCACAAGCAACAAACCCAAAAGGCAAGTCTAGAGACTGGCTATGAATAGAGAACACACCATAACTATCACATGTTTCATTTAAATATGCATCTATTTAATATTGTCAATCACAATAGGCTACTCATAAATATTCTCCTCATTTGCATGTTGGGTAGTTCTCCACCAAGTTCATGTTTCATTTAAATATACATCTATATAATATCATCAATCACAATACACAAGAACATCAAGTGGAAAATATCCCAAAATACCTCATCCTTGAAGGTCTTGGTGTCGTAACACACGAAGACTTGTTGGATGACACGGTTGTCTCATCCATGGCTCAACCAAACAATGGTGTAAGGTTGGGGTTGCATTAATATGTATAGCTTAAATCTCATTATGACTTTGGTTGATATTGAGTGCTTCTAGCTCCCACTATCAATGATGAGATGGAGTGGCATCTAATTCACCCACGTATATTAATGGAAAATGTACTCCCCCTCTTTAGGGCCCTATGGCTCCTTTGTTTGGATATTTTTGTTTATGAATTTAGCACTAGGTTTTCATCAAGGATCCACTTTCATTTATCCTATTTTTATACTTATGAATACACTAAGAGGTGGGGGTGGTGAATCAATATATTAATATATTTGAACAATATTTACAATAAAAGAAATCTTGAACCATTCAACAATAAATCATATAAGAAACACATAGCAACACGAGATGTATGTGGAAACCAATGAAGGGAGAAACCAACAAAATTTGTGCCATATTATTGTTGTGGGCTCCAATCTATTTTTAGATCAAATTTATTGGCACCAATCAAGAGACACCCATCCCTTGATTTGTTGACACCAAACTACTATGTGTAGCAAATCTCTCTTTTATTCATTTTCAACTTCATATTCAAAAGCTTTCAAACAAACTATAGTTATGAAAACTTCTCAATCTCTATTCCAACTTGATCATGCACTACTTACACTATCTTCAAGTGTCATCTTAGCTAGATATTCAACTGTAACTTAAATCTACAATGCGCCCTATTTTTCTCTTCTCTTTACTAACTCTAATATTTCCCTGCTCGTTCTTTACTCATGACCCCTTCCACTATCATGTTAGATGCAACTAAACTACAACTCAGATCTATGGTCAAACATGGCCAACTATCATCAACCATGGCCAACTATCATCAACTCTGGTCTACTATAATGGTCAAACATAATAAATCGTGCTCGGCCATGGGAAAACATGATTAACAATCATCGACCATGGTCATCTAAGGTAAACATGGTTGGAAATGACAACCAAGGTCAACAAAGGTCAACCATGGTTAACTTTAATCAACCATGGTCAACGAAGATAAACTAAGGTCAACCATGCTCAATGTTGTAATGAGACAAATATTGTCACAATTAGACATTACAAAATTAAAAATGTGATCTTGTTGACTAAGGTCATAGTCTATCCAATCTCTTTATGTCAAAAAAATTGTCGCAACATGGCAAACATTGTCACACTCTTAGAAACATTGTCGCACTATAACACGCATTGTTGCAATGTTCCATTATATTGCAATTTATCCAACGTCGTAAGGCAAAGATGTAAATTTGGGTTGCAGTTTTGTGAGAAATACGCCCAAAAAATTCATAATCGCACTTTTCTCACCGAACATGGGTTTTTTTTTGCGGAATTTTTAAAATTAATTCAACCAGATTATTAAAATTAATTTGATCGAGCTATTATTTCCATTTACATTAAAAATGATCATTAATTGGATTTTTTTGGTCGAATTAACAATCCGACTGAAATAATAATTAAGTTGGATTAATAATTTGCATAGATTGATAATTCGCTTGGATTAATAATTCAGCCGAATTATTAATTTGACAAAAATAATATATATATATATATATATATATATATATATATATATATATATATTGCGGCCATGATTCCGCAGAAAGATTTTACACACTGTGATTTTACCATTAGTTATTGGAGGAATTTTCGATGTTGTCATCACTAGAGGAATTCACACACAACATATGTGTTGGCATGGAGTTTTTTTTTTCATTTTTTGGTTTCTTCCTGCATTCTTTTAAGTTCTTTTTAATTGTTTTTTTGCAGGATTTATTAGCGCAATTCGTCGTTGTTGCTGGAGGAATTCCATAGCATCCTCTTCATCAAATCATCCACCTCGTTCTCTTCCTCCTATGAACCTCCTCATCGTTTGGATTAGGTATTCAAGCTCTGCACTGAACTGGAATGGAACCCAAGCCGTGATACTCTCATATTTTTTTTGTTGCTTTGCAAAAGTTCTTGAAATGGAAGATTTTTGTTGTTGCTCTGTAAAAAAATTTGAAATGACCTCTCTTGTTTCTTTGTAAATATTTATGTTGTTTCTTTCTAATGTAATTTTTTTTTGTTTCTTTTGTATTTTTTCTTTATATTTTTATGAAAACGTCATTAATACAATATATGAGCAAGGGACCTATTATGATAACATTTGTGGAAACTATTCTACATGGAATTTTGCTAGTCAAGACTGAAAAACAACGTTTCAAGTGTTGGAGAAATCAGTGCACAGCTAAATAAAAGACAACAACAACAAATAAACACATCATAAAATACACAGGCATTTTAACGTGGTTCACCCAACCATTCTGGGCTACGTCCACCAAACATAGGCATCGGCAATCTTTATTATCAGACAGGAGATTACAAACTCTCACACACACCAAACAATCCGTATGGATACCTGTTATATAGAAAAGAGAATCTAACTGCCTCATAAATCCTCTCACATCAAATTTAGGATGCATTAACTCCCTCCCAACAAACTGGAGCTAATCTAGGAACTAATTCCTATTGTTGTCATTTACTGATATTTTTCCTATTTTATTGAAAACAAAAAATCTCAACAATCTCCACCTTGACAACAATTAGCCTGATGCCCTATTATTATTATTTTATCTCTTCTGCAAGCCAAGAGAAGCCAAACACCAGCGTAGCTTCTCTAACAAAATTGGTTTCGTGAACATGTCTGCACAGTTTTCCTTTGTATGCACCTTTTCAAGAGAGACTCCCCTTTCAGTGATAACCTGTCTTACAAAATGGTACTTGATCGGTATATGCTTTGATTTACTATGATAGGCTGGATTCTTAGCCAAATGTATTGCACTTTGACTATCACAAAGTAACCTGATGTTGTCCTGTAACCTACCAAACTCACCAAGCAAACCTTTCAACCAAACCGCCTCTTTGCAAGCATGCGAAGCAGCAATGTATTCTGCTTCAGTAGTGGATAAAGCAACAATGTTTTGTAACTTTGACATCCAGCTGATAGTTCCACCTGCAAGAGTAAAGACGTACCCTGAAGTTGACCTTCTCTTATCCAAATCACCTGCAAAATCGGAATCAACATACCCGCAAACAAATTCACTACTCTTATTGTAAGTGATACAATAACTACTTGTGCCTCTCAAATACCGAAGCACCCATTTCACTGCTGACCAGTGTTCTTTACCCGGATTTTCCATATACTTGCTGACAACCCCAACTGCATGTGAAATATCTGGTCGAGTACAAACCATCGCATACATCAAACATCCTACTACATTGGCGTATGGAATTCGAGACATATAATCCTTTTCTTCATCTGTATTAGGACATAAACTGGAAGAAAGCTTAAAATGGGAAGCTAAAGGGACTGACACAGGCTTCACATTGTTCATACCAAACCTCATAAGTATTTTCTCAATATACTTATGTTGTGATAGCCACAGCTTACCATTGCTCCTGTCTCTGAAAATCTCCATGCCCAAAATCTGTCTTGCTGCTCCTAGATCTTTCATATCAAATGTCCTTGCCATCTGAGTCTTCAACTTGTTGATTTCTTCAATGCTTTTGCTTGCTAAAAGCATATCGTCAACATACAACACTAAGATAATGAACATGCCATTACTTAACTGCTTAAAGTAAACACAATGATCATATTCACTTCTTATATATTTTTGACTCAACATGAAAGAATAAAATTTCTTGTACAACTGTCGAGGCGACTGCTTCAGACCATACAATGAATTCTTGAGCCTGCAGACAAATTTCTTATTGCGATGCTGAACAAACCCTTCCGGTTGTTCCATATATATTTCCTCATCTAAGTCTCCATGTAGAAATGCAGTCTTAACATCTAATTGTTGCAACTCTAAATCAAGCAAAGCCACTAATGCTAACACAATTCTAATTGAAACAATTTTAACCACTGGTGAAAAAATCTCATGAAATTCAATACCAGCTTTCTGAGAAAACCCTTTTGCAACCAGCCGCGCTTTGTACCTGTCTTCCGTATCATTCACACCCCGTTTCAGCTTGAAAACCCATTTACATCCTACATTTTTCCTGCCTTTCGGAAGCTCAACCAGATCCCATGTGCCATTCTTACCTAAGGCCATCATTTCTTCCTTCATGGCTTCTTTCCATTTGTCACTTTTCGAACCTTCTATAGCTTCCTGATAGCACAGAGGTTCATCATCGTTAGCTGTCAAAGCAACTGAAGTAACATAATCATCATACCTTCTCGGAGGGCGTTTGATTCTTGTAGATCTCCTTAAGGATGTTTCTGGTGCTTCCACAATTGGCTGACTACCATCTGTAGGAACTTCTTCATGATCACCATCTGAGACCTGTTCATGACCTACATCTGAACCCTGTTCATAATCTGATTCTGAAACCTGTTCATGACTAGAATCTGAACTATGATCATCATGACTATCATTAGAAGTGTTGTCAAACTGAATGTGCTGAAAATCAGATACATCATCCCGTTTCAATTTATTATCTACATCTAACTGTACAAGAGAGGATTCATCAAACTTTACATCTCTATTGATGATGATTTTGCGGGTAGTAGGATCCCACAATCTAAATCCCTTTGTTCCATCACCATACCCAACAAAGATATACCTTTTTGATTTTGGATCTAATTTAGTTCGCTGATGTTTAGGCACTAGAGCATATGCATCACAACCAAACACTCTGAGTTTAGAATAATCACAAGGGTGACCTTTCCATACCTCTTGAGGAATCTTGCAACCTATCGCTGTCGATGGCGACTGATTTATCACATAACAAGTTGTAGCCACCGCTTCTGTCCACAACTCCTTCTGCAAACCAGCGTTACTCAGCATACTCCTTGCTCTCTCCAAAAGAGTCCTATTCATGCGTTCAGCAACTCCATTTTGCTGAGGAGGATAAACAGTGGTCTTATGTCTCTCGATCCCTGCATCCTTGCAATAGTTTTCAAAATCCTTGAAAGTAAACTCACCACCATTGTCAGTTCTTAAACATTTTATTGTTCTACCAGTGCTGTTTTCTACCAATGCTCTAAACTGTTTGAAAACTGAAAAAACATCAGACTTTCTTTTCAACATGTAGACCCAGACCTTCCTAGAAAAGTCATCAATAAATGATACAAAATAAGACGAACCACCATATGAGGTTGTAGGGGCTGGTCCCCAAACATCTGAATGGATATAATCAAGTATGCCTTTACTAGTATGTTTGCTTGTTTTAAACTTTTGTTTACTTTGTTTTCCAAACAGACAATGCTTACAGAAATCTAACTTTCCAGACTTCAGATTTGGAAGTAACTTGCGATCAGCCAAAATTTTCAACCCTCTTTCACTCATATGCCCCAATATTTGATGCCATAAGTGAATGGAACTACTGTCATGTTCAGACACAGTAGACACAAAATCTAACCCTGTACCTCCTTCTAACTGAAATAGATTTCCTACTTTCTTAGCCTTCATTACTAAAATGCCTTTGTAAATTTTCATTACTCCACCTTGAATTACAATTTTATATCCATTTGAATCAAGTGCTCCTAATGAAATCAAATTTTTCCTTAAATCTGGTACATGCCTCACATCAGTTAATATTCTAGTTGTCCCATCAAACATTTGCAGTTGTATGCTCCCAATCCCCACAATATTACATGTTACATCATTACCCATGTACACAACTCCATCATTAATTGATTTATATTCCTTAAACCATTCTTTATGGATACACATGTGGTTTGATGCACCAGAATCTAACAACCAATGTTGACCATGATTTGACACATTAACTGATAATACTTCATCACTCATACCTGAACCAGATGTCGAACCTGTATCTGTCGCATTTGCCTCCTTCTTCTCTGTCGAAGAATCTGCTTTAGAAGATTGTTGTCGCTTCCAGCAATCCTTCTTCAAATGCCCCGATTTGCCACAAAACCAGCACTTTACTTTGCTCTTCTTCCCTTTCGACTTTGAACGCGAATTGTTGTGCTTACTAGAGCGTCTTTCTCTAGAACGACCTCTAGCCATCATTGCCTCTAATGTAGAGGTGTCAGTATTCGAACTCTCCCTGGTCTCCTCGGACAACAAGGCTCTGACGACATCATCAAATTCAAGGATGTCTGCAGTACTAAAGCTTATGGAAGTAACAAAGTGATCCCACGATTCGGGCAATGAACACAATAGAGTTATTGCCTTATCCTCTGAATCAAATTTTACATCTAGAATTTGTAATTGTACCAATAGAGTATTGAAAACATTCAGATGGTCAGTAATCGAGGTACCTTCCTTCATCCGCAAACCATAAAGCTGTCGCTTCAGGAGAATCCGATTTGTCAAAGATTTCGTCATGTAGAGCTTTTCAAGCTTCATCCACAAGCCTGCGGTGGTCTTCTCTGACACAATGTTGAACAGAACGTCATCCGCCAGACATAACCGAATTGCGCTCAGAGCTCTTCCATCCAAATCATTCCATTCATCATCTGTCACGGGTAAAGGCAGTTTGGATCTTCCCGACAGTGCTTTCACCACACCTTGCTGTACCAGAAGATCATGCATCTTCACCTTCCAGATCTCGAAATTATTCTTGCCATTAAAATTCTCAATTTCAAAACGGGCACTTTGAGTTTTCGCCATCTTGTATGAGCAAAAAACACAATAATCTCCAGAACCCAACTTTAAATAAATGAAGTTTGTGTTTAAAAAATGCCTTTGCCTTAAAAAAATGTCTTCAGTTAAAAAAAAACTTATACCTCTCACCTTAAAAAAAGGCCTTTCTCTTAATACCAAATGTAAATGGCATTTACATTTTTAAACATTGTAAAAAAAAAGACTTTTTAATAAAATCGATTTATTTAAAAAACACATGCCATATGTGACCTTTTTAAAAACTCCAAATCGACTTTTTTAATCAAAAAACTTAAATAGCTGCGTTTGACTTAATTCATATGGTAGCGTACCCATTTCAAATATCGATTTTATGAAAAAACCTTCAAATCAACCTTTTTTATGAAAACTGAAGACCAATTTGAAATCGTACCCATTTCAAATATCGATTTTCCAAAAAAAAACATTAAAGCTGAACCAAACTCACGGCATTTTCCTGCTCGGTCCGTGCAGTGCCCGCCTTAACTTCTGTGTTCAGAGAACTGCTGCTCTCAACCGTTCAAACAACAGAAAAAACCGGCCACACAGATCAACAACAGATCTGGTTTATTCATCTGACGTTGTTTCTGTCTCCAGCCCACACGCAGGTCTACGCATTAACACGCAGGCTCGCTCCAGCGTTATGAACGCATCTCCACATAGCAGCGTTTACCACGCACCAGCGACGCAGGTCGACATACCTCTACACTGGTTGAACAGCAGTCCAACACGGCCACGCACCAACACTTTCCTTTACTGCTTGTGGATGAGATTGGCTTGCCCAGCACCAGCACTCCAGTGGAATACCTCCACGCCTTACAGTTCTGTTGGACAGCGCTCAACTGTGCTCCACCTCCACGCAGCACCAGCGCTCCAATACACCACGCTCTCGATTCACTGCACCGCACCAACAATTGCTCATATATACGCAGGTCCAGCAATCACATATACGCAGGTAGGCGATCGCCCCCAACCACGCAGCAATCATGTGCTCCTTCACGCAGCAGTTCAGTTGGACAACAGTTGAATCATGCACCAACAATTCTGCGCATCAGCACTCCAACATGCTCTGATACCACTTGTTGGAGCAATTAGTGCACAGCTAAATAAAAGACAACAACAGAAAATAAACACATCATAAAATACACAGGCATTTTAACGTGGTTCACCCAACCATTCTGGGCTACGTCCACCAAACATAGGCATCGGCAATCTTTATTATCAGACAGGAGATTAAAAACTCTCACACACACCAAACAATCCGTATGGATACCTGTTATATATCAAAGAGAATATAACTGCCTCATAAATCCTCTCACATCAAATTTAGGATGCATTAACTCCCTCCCAACAAACTGGAGCTAATCTAGGAACTAATTCCTATTGTTGTCATTTACTGAGATTTTGCCTATTTTATTGAAAACAGAAAATATCAACATCAAGAAACTCTATGTGAGCCATGGGTTGATTGGTGACAATATTTTAGCGATGTGTGATAAATATAGTTTCTCGTTTCCCTCCAGATTCAGGGAATTCAATTCAGACTACCCGCTCTCCAAAGTAGTCCGAACAAATTTGGAAGGATTTTAAATTTATTATAACTCACAACTTTTGCACTATAGGTAATACATCAAACTCTTCATCGTGACAAACTATGCGTGCCTATTGCACATTATAAAGGTTGGAGCCATTTATTTAGTCCTTTTAAATTTTAAGTTCCTAAATGCATGTGTGTTGTCTTTGGGTTGAAATCCCATAAATGAAGAGGGTTGCATTAAAGGAATTTTGGTTTTTTTCTTGGTTCGAAAACAAACCTTTGATTGGTTCTTGGATATTTAAGGTATATTTGATTGGTTCTTGGATAATCTAGTTCCTGTAATTGGTCTTTAAATTTTAAGATGCATGCTTGTCTAATTTTCCTTCTATCTTTATTTTTTTCAGTTGGAAACACTTTGTGGAAAATTGATTGCATGGTGAAGTACATAACAATTTTATTAGCGTATGAGCTTCCAAAGAAAGAGAAAAAACTATAATTCTACAATATTTAACTGTCTTCCTTTTAATTGTACATGATTTAATTGTTTCCTTTTCATTATTATTTTGCTACGTGACAACTTATGTCTTGTTGCAACTTATTTCATTATTAAAGATGAAAAATTCTCCATTATATATGATAACCGTTTTCCATTCAATTTGATTGAAAGGACTAACTTTCCTTCATCTTCCGTAACTGATCACCATGTGGGAAGTTCAATAGTTGTAACAAGAGGTTAGAGTCCCTAAAAATATTTGTTTTATGTGAACTGTCTCACTATTTCTAACTGAAAATACACTGGACTTGGTTACTCATTTTTTTGAAGTGACTAAACTGTCTCACTATGGCTTTCATGATGCTTGATTAGCTAATATTTCTTCATTTTCAAATATGTTAATGATTAAATGATTTATTGTCTCACATTTTTATTTGATTTTAAATAAAAAAGTTTATTTAGAAAGAATGCATTATCTGTAGTTTTATGCTAAAAGAAAAACATAGTCCTTCTCCTATGCTTGTTCCATAAAAACATTGGATCTGTTACAGTAGTTGACAAAGTAACATAAATAGTTCTACCAACTATCATCATAATATTACTGTCAATATATACCAACTACATCATTCAAAGGATTGTGTTGGTTCATATCCTTATGAATTGTAGATTCTCCTCTAAATATTATTCTTCTAAAATCCCCATCACCCACCTGACAATGCCAATCATCTAAACAATCCTTAATTTTGATCAATTTTTCTACTGCAACCTTGACATAAATTTTAAAAATTCAAACTTTCCAAGACAACTCCTAAGGTCGACAAGAAACAACATTGATTTTTACTCAGGCACGTGACATTGTAACTACAATTGTTGTTGGAGGGTGTCTCCCGTCAACACTAAAAACCAAGAAACATGCCTTAGTTAGAGCATCGAAACACTATAGAATAAAGTATTCTACTTTAATTATAGATAGGGAAACCCCACCATATCAAGAGAAGTCATAAATGACCCTCTATAACCTTGCTCCATAGCCAAACCATCGTCTAGTTGTAGTTTGGGAATTAATAAGGTGTAGCACCCAATATCTTTGTCTAACAAAAGCTTTATTGTTCTAGTTATCTTGAAACAAGCTTTCTTGTTTGAGTTATCATATAAATGTTATTATTCCGAATGGTTCACGTTATGAGGATTCCAAATTTTCTTCAGGAGGTGTCCAAAAAGTTTGTGTATGAGAGATCTCATACTTTGAAACCATACTAACCAGTATTATAGCCCTATGTTTTAACTTTAAATATGAAAATTCCATCTTACGATCTTCTCCATTATTCCCAAAATCTGACCCAAGAGCAGAATTTAAAATATTTTGTGACATACAATCATTTCTCCAATAATAAATTGTCCCCAATTTATAAATCATATGTCAAAGGAACAACAAAAGAATATTTGCTAGGTGTTATTTGGATGAAGGAAATATTGATTCTCTTAGCCTAAGGTGGTTTTATTAGAGGTTCTATAGGTTGTGGGAATTTTATCTTGGAATTTGTATAATATTTAAAACTTATACAAAACTCGATCGCCATATGATATAGTCATTAATAAAGGGGAAAAACCCCAAATACCCAATGTCTAGGCTTTGGGCAGCTGGGCAAAGAAACCCATGTTGGGGTTTTGTGTGAACTACATTTAAAATGTCAGGAACCTTGCTTCAGTGAAGTTCAATTAATGATACTAATTGTAGGAGTTATCCTAGGAAAAATACAACACCCCACAATAGTACAGAAAATGCAAATATTTCATCAACTACAAATTTTGTAGATCAAATTATGAGAAACCTGCAACATTTGCACAATATAAAAAGTTAAAAATACCAAAGAATATGTGTACAATATGAAACCAATAATATATGCACCAACTACTCCATCTATCCTAAAAGAACCTATATTTTGAGACTGCTTATGTAATTGTTTGGTGAGTTAAGAGTTTACAGTGGATTACTTTTCCATCCCTTGATTCTACTTAATAGAAATGTGGTGCTTTTGTGACTTGAATATCAACCTTATTTACCATGTCTCCCAATATTAAATGGCAGACATATCCTGGGCCCAATAAGAATCATGCTTCAGTACCATTAACTTTTCCCCATGATTCCAAACTTTCAAAACTTTTCTTGCTTAAGGGATTACTATTTTAGTATTTCTCTTTAGACACTACTAGTTCTGGTTTTCATTCAACTTATTAGTTGGGAATTGGGATGTTTAATATTCTTCATTTATAAATAAAAAATCCTTGACAATGTCCACAAACAAACTTCTTCCTCAGTAAACCCCTGCTGAGTGAGTTTATATCATTGTCCTTTGTTTTCAAGATTCTTTTTGTGTTTAATGTTAAATGGTCTGAGCCTGTGCTTTCTTCTATAATGGGAATTATTTTTTTTTTTATTTGTGATAGGGTTTTTAAATAATAGAATCAAGAATTTTATACAACATAGGTTTCTTAAGTTAAGGTTTGTGACAATGTATTGGCACCTAATTGAATCATGAGTTTGGCATTAGAACACAAATCAGAACTAGACAATGTTGTGAAGATTGTTCTCCCCTGAGATTGTTATAGCTATGGAGTAACCATAAATAAAATGACTGAAACAATGGTTGCATTGAAAGTGAAATTGAATGAACCCACTATAAGTATAATTGAGTAAAGAATTGACTGTGAAAAATTTCTCCTCCTCAATTGCAGAGCATAAAGCTTTGGAAACATAATCACAAGCATCATATCAAAGAAGCATATTAAGGAGGAAGAAAATATAGTGTCAATGTGAAAATAAAGCCTATAACACTAGAGTAAAATAACATTGTGGCCATTACAGCAATGAAAAAGCCAAAGATGAACACAAATGAAAGAGGTTGCCCACAAGGCATGGAACTAAAACCAAATGGCCCGCAATGTTAGAAATACACCAGTTACTGGTGGATGCATATCACATCAACCAATGACTGGATGGGAAAATCTTATACTGAGGCTAATGGCTAATGACTCTATCTCAAAAATAAACTTACACTACCCAAATTTGGTTGTGGCCATTGCAGGAACAAAAATAAAATAAAAATTCCAAGTTTGTGGGATGAAATTATAATGAACGTTGCCAACTTGGTGACCAATATCTTCTAAAATAGTTTTATTTCAACACACAAGCAATAAATAAAGATCCTTACAGTGAATAAAGCCAAATTACCTTCAGTAGATTGTAAGCCTCCTCTCTAACCAAGCACAAAGTCAAAAACAGAGGGCATAACATGACGTAAAGGAGTCCGTTGAAACAAACCAAACCGAAAAAGGATGCAACCTTGGCGGATCGAAATCACGATCGCATGCAGGCCACATGATGAATAAGAGGCCTCTGCAATATGGTTGTTTTTCCAGCAGGACCAATTTTCAGTGCTAACTGAAGCAACCACAGTGCCTTAAATACAAACCATCCCACAAGGGGGAAAAAGGTGAAATTCAATGCATAAGTATAGACTCAGAGACCTAGGAAAACTCCAATATGGACAGATAAAATCTATTGAAATTCCAAAAATAAAGAGGGATTATTTCAAAAAAAATGAAAAAATTAGCTACTTGAAACTCCCAAGTTACTAATTGTTGCAAAACCCAATGTCTGATTTTCCTGCATTGAAATTAATTACTAGGAGTTTATGCTAGCATTAGTCAGTATGGATATAGATCATCCAATGCGAGATGTTGCCATGTGTAGAATACCATGGAATGGGGTAACATATCGTCACTATGAACATAATAGAAATATTAGATGATATATGATCGTCACCACTCAATAGGGCCGTTTGGTGATGTTTCACTTGATACAACCATTATTACTATTGGATAAAACAAGAGATGATTCATAAGTAGCTCTGCTCCATAAGGAAAAATACAAAATATTTTCGACATATTTTCCAGTTGAAATCCTCAAAGAACTTTTACTGAAAATATTAGGTTTTCGCTTCATAACTTCAACAAGATATCTTCCATGGTTATCTGATCAATTTGAATAAAATCTCACTATAGAAATGCAAGTTCAGATTAGGGCTTACCTTAGATGGCCTTTACACAGGGGCCAAATACTGAAAAATTTACTTCGGTAATATTGAATACGCAAAATCTTTAGAATTTTGGGTCATGCAGAGCTCTTCACATCAATCCAATGCCTAAAGCTCCCTCTGATTTGAATATTGGACCGATGGCTTCAAGCTGCAATGTGTCCGAACTAAAGAAACAAAAAGGTGTGCCAAGGAATGGGCGTTCAGTGTTCAGGGCGAGTCGGGTTCTGCAGGTTCAAGTCGGGCTCAACCCGAGTCTGCGTGCAGAACCATGATGACATGTTTAGAACAATGGTGTGAAGGGTGTATTTTTTTCACACAAGAATAGGGAGGTTGGGTGAAGGGTGGAATTTTATTTGAGGGAGGAATTAGAATTAGAATTAAATATTAAATATTAAATATAAATAATATAGATATATATATATATATATATATATATATAAAGTATTGAATTAAAAATTGAATATAAATAAATAATATATTAAGGTGTATGTAAACTATTTAATATTTAAAAATTACAACTTTCCACACACATTACCCGACTCGACTCGAACCCGACCTAAGCGCGTTTCCTTGGGCACCCTCACACGACACGACCTGACCCACCCCAACTAGGGCACAAGGAAGAAAAACGACAAATGGGTCGCACGAACATGCACATTAAGGGACACATCCATTCACAACTTAGCATTTTTTATGTAGTCTCCCTAACATGACCCGACCAAACCCAACCCGAACATGATTCCTTGGAAACCCTCACATGACATGACCCGACCCACCTGAATGAAGGCACAAAGGAGTGCCAAATGGAAAATCGGTCACCTAAACATGCACAATGCACACGAGCGGTCACAAATTAGCATTTTTTATATAGCCACCCTCACACGACCCGACCAAACCTGACCCAAATGTGTTTCCTTGGGCGCCCTAACATGGCACACCCTGATTCGTTCGAATGAAGGCACAAGGGAGAAAAAGGAAAACAAGTCGCACAAACGTGCACAAGGCACATGGGCAGTCACAACTTGGCATTTTTTATATGACCACCCTCACACAAACAGACCCCACGACTCACCCAAACATGTTTCGTAGGGCACCCTCACAGGAACCAACTAGAAAAAAATGTTAGCATATTGTAGATATGTAAAATTTAAAATAAAATGGGAATTTGGATTAAAGATGTTAGCATATTGTAAATTTATTTGTAGTATTTGCAAGTTTGTGAATGAAAGTTGTTATATATATATATATATATATATATATATATATATATATATATATATATATATATATATATATATATATATATATATATATATATATATATATATATATAATTTAATATTTTATTTATTTATTTAGAGTATTTTTTGTTTTTATATTAAAGTGAACATATGTCAACTAGACATTGAACACTAATAGAATGTTACAATAATCTAATGTTAGGTTCTAGAATATATCTCTGTAAAAAATTAAACTAATATTAGATATATAAAAAATTTAATAAATATAAATTCTTTGATTATTTTCTTTTATTCTCTAAATATTTGATAATATTAATATCTTTTTGAATATATAAATAAATACTTATTTAAAATATTAAGTTATAAATGAGGGTATTTATGGCCGACTGCGACATGGTCCCCACTCGTAAATTGCGCTTATGATAATTTTTATGTTCGGTTGTGTACTCCCTTTGTTATTTTGTTTTATTTCTTTTTTTAATGTTTTACTCTTGCCGCGCCATATAAAAGTGAAAAAGACCGAGAGGCAAAAAAAAAAATGTAATGTTATTTGTTTTGCTTGCACGGCAGTGAAAAAAGAAGAAAACAAAGCAGTGTTGGTTTTAAAAGAGATAGAGTCTGTTGTTTGAAGAACTGATATTTGTTTTGAGAAGCACTACATCTGTAGGAGTCGATCATATTTTGTAAATCCCTCTGTGTGAGGAAGAAATTTGTAATAGTTTTTTAGTTCTGTTTAATGAAATGGAAGAAATCATTTTCATGCCATCTCTGTCTGCAAGCAAATTTATTTTAATTTCTCTGTGTTGAAGAGGGAAGTTTTACTCTCTCCATTTCTATTGTTTGGAATTTCCCAAAATTCCAACATGGTATCAGAGCTAGTTTAGGCTCTTTGAAGGTTTCAAAGAAGCTGAAGAAGAAGACTTGTTGCAACGTTTTCTCCAGCAGTGTGAAAGCTCAGCAGAAGTCAAATTTCAGGTATTTCTCAAAGATAACAGAGCTGTTGTTTATTATTTAAAAGAGTTTTTTCTTTCAGATAAAAGGAAATACAATTTGTTTAAGTTCAAAGTTCAGTTTAAAAGTGATGGCTGGACTAAGCACTGGTATGAGTATTGGAAATACTCAACTTCTACAATTTAATGGAAAGAACTATGATTATTGGGCCATTACCATGAGAGCCCTATTTGTCAGCCAAGATTTATGGGAATTTGTAGAAGATGGTTTTGTTGAACCAGCTGATGAGCAAACTTTTAATGCCTTAACTCAAGCAGAGAAGGACCTATTGAAGAGAAATAGAAAGAAGGACTCTAAATCCCTCTTCTATTTGTATCAGGCAGTAAATGAGAGTGTGTTTCCAAGGATAGCAGCAACTAAGAGATCCAAGGATGCATGGGAAACTCTGAAAGTAGCCTATCAAGGTATGGAGAAAGTTAAGACAGCAAAACATCAGTTGCTAAGAAGAGATTTTGAAACCCTTAGCATGAAAGAGTCAGATAATGTTGACACATTTTTTACACATGTGATTAGGATTGTAAATCAGATAATATCCCATGGAGAAACTCTTGAAGAAAGAAGGATCGTGGAGAAAATTTTGAGAAGCTTACCATCAAAGTTTGATGTTATTGTTACCACCATAGAAGAGACCAAAGATCTCTCAAAGTTCACAGTGGATGAACTTCATGCCTCACTGATAACTCATGAACAGAAATTGAGAAGAGATGAGAAATCATCTCTATAGCACGCCTTCAAGACCAAGATGCCTTCAGGAAGAGGAAGAGGTCAAGGCAAAGGAAGAGGAAGAGGCAGAAGCCAAAACAGAGGCAGAAGGAACAACCCTTCACATTCACATGGAAGGAGCAAAAGTCAAAATCAGAGCCACGGCCAATGCAACAACCAGCAAGGTGGACACCAACATCAACATGCTCATGGACAAAGGTATGAAAAATCCAATGTCCAATGTCATTATTGCAAGAAATATGGGCATTATTCCAATGAATGTAGAAAGAAGCAAAATGACATGAAAAATAGGAAGAATGTTAACGTTGCAAAAGAAGAAAAGAACCCAAGTAATGTGATGTTAGCTTGTAATGTAGCACAAGATAGAGAAGATGATGTTTCGTTCTTAGATTTAGGATGTAGTAATCATATGACTGGAAACAGAGCAATGTTTGCAAATTTAGATGAAGAAGTAAAATCTGAAGTGACCACAGGGACTGATACTAAGATCGCTGTCAAAGGAAAAGGCAGAGTTAGTATTTGAGCAAGAAATGGTGAGCAAAATTTATTTCCGGATGTATATTATGTTCTAGGTCTAAAGTGTAATATTTTGAGCATTGGGCAGCTCATAAACAAAGGTTACAATGTAATTTTCAAGGATGATGTGTGCAACATAAAAGATATACCTCCAAGCAAGAAAATCATTGCTGAAATACAAATGACCAGCAATAGAATGTTTCCACTCAAGCTCAACACTGACTTGAAGGGAAAAGGAAAGAGCATAGCAGCTGTAACACAAGAAGCCTTTCAGAAGGAAGCAAAAGATGAAAATTTGTTATGGCACCTGAGATTTGGACTTCTCAATTTCGGAGGATTAAATTTGCTGCACAGAAAAGAAATGGTAAAAATTTTACCATTGATTGAGAAGCCCGACAGCCTATGTGAAGGCTGCATCTTGGGAAAGCAACACAGAGAAAATTTTCCATCAGGGAAAAGCATAAGGGCGAAAGCACCCTTAGAAATCATCCACTCAGATTTGTGTGGGCCGATGCAAACAGCATCAGTTTCAGGAAGCAACTACATGCTGACCTTCATAGATGATTTCATAAGAAAAGTGTGGGTTTATTTCCTGAAATATAAGAGTGAAGTCTTTTAGAAATTTTTCCACTTTAAAGCTCTTGTAGAGAAACAGATTGGGCAGTACATTAAAGTTATCAGAACCGATAGAGGAGGAGAATATATATCAAAATAATTTCTGTGTTTTTGCAAAGAGAACGGCATACACAAGCAGTTTACCACAAGGTACACACCGCAACAGAATGGAGCTGCTGAAAGGAAGAATCGAACCATAATGGAAATGGTGAGAAGCATGCTAAAGGCAAAACACTTGTCGAATGAGTATTGGGCAGAAGCAGCAAACTGTGCTGTGTATATTTTAAATAGATGCCCCACAAAATCTGTGATGAACAAAGTTCCCGAAGAAGCGTGGAATGGCAGAAAACAAGGAGTCACCCACATGAGAGTTTTTGGATGTGTGGCATATGCACACATTCCAGACAAGTTGAGAAATAAATTGGATAGTAAGGGGGAGAAGTGTATTTTCCTTGGATATTGTGAAGATTCCAAAGGATACAGATTGTATAACCCATCCACAAAGAAGTTTGCAATAAGCAGAGATGTGCAATTTATTGAAGAGGAAGCATGGGATGGAAGCATTGAGAAAACAATCAATATTAAAAGTTGTTTATCTCACGATGAAGATGAGGGGGAAGTGGTTGAAATTAACAACTCATCCATTGCAGAACCTCCACCAACACAAGGACAACAAGGGACACGTCAAGTGGCAGCGAGAACACCCTTGAGAAGAAATGGGAGTGCATCTCCAAGCACACCACATGGAGCAGAATTCAGTGCTTCATCAAGAACAACTACACCAAGTGGAAGTGGAACAAAATTCAGAAGTATTAGAGAAATCTATGAGCAGGGAGCAACAAATGAAGGTATGAATTCCCTATTTTCTATGTATTGTCAAGTTGATGATCCTATTCATTTTTAAGATGCTATTAAAGATAGAAAATGGATAAAAGGTCTGGATGATGAAATTAATGCCATAGAGAAGAACAAAACATGGGAGTTGGCTGATCTCCTAGAAGGTAAAGAAGTCATTGGAGTTAAATGGGTCTATAATACCAAGAGCAATGTTGAAGGAAAAATAAAGAGACACAAGGCCAGACTTGTTGTCAAGGGATATAAGCAGAAGCATGTGATTGATTATGAAGAAACGTTTGCACCAGTTGCAATAATGGAGACAGTAAGAGTAGTGTTGTCCATAGCAGCACAAAATAAATGGAAAGTATACCAGATGGATGTAAAATCCGCATTTTTAAATGGAGTTTTAATGGAAGAGGTATATGTAGAACAACCTCTCGGCTATGAGAAGAAAGGCCAAGAGCATAAGGTCTGCAAATTGAAGAAAGATCTTTATGGGCTGAAGCAAGCACCAAGAGCATGGTACAGTAGGATATACTCCTATCTACTGGAAAATGGATTTGAAAAGTGTGAGGGAGAACCCACCCTCTACATCAAGGAAAAGGATGGTAAAATGCTCATTGTTGTTTTATATGTTTATGATCTAATACTTACAGCTAATGATGATTACCTTATTGAAAATTTTAAAACAGTCATGAAAGATGAATTTGAAATGACTGACATGGGCTTGTTGAGATACTTCTTATGAATAGAAGTAGAGAAAAATGAAAAAGGGATTTTTATTTCACAAGCAAAGTATGTGAATCAAGTTTTAGAAAGATTTAATATATAGGAGTGAAAAGCTGCAATTACACCCACAGTAATGGGATTGAAGTTGAGTAAATATGACAGCAGCAAGGATTTTGATCCAAGTTTGTATAAAAGCATAGTTGGCAGCCTCATGTATTTGACTGCAACTATGCCGGATATTATGCATGCTATTAGTTTAATTTCCAGATTTATGGAGAAGCCAAAAGAAGCACATTGGAAGGCAGCAAAGAGAATTCTGAGGTATGTTAAAGGAACTAAAATATTTGGTATATTGTATACTACTTCAGAAAATTCAGAATTAGTTGGTTACACTGACAGTGATTGGGCTGGAAGTGTAGATGATCGGAAGAGCACTTCCGGTCATTTTTTTCATACGGGTTCAAGAGCCATTTCATGGGCTTCTAAGAAACAACCGATTGTAGCATTATCTACAGCAGAGGCAGAATATGTGGCAGCTACAGCAGCAGCGTGTCAAGAAATTTGGATGAGAAGAATGTTGAGAAGCTTATGCCAAGAACAGGTAAAAGGGACAGTGATTTATTGTGACAATAGCTCATCTATTGCATTGTCAAAGAATTCAGTATTTCATAAGAGAACAAAACACATAGATACAAAATTTCATTATATCAGAGAATTGGTGAACAATGGAGAAATTGTTTTACAGCATTGTAAAACAGAGGAGAAATATGCAGATATTTTGACAAAGCCATTGGGGCAGAACACATTTGAATTTTTAAGAAAATGTTTGGGTATGATTGATAACCCAGCAGGTGACTTTAAAGGGAAGTGTTGAAATATTAAAGTCACCTATCAGCCTTGGGTAGGAAGAAAAGAGTACAAAGGCAGCAGCAGAGATTGAGTGCACAACACCACGCATTCAAAGAAGAATGGGAAATTTGTAAGGATGAATTAATGTTGATGGGCAGCAACCACAAATTGCAGAGGAGAATTAATTTTTTTTTATGGGCGAAGTCATTTTTGCAGGAGGAATGAAGACATTCGAAGTGCTGAACTACGGAAGAGAAGAGCTTTAATGGAAACAGTCATTTCGGGCTTTTAAGCCCTCAACAACTAGAATTGATGAAAATGTGTTTAAACAGCGGAAAGACTTAAAGTTTTCTGAAGAGGCAGGACAAGTGGTCCCCACCACTTTATGCGCAAATCGCAAATCGCAATGACCAAAGTTAAATGTCTTGCAGATGTGGCAGGTCCCGATGCGATGCGATCATCGCAATCGCAAGGGAACAGAGAAGTGTGTGTATATATATATGTATGTGTATGTGTCGGTTGAAAGTTGCGATGCGATGCGATCGCGCCATTGCAAATTGCATATGTATTCCGCCATATGTTTATACCGCCGGTTGAAAGTGCCGATGGTGTGATGCGATCGCGCCATCGCAAATCACAAAATCACAAAATCGCAAATTCATATGTTATTCCACCAAGTATATGTTTGTTCGCCAATCGCAGATTGCAATATCGCAATGTTGCATTGCAAGTTTTGTTTTTGTACCGCCGATCCGCCGATTTCCGATGGCCAACTGTGATGTGGTCCCCACTCGTATGTTGTGCTTATGATAATTTTTATGTTCGGGAGTGTATTCCCTTTTTTATTTTGTTTTATCTCTTTGTTTAATGTTTTACTCATGCCGTGCCATATAAAAGTGAAAAAGCCCGAGAGGCAAAAAATAAAATAAAATTGTAATGTTATTTGTTTTGTTTGCACAGCAGTGAAAAAAGCAGAAAACACAGCAATGTTGGTTTTAAAAGAGACAAAGTGTGTTGTTTGAAGAACTAAGATTTGTTTTGAGAAGCACTGCGTTTGTAGCAGTCGATCATATTTTGTAAATCCCTCTGTGTGAGGAAGAAATTTGTAATAGTTTTTTAGTTCTGTTTAATGAAATAGAAGAAAGCATTTTCATGCCATCTCTATCTGCAAGCAAATTTTATTTTAATTTCTCTGTGTTGAAGAGCGGAGTTTTACTCTCTCCGTTTCTATTGTTTGGAATTTCCCAAAATTCCAACATCATAGCTAAATTATAAAAGTAGATCAGAAATCTGGTTTTAGCAAGATACGGGGGGGTTTACGGAATTGATGGTTATCCCTTTGGCATTCTTACATGTAGCCTGAGCTCCAATATTTGCAATATAATTCAAATTCACTGCTTCAAGTTGGGCACCTTCACATGGCGCAGTCTTACTTCATGCCAAATTAATGGATTTCTCAGTCGCTAAGGTTCTCGTTACATTCTTGTACACCGCGTTAGTGAGCTTCACGTTGGTACCAGATTCCTACACCGCAAGTTAGGCACCATTATAAATTACAAAAATGAGTGCTCACCTCAATATTTAATAATATCATGTATGTAAAGAAAGAAATATTGAAGTTGTTGGATGAGAATGAGTTACGACCTGGCAAAAGCAATGTGGACAGTAAAACTAGTCAATGATGATTGGATTCGCTACGTTTTTCGTTACTATGTTATTAAATGTTAGGTGTTTAGCGAACTAACTCCATTCTAAGCCCTTGCCTCCGGGCCATGTTTTGATCCTAACTCTATTCTGGGTGCCGCTCAATTGAGCTCCGTCCACAGTGACATTGGTGTCTCCATTAGCAGATGGATATTTGCCAAGGCTTCCCACGCTGCATATATATATATATATATATATATATATATATAGATAAAATCCATAATGCTCAACATTCCAATATTTGCCACGCATTAATTAAAAATTGAAATGTTACCCAATAATATACCATATTCCATGACCGGGTACGCAAGTAACCTGTTCAACCAAGAGATTGGAAGTACCCTCCAAAATACTGATACAATCATCTCATGCATAGTAACCAAAGGTAATGGTTAGTAATATTATTGTTGAGATTTTTTTTAATTAAAATTGGAGAAAATCTCATGAATATGACAACGATAGGATTTGTTGCTAAATTGACTCCATCTAATCTTGATGTTGAGTTATTGCATCCTATTTTGTTGTGATTGAATTTAATGTTTTAGTTTCTACTCCCAGCTATTAAATCTAAGTTTGTAGAGGAAAATGAGCATGAGGGATGTGAGGTGAGTGGAAGAGAATTGTAGATGAGTAATTCTGCTATTGTATTCTCCTATTGATGAATGAGATTGCCGATGCTTCTGTTTAGTGGACGTCGCCCAGATTGATTGGGTGAACCACGTTAAATCCTTTGTCTCATGTTTTATGCTGTGTGTTTGATTGTTTTTCCACTGCGTAATTCTAACATTTGCTGTCAGAGGATGTGTTAATGTATGACAGCAAGCATTGACCACTGGATGAAGTTCTGAGTGCTGTGATATGAATGTCGAGGGATGTTCATGTTTGCTCAGTGGACGTAGAAGAGATCTTCCTGAGACCTTAGCGCCGTGAGCAGGTGGAGCCATATCAAAGCCATAGCAGGTGCAGCAGCACCATGAGATGGTATTGGAGGAGCACTGTAAGTTTCTAAGCTGCGTGGACTGAGACTGTTGAACCGGATCGAGCTTGCGTGGATCAAGCTTGAGTGTGAGCTATCGATCTGCCAAGCTGTGGGCTGTGCGTATGCAATGTTGTGCATCGCTTGGAAGATCTGTGTTTGAATGGATTACTGTTGACAGGAATCATGGAAGTTTGAATTTCCATGAAATATAGTTACAAAGGTTGAGCCATCGAGCGAGTTGTTGTGCGTTGAACCGTGAGCTCCTATGTGTTAAACAATGCGGTGATTTTATACGGTGGATTTGTGAACGGTGAAGGCTACGTTAACCTTTACCATGTGCGGTGGAGTGTGAAATTGACAGAGTTGAACGGTGAGGTATATTTAAATTGTTTTTTTTTCATGTTGAAAAACCGCTGCGTTAATTTTAACTTCGATAAGTGGGATGTTGAACGGCGGTAGTTTGTTGAACGGTGGTGGCTTCTTTCAAATCGATTCGTATTTATTTCTGAAGTGCCATTTAAAATCGATTTGTTTTATGATATGCCTTCTGCAAATTGGATTTTTATATTAAAAATGCCATTGATATCGATTTAAAGTGAAATTCTATTTAAAACAAAATTCGATTTGCATTTTTTAAGAATCATTTTAAATCGATTTGTTTTAAAGCACTTTTTTAAATCGATTTATATTTGAGTTCTATTCAAATTCCATGTGTATTCATTTGATATATGTATTTAAATCAATTGATTATAATATTGATTTATTATATATCAAAGTTATTCTAATATGTCATTATATTGAGCCAAGGGCATTTTTAATAGGGGGAAGGGCATTTTTTATCAAAATTAATAATTTTGATAAAAATAAAATCTTTATTTATTAAGATTTGAAATTGGAGATTTTTAATACAAGCTACTAAACATGGCAAAAACACAAAGTGCTCGATTTGAGATCAAGAAGTTCAATGGGAAAAACAACTTCAAGATCTGGAAAGTTAAGATGCATGATCTACTCGTGCAACAAGGTGTGGAGAAGGCACTTTTCGGAAAAGCCAAACAACCTTACACCATGACAGATAACGAATGGAGTGACGTCGATGAAAGAGCACTGAGCGGAATTCGATTATGTTTGGCGGATGATGTTTTGTTTAACATCGTATAAGAGAAAACTGCTGTTGGTTTGTGGACAAAGCTTGAAAAGCTGTACATGACAAAATCATTAACCAATAGGATTCTTTTGAAGGGACAGTTGTACAGCTTGTGCATGAAGGAAGGTATGACGATAATTGATCTTTTGAATACCTTTAATACTTCTTGGTGCAGTTAGAAAGTATAGAAGTAAAATTTGAATCAAAAGATAAAGTTGTAACTTTATTATACTCGTTTCTCGAGTCATGGGATCATTTTGTACTTCTATAAGTCTTAGTTCATCAGAAACCCTTGATTTTGATGATGTTGTTGGAGCTTTGCATTTGGAAGAAACCAGAAAGAGGTCAAATTCAGAAACCTCTACACCATAATCAATGATGGTTAGAGGTCGTTCTAAAGAAAGACGCTTCAGTAAGCACAAAAACTCGCGGTCAAAATCAAAAAGGAAGAAGAGTAAGGTAAGTGCTAGTTTTGTGGCAAATCAAGACATTTGAAGAAGGACTGTTGGAAGAGACAACAAAGATCCAAAGGAGACTCTTCGACAGAGAAGAAAGAAACAAACATGATAGATACAAGTTCGGTATTCGTTTCAGGTATGAGTGATGAACTGTTATCAGTTAGTTTGCCTAATCATGATCAACATTGGTTGTTAGATTATGGTGCGTCAAATCACATGTGTATTCATAGAGAGTGTTTTAAATATTATAAATCAATCAATGATGGAGTTTTTTACATGGGAAATGATGTCTGATGTAATATTGTGGGAATTGGAAGAATCTAGATTAAAATGTTTGATGGGATAAATAAAATATTAACTGATGTAAGACACGTGACTGAACTTAGAAAAAACCTCATTTCTCTAGGAGTGCTAGACACAAATGGATATAAAACCTCTATTCAAGGTGGAGTAATGAAAGTTTATAAAGGAATTTTACTATTAATGAAAGCGAAGAAGGTTGGAAATATTTTTCAGTTAGAAGGAAGAACAGAGTTAGATCATGCTTTTACAGTATCTAAAAAAGACAGTCATTCTATTTGTTTATGGCATCAACGGTGGGACCATATGAGCGAAAGAGGATTAAAAATTTTATTTGATCGTAAGTTACTTCCTAGTTTAAAATCTTCCAAGTTAGACTTCTACAAACATTGTCTATATGGAAAACAAAGCAAGCAGAAGTTTAAAACTAGAAAACATACTAGTAAGGGAATCCTTGATTATATCCATTCTAATGTTTGGGGTCCATCTCCTACAACCTCATATGAAGGATCGTCATATTTTGTATATTTTATTGATGATTTCTCTAGAAAAGTGTGGGTCTATGTGTTAAATAAAAAGTCTATTGTATTCACAGTTTTCAAGCAGTTTAGAGCATTAGTTGAAAACATCGCTAGAAGAACCATTAAATATTTAAGAACTAACAATGGTGGTGAGTTTACTTTAAAGGAATTTGATAATTATTGCAAGGACACTGGGATCAAAAGACATAAAACTACTGTATATACTCCTCAGAAAAATGGATTTGCTGAATGCGTGAACAAGACTCTCTTAGAGAGAGCAAGAAGTATGCTTAGTAACGCCAATTTGTAGAAGGAATTGTGGACAGAAGCAGTTTCTACGGCTTGTTACTTGATAAATCAATCACCGTCAACTGCAATAGGATGCAAAATTCCTCAAGAGGTATGGAAAAGTCATCCTTATGATTATTCTAAACTGAAAGTTTTTGGTTGTGATGCATATGCTCTAACTCCGAAACATCAGCATTCTAAATTAGATCCTAAATCAAAAATATATATCTTTGTTGGATATGGTGATGGGACTAAGGGATATAGGTTGTGGAATCCTACTACTCACAAGATCATCATTAACAGAGATGTTAAATTCAATGAATCTTCACTTGATAATCCATATGTAGATGATAAATTGAAACAGGATAATGTGCCTAAGTTTCAACATATTCAGTTTGAAACCAGTTCGAATACTGATGATAGTCCAGATGAACAATTTTCAGATGCAGATCATGAACAAGTTTTAGATGCAGATCATGAAGAAGTTCGTACAGATAATAATCAACAAATTATGGAAGAACCAGAAACATCTTTAAGGAGGTCTACGAGAATCAGACGTCCTCCTAAAAGGTATGATGATTATGTTACTTTAGGTTATTTAACTGCTAATGATGATGAACCTTTGTGCTATCAGGAAGCTATAGAAGGTTCTAACAATAATAAGTGGAAAGAGGCTATGAACGACGATATGATGGTATTAAACAAGAATGCCACATGGGATCTGGTGGAACTTCCTAAAGACAGAAAAACTGTGGGATGTAAATGGGTTTACAAATTGAAAACGGGTGTTGATGATAAAGAGAGGTACAAAGAGAGGCTAGTCACAAAATGTTTTTCTCAGAAATTGGGAATTGACTTTCATGAGATATTTTCACCAGTTTTAAAAAAAATTTCAATTCGGATTGTGTTAGCATTAGTTGCTTTACTTGATTTAGAATTACAACAACTAGATGTTAAAACTGCATTTTTACATGGATATTTAGATGAGGAGATTTACGTGGAACTATCGGAAGGGTTTGTTCAAAATCGCAACAAGAAATTTGTCTACAGGCTCAAGAAATCATTGTATGGTTTGAAGAAGTTGCCTCGACAATGGTACGTTTGGCACAAAGGAGTGCCAAATAGAAAATCAGTCACCTAAACATGCACAATGCACACGGGTGGTCACAAATTAGCATTTTTTATATAGCCACCCCCACATGACCCGACCAAACCTGACCCAAATGTGTTTCCTTGGGCGCCCTGACATGGCACACCCTAATCCGTTCGAACGAAGGCACAAGGGAGAAAAAGGAAAACAAGTCGCACAAACGTGCACAAGGCACATGGGCAGTCACAACTTGGCATTTTTTATATGACCGCCCTCACACAACCAGACCCCGCGACTCGCCCGAACATGTTTCGTTGGGCACCCTCGCAGGTCCCAACCTGACAAAAATGTTAGCATATTGTAGATATGTAAAATTTATAATAAAATTGGAATTTGGACTAAAGATGTTAGCATATTGCAAATTTATTTGTAGTATTTGCAAGTTTGAGAATAAAAGTTGTTATATATATATATATATATATATATATATATATATATATATATATATATATATATATATATAATTTAATATTTTATTTATTTATTTAGAGTATGTTTTGTTTTTATATTAAAGTGAACATATGTCAACTAGACATTGAACACTAATAAAATGTTACAATAATCTAATGTTAGGTTCTAGAATATATCTCTGGACAAAATTAAACTAATATTAGATATATAAAAAATTTAATAAATATAAATTCTTTGATTATTTTCTTTTATTCTCTAAATATTTGATAATACTAATATCTTTTTGAATATATAAATAAATACTTATTTAAAATATTAAATATAAAAGTTAACAATATCCTTTTTTAGTTAATCATTTTCCACATTTTATTATAATTTTTTTTTTTGGTTAATTATTATAATTTATTTTTCAATTCTAGTTGCAGATAATAGTAGTCTTGCCTAACATAAAAAATAATGTCTGAAGATGATGAATACAATCTCTGAGCTAATAAGTGATGGTTTATTGTAAGATCTTACATATCTTACTTTCTATATCTTTAAAACATATAACATATATTGACATTGTGAATATTTATCATACATAAAAAGTTTATTTTGAATATATTATGTATCAATTAGTATAAATTTATTATAATTAATGATTTAGAATTTGTATGTTCAAGACATTACAATTTTATATAAACTAGCATAGATTCATTGTAATTCCTAATTTATTAAGTTATGAGATAAATAAAATCTTTCGAAATGTATAAATATATATTAATTTCTATACCTTTTCAACATATAATATATATATTTAAAAAGTATATATTTATCATAGATATAAATTTTATTTTGAATATATTACTATTATGTATCAATTAGTATAGATTCATTATAATTAGTAATTTAGTACATAGAATTTGTATGTTTAAGACATTACTATTACATATAAACTAGTATGGATTCATTTTGATTCCTAATCTACTAAGTTATGAGACAAATGAAATCTTTCAAAATGTAAATTTTATGTGGAGTATAAAATTTGAAAAGAAAACTTACTCATGATTTTCTATTTATTCATTTATATTAATATGCAAAATCTTATATATCTTAATTTCTATACCTTTGCAACATATAACGTCTATTGAAAAGATATATATTTATCATGCATAGAAATACTATGTTTGAGACATTAAGATTATATATAAACTAGCATAGATTTATTATAATTTCCGATCTACTAAGTTACCACATAAATGAAACCTTTCAAAATGTAAAACTTATTTGAGTATAAAACTAGCAAGTGATTTGCACCTTGAAAAAATTGGTTCCTCTCAACTTTTGTTAAATAGATTTATACTAATTATTAATAATATTATTTATATTTATACAAGTTTCACAAATGAATATTCTTATTTTAAGTTTCATCAAAAGCATAATACATATAGTTACATGTTTTACCACATTGATAGGTTGACTGAAGATTCATTATAATTTTTTTTGCTGAATTATATGTTTATTAATTATAGTGTTGTATGATTATTATGATTTTTTGAAAAAAATGGTTTGTAATTTTATTAATAAAAGAAAAATTCTAATATAGTAAACTAAAATGAATGTATTTATTGTTTTTAATTAGTTTTTAAATTGAGTTTATATTATGTGTTATTATTGTTATTTTTTTGGTTTAATATTTTATTTTGGAAATTACAACATTTCTTTTATATTTACACTTATTTACAAACACTATAACATCTCTTTATATTAAACTAATATTTAAATGTTTACATTTCCATCTGGTATATTAAACTATAAAATGCCCATATTAAATTATAAAATATCTAATATAATAATTATCAAAATTAATTTTAAGCTAATAAAATTATGAATTCATAATTTTATATTAATTAAAATATTAAATTAAATCAAATTTTAATGTTAGTATTAATATATTAATTAAAATTTTATCTTTCTTATTATTATTATATATATATTTTTAATATTAATTATTAAATTTATGTCAGGATCGTAAGTGACTAAATATCATAATTAGATCTGTTTGATTGTTCTCTAACATTTTCTAGAAACCTATCTATAAGGATTAATTAGAATTTATTATTGATAAATATTAAATTAGCATGTTATGTTGATATCATTGTTAAGGGCTGGTCATTTTTACCTTGCGCATCTCATCATTCTCGCCTAATATATAAAATAAAATAAAATAACATGCGAAAGTGATCAAAGACGATGCTTCAAATAAATGAAATAAAGGACAAAATGGCAAAATGGTGAAAGGAAATTGTTCAAATAAATAAATTGTCGAGGCCTATTGGCAGTTGTTTCAATAGTGCAATCCGTTCGGAGAAAGAATAATAATTCCCAAACGTAAACATTAATTTATACACAATACGAAATGAGAGTATTTATGGCCGACTGCGATGTGGTCCCCACTCGTATGTCGCGCTTATGATAATTTTTATATTCGGGAGTGTATTCCCTTTGTTATTTTGTTTTATTTCTTTGTTTAATGTTTTACTCCCGCCGCGCCATATAAAAGTGAAAAAGCCCGAGAGGCAAAAAAAATAAAAATAAAAATTTGTAATGTTATTTGTTTTGTTTGCACAGCAGTGAAAAAAGAAGAAAACACAGCAGTGTTGGTTTTAAAAGAGACAAAGTGTGTTGTTTGAAGAACTGAGATTTGTTTTGAGAAGCACTGCGTCTGTAGTAATCGATCATATTTTATAAATCCCTCTGTGTGAGGAAGAAATTTGTAATAGTTTTTTAGTTCTGTTTAATGAAATAGAAGAAAGCATTTTCATGCCATCTCTGTCTGCAAGCAAATTTTATTTTAATTTCTCTGTGTTGAAGAGGGGAGTTTAACTCTCTCCATTTCTATTGTTTGGAATTTCCCAAAATTCCAACATGGTATCAGAGCTAGTTTAGGCTCTTTGATGGTTTCAAAGAAGCTGAAGAAGAAGACTTGTTGCAGCGTTTTCTCCAGCAGTGTGAAAGCTCAACAGAAGTCAAAGTTCAGTTATTTCTCAAAGATAACAGAGCTATTGTTTATTATTTAAAAGAGTTTGTTCTTCCAGATAAAAGGAAAGACATTTTGTTTAAGTTCAAAGTTCAGTTTAAAAGTGATGGCTGGACCAAGCATTGGTATGAGTATTGGAAATACCCAGCTTCCACAATTTAATGGAAAGAACTATGATTATTGGGCCATTACAATGAGAGCCCTATTTGTCTCACAAGATTTATGGGAATTTGTAGAAGATGGTTTTGTTGAACCAATTGATGAGCAGGCTTTTAATACCTTAACTCAAGTAGAGAAGGACCTATTGAAGAGCAATAGAAAGAAGGACTCTAAAGCCCTCTTCTATTTGTATCAGGTAGTAAATGTGAGTGTGTTTCCAAGGATAGCAGTAGCTAAGAGATCCAAGGATTCATGGGAAACTATGAAAGTAGCCTATCAAGGTATGGAGAAAGTTAAGAGAGCAAAACTTCAGTTGCTAAGAGGAGATTTTGAAACCCTTAGCATGAAAGAGTTAGATAATGTTGACACATTTTTTACACATGTGATTGGGATTGTAAATCGGATAAGATCCCATGGAGAAACTCTTGAAGAAAGAAGGATCGTGGAGAAACTTTTGAGAAGCTTACCCTCAAAGTTTGATGTTATTGTTACCACCATAGAAGAGACCAAAGATCTCTCAAAGTTCACAGTGGATGAACTTCATGCCTCACTAATAACTCATGAAGAGAGATTGAGAAGAGATGAAAACTCATCTCTAGAGCATGCCTTCAAGACCCACATGCCTTCAGGAAGAGGAAGAGGTCAAGGAAAAGGAAGAGGAAGAGGCAGAAGCCGAAACAGAGGTGGAAGGAACAACCCTTCACATTCACATGGAAGGAGCAATAGTCAAAATCAGAGCCACGACCAATGCAACAGCCAGCAAGGTGGACACCAACATCAACATGCTCATGGAAAAAGGTATGACAAATCCAATGTCCAATGTCATTATTGCAAGAAATATGGGTACTATGCCAATGAATGTAGAAAGAAGCAAAATGACATGAAAAATAGGCAGAATGCTAACGTTACGAAAGAATAAAAGAACCCAAGTGATGTGTTGTTAGCTTGTAATGTAGCACAAGATAGAGAAGATGATGTTTGGTTCTTAGATTCAGGATGTAGTAATCATATGACTAGAAGCAGAGCAATGTTTGAAAATTTAGATGAAGAAGTAAAATCTAAAGTGACCATAGGGACTGATACTAAGCTCTCTGTCAAAGGAAAAGGCAGAGTTAGTATTCGAGCAAGAAATGGTGAGCAGAAATTTGTTCCAGATGTATATTATGTTCCAGGTCTGAAAGTGTAATATTTTGAGCGTTGGGCAACTCATAAAAAAAGGTTACAATGTAATTTTCAAGGATGATGTGTGCACCATAAAATATATACCTCCAAGCAAGAAAATCATTGCTAAACTACAAATGACCAGCAATAGAATGTTTCCACTCGAGCTCAACACTGACTTGAAGGGAAAAGGAAAGAGCATAGCAGCTGTAACACAAGAAGACTTTTAGAAGGAAGGAAAAGATGAAAATTGGTTATGGCACCTGAGATTTGGACATCTCAATTTCGGAGGATTAAATTTGCTGCACATAAAAGAAATGGTAAAAGGTTTACCATTAATTGAGAAGCCTAACAGCCTATGTGAACGCTGCATCTTGGGAAAGAAACACAGGAAAAATTTTCCATCAGGGAAAATCATAAGGGCGAAAGCACCCTTAGAAATCATCCACTCAGATTTATGTGGGCCGATGCAAACAACATCAGTTTCAGGTAGCAGCTACATGCTGACCTTCATAGATGATTTCACAAGAAAATTGTGGGTTTATTTCCTGAAATATAAGAGTGAAGTCTTTCAGAAATTTTGCCACTTTAAAGCTCTTGTAGAGAAACAGAGTGGGCAGTACATTAAAGTTCTCAGAACCGATAGAGGAGGATAATATATATCAAAAGAATTTTTGCGTTTTTGCAGAGAGAACGACATACACAAGCAGTTTACCACAAGGTGCAGCAGAATGGAGTTATTGAAAGGAAGAATCAAACCATAATGGAAATGGTGAGATGCATGCTAAAGGCAAAACACTTGCTGAATGAGTATTGTGCAGAAGCAAAAAATTGTGCTGTGTATATTTTAAATAGATGCCCCACAAAAGCTGTGATGAACAAAGTTCCAGAAGAAGAGTGGAGTGGTAGAAAACAAGGAGTCACCCACATGAGAGTTTTTGGATGAGTGGCATATGCACACATTCCAGACAAGTTGAGAAAGAAATTGGATAGGAAGGGGGGAAAGTGTATTTTCCTTGGATATTGTGAATATTCCAAAGGATACAGATTGTATAACCCATCCACAAAGAATTTTTCGATAAGCAGAGATGTGCAATTTATTGAAGAGGAAGCAGGGGATGGAAGCATTGAGGAAACAATCAATTTTAAAATTTGTTTATCTCATGATGAAGATGAGGGAGAAGTGGTTGAAATTAATAAGTCATCCATTACACAACCTCCACCAACACAAGGATAGCAAGGGACACCTCAAGTGGCAGTGAAAACACCATTGAGAAGAAATGGGAGTGCATCTCCAAGCACACCACATGGAGAAGAATTCAGTGCTTCATCAAGCATGACTACACCAAGTGAAAGTGGAACAAAATTCATAAGTATTAGAGAAATCTATGAATAGGGAGCAGAAAATGAAGGTATGAATTCCCTATTTGCTATGTATTGTCAAGTTGATGATCCTATTCATTTTGAAGATGCTATTAAAGATAGAAAATGGATAGAAGCTATGGATGATGAAATTAATGCCATAGAGAAGAAAAAAACATGGGAGTTGCTTGATCTCCCAGAAGGTAAAGAATTCATTGGAGTTAAATGGGTCTATAATACCAAGAGAAATGATGAAGGAAAAATAGAGAGACACAAGGCCAGACTTGTTGTCAAGGGATATAAGCAGAAGCATGGGATTGATTATGAAGAAACTTTTGCACCAGTTGCAAGAATGGAGACAATAAGAGCAGTGTTGTCCATAGCAGCACAATATAAATGGAAAATATACAAGATGGATGTAAAATCCGCATTTTTAAATGGAGTTTTAATGGAAGAGGTATATGTAGAACAACCTCTCGGCTATGAGAAGAAAGGCCAAGAGCATAAGGTCTGCAAATTGAAAAAATATCTTTATGGGTTGAAGCAAGCACCAAGAGCATGGTACAGTAGGATAGACTCCTATCTACTAGAAAATGGATTTGAAAAGTGTGAGGGAGAACCCACCCTCTACATCAAAGAAAAGGATGGTAAGATGATCATTGTTGTTTTATATGTTGACGATCTAATATTTACAGGTAATGATGATTACCTTATTGAAAATTTTAAAACAATCATGAAAGATGAATTTGAAATGACTAACATGGGCTTGTTGAGATACTTCTTAGGAATAGAAGTAGAGCAAAATGAAAAAGGGATTTTTATTTCACAAGAAAAGTATGTGAATCAAGTTTTAGAAAGATTTAATATGCAGGAGTGCAAAGCTACAATTACTCCCACAGTAATGGGATTGAGGTTGAGTAAAGATGACAGCATCAAGGATTTTGATCCAAGTTTTTATAAAAGCATAGTTGGCAGCCTCATGTATTTGGCTGCAACTAGGCCGGATATTATGCATGCCGTTAGTTTAATTTCCAGATATATGGAGAAGCCAAAAGAATCACATTGGCAGGCAGCAAAGAGAATTTTGAGGTATGTTAAAGGAACTAAAAGATTTGGTATATTATATACTACTTCAAAAAATTCAGAATTAGTTGGTTACACTGACAGTGATTGCGTTGGAAGTGTAGATGATCAGAAGAGCACTTCCGGTTATGTTTTTCATACGGGTTTAGGAGCCATTTCATGGGCTTTTAAGAAAAAGCCGATTGTAGCACTATCTACAGCAGAGGCAGAATATGTGGCAGCTACAGTAGCAGCGTGTCAAGAAATTTGGATGAGAAGAATGTTGAGAAGCTTATGCCAAGAACAGGTAAAAGGGACAGTGATTTATTGTGACAATAGCTCAGCTATTGCATTGTCAAAGAATTCAGTATTTCATAAGAGAACAAAACACATAGATACAAAATTTCATTATATCAGAGAATTGGTGAACAATGGAGAAATTGTTTTACAACATTGTAAAATTGAGGAGAAATATGTAGATATTTTGACAAATCCATTGGGGCAGAACACATTTGAATTTTTAAGAAAATGTTTGGGTATGATTGATAACCCAGCAGGTGACTTTAAGGGGGAGTGTTGAAATATTAAAGTCACCTATCAGCCTTGGGCAGGAAGAAAAGAGTAGAAAGGCAGCAGCAGAGATTGAGTGCACAACACCACACATTCAAAGAAGAATGTGAAATTTGTAAGGATGAATTAATGTTGATGGGCAGCAGCCACAAATTGCAGAGGAGAATTAATTTTGTGTTATGGGAAAATTCATTTTTGCAGGAGGAATGAAGACATTCAAAGTGCCGAACTACGAAAGAGCAAAGCTTTAATGGAAACAGTCATTTCGAGCTTTTAAGCCCTCAACAACTAGAATTGATGAAAATGTGTTTAAACAACGGAAAGACTTAAAGTTTTCTGAAGAGGCGGGAGAAGTGTTCCCCACCACTTTATGCGCAAATCGCAAATCACAACAACCAAAGTTAAATGTCTTGCAGATGTGGTAGGTCCCGATGCGATGCAATCATCGCAATCGCAAGGGAACAGAGGAGTGTATATATGTGTGTGTGTGTGTGTGTGTGTGTGTGTGTGTGTGTGTGCGCGCCGGTTGAAAGTTGCGATGCGATACGATCGCGCCATCGCAAATCGCAACATCGAAAATCGCATATGTATTCCACCATATGTTTAAACCGCCGGTTGAAAGTGCCGATGGTGCGATGTGATCGCGCCATCGCAAATCGTAAAATCACAAAATCGCAAATTCATATGTTATTCCGCGAAGTATATGTTTGTTCGCCGATCGCAGATCGCAATATCGCATGATCGCAATATCACAATGTTGCATTGCAAGTTTTTTTTTTGTACCACCGATCCGCCGATCTGCCAATCGCCGATGGCCGACTGCGATGTGGTCCCCACTCGTATGTCGTGCTTATGATAATTTTTATGTTCGGGAGTGTATTCCCTTCATTATTTTGTTTTATTTATTTGTTTAATGTTTTACTCCAGCCGCGCCATATAAAAGTTAAAAAGCCCGAGAGGCAAAAAAAAAAAAATTGTAATGTTATTTGTTTTGTTTGCACAACAGTGAAAAAAGAAGAAAACACAACAGTGTTGGTTTTAAAAGAGACAGAGTGTGTTGTTTGAAGAACTGAGATTTGTTTTGAGAAGCACTGCGTCTATAGCAGTCGATCATATTTTGTAAATCCCTCTATGTGAGGAAGAAATTTGTAATAGTTTTTTAGTTCTGTTTAATGAAATAGAAGAAAGCATTTTCATGCCATCTCTGTCTGCAAGAAAATTTTATTTTAATTTCTCTGTGTTGAAGAGGGGAGTTTTACTCTCTCCATTTCTATTGTTTGGAATTTCCAAAAATTCCAACATCATAGCTTAATTAGAAAAGTAGATTAGAAATCTGGTTTTAGCAAGATACGGGGGGGTTTATGGAATTGATGGTTATCCCTTTGGCATTCTTACACGCAGCCTGAGCTCCAATATTTGCAATATAATTCAAATTCAATGCTTCAAGTTGGACACCTTCACATGGCGTGGTTTTACTGCATGCCAAATTAATGGCTTGCTCAGTCACTAAGGTTCCCGTTACATTCTTGTACACCACGGTAGTGAGCTTCACGTTGTTACCAGATTCCTACACCGAAAGTAAGGCACCATTTTCAATTACAAAATTGAGTTCTCACCTTAATATTCAATAATATCATGTATGTAAATAAATAAATATTGAATTTGTTGGATAAGAATGAGTTACGACCTGGCCAGAGCAATGTGGACAGTAAAACTGGTCAATGATGATTGGATTCGCTACGTTTTTCGTTACTATGTTCTCAAATGTTAGGTCTTTAGTGAACTAACTCCATTCTAAGCCCTTGCCTCCGGGCCATGTCTTGATCCTAACTCTATTCTTGGTGCCACTCAATTGAGCTTCGTCCACAGTGACATTGGTGTCTCCATTGGCAGATGGATATTTGCCAAGGCTTCCCATGCTGCATATATATATATATATATATAACATCCATAATGCTCAACATTCCAATATTCTCCATGCATTAATTAAAAATTGAAATGTTACCCAATAATATACCATATTCCGTGACCGGGTCCGCAAGTAACCTGTTCAACCAAAAGATTGGAAGTACCCTCCAAAATACCGATACAATCATCTCGTGCACAGTAACCAAAGTTAATGGTTAGTAATATTATTGTTGAGAATTTTTTTAATTAAAATTGGAGAAAATCTCATGAATATGACAACGATAGGATTTTTTGCTAAATTGACTCCATCTAATCTTGATGTTGAGTTATTTCATCCTATTTTGTTGTGATTGAATTTAATGATTTAGTTTCTACTCCCAGCTATACAATGTAATTTCGTAGAGGCAAATGAGCACGAGGGATGTGAGGTGAGTCGAAGAGAATTGCAGATGAGTAATTCTGCTGTTGTATTCTCCTATTGATAAATGAGATTACCGATGCTTCTGTTTAGTGGACGTCGCCCAGATTGATTGGGTGAACCACGTTAAATCCTTTGTCTCATGTTTTATGTTGTGTGTTTGATTGTTTTTCCACTGCGTAATTCTAAAATTTGGTGTCAGAGGATGTGTTAATGTATGAAAGCAAGCATTGACTGCCGGATGAAGTTTTGAGTGCTGTGATATGGATGCCGAGGGTTGTTAATGTATTCTCAGTGGATGCAGAAGAGATCTTCCTAAGAGCGTGGAACCGTGAGTAGGTGGAGCCATAGCAAAGCCATAGCAGGTGAAGCAGCACCGTGAGATGGTATTGGAGGAGCACTGTAAGTTGCTACGCTGCGTGGACTTAGACTATTGAACTAGATCGAGCTTGCGTGGATCGAGCTTGAGTGTGGGCTGCCAGTCTGCCAAGCTATGGGCTATGCGTATGCAATGCTGTGCATCCCTTGGAAGATCTGTGTTTGTGTGGATTACTGTTGACAGGAATCGTGAAAGTTTGAATTTCCACGAAATACAGTTACAGAGGTTGAGCCGTCGAGCGAGTTGCTGTACGTTGAACCGTGAGCTCCTGTGCATTGAACAATGCAGTGAGTTTATACGGTGGCTTTCTGAATGGTGAAGGTTGTTTTAACCTTTACCATGTGTGGTGGAGTGTGAAACTGACAGCGTTGAACGGTGAGGTATCTTGAAATTGTTTTTTTTTCATGTTGAAAAACCGCTGCGTTAATTTTAACTTCGACAAGTGGGATGCTGAACGGTGGTAGTTTTTTGAACGGTGGTGGCTTCTTTCAAATCAATTCATATTGATTTGTGAAGTGCCATTTAAAATCGATTTGTTTTATGATATGACTTTTGCAAATTGGATTTGTATATTAAAAATGCCATTGATATCAATTTAAAGTGAAATGCCATTTAAAACAACATTCGATTTGCATTTTTTAAGAACCATTTTAAATCGATTTGTTTTAATGCACTTTTTTAAATTGATTTATATTTGAGTTGTATTCAAATTCCATGTGTATTCATTTGATATATGTATTTAAATCAATTGATTATAATATTGATTTATTATATATCAAAGTTATTCTAATATGTCATTATATTGAGCCAAGGGCATTTTTAATAGGGGGAAGGGAATTTTTTATCAAAATTAATAATTTTGATAAAAATAAAATCTTCATTTATTAAGATTTGAAATTGGATATTTTTAATACAAGCTACACAACATGGCAAAAACACAAAGTGCTCGATTTGAGATCGAGAAGTTCAATGGGAAAAACAACTTCAAGATCTGGAAAGTTAAGATGCATGATCTACTCGTGCGACAAGGTGTGGCGAAGGTGCTTTTGGGAAAATCCAAACAACCTTACACCATGAAAAATAATGAATGGAGTGACGTCGATGAAAGAGCACTGAGCGGCATTCGATTGTGTTTGGCGGATGATGTTTTGTTTAACATCGTGTCAGAGAAAAATGTTGCTGGTTTGTGGACAAAGCTTAAAAAGTTGTACATGACAAAATCCTTAACCAATAGGATTCTTCTGAAGCGACAGTTGTACAGGTTGCGCATGAAGGAAGGTACGACGATAACTGATCATCTGAATACCTTTAATACTTCTTGGTGCAGTTAGAAAGTATAGAAGTAAAATTTGAATCAAAAGATAAATTTGTAACTTTATTATACTCGTTGCTCAAGTCATGGGATCATTTTGTTACTTCTATAAGTCTTAGTTCATCAGAAACCCTTGAGTTTGATGATGTTGTTGGAGCTTTGCAGTCTGAAGAAACTAGAAAGAGGTCAAATTCAGAAACCTCTACATCATAATCAATGATGGTTAGAGGTCGTTCTAAATAAAGATGCTTCAGTAAGCACAACAACTCACGGTCAAAATCGAAAGGGAACAAGAATAAGGTAAAGTGCTAGTTTTGTGGCAAATCGGGACATTTGAAGAAGGACTGTTGGAAGAGACAACAAACATCCAAAGGAGACTCTTTGACAGAGAAGAAAGAAAAAAACATGACAGATACAAGTTCGGTATTTGTTTCAGGTATGAGTGATGAAGTTTTATCAGTTAGTTTGTCTAATCATGATCAACATTGGTTTTTAGATTCTGGTGTGTCAAATCACATGTGTATTCATAGAGAGTTGTTTAAATCTTATAAATCAATCAATGATGGAGTTTTTTACATGGGAAATGATGTCTAATGTAATATTGTGGTAATTAGAAGCATCCAGATTAAAATGTTTGATGGGACAAATAAAATATTAACTGATGTAAGACATGTGCCTGAACTCAGAAAAAACCTCATTTCTCTAGGAGTGCTAGACACAAATGGATATAAAACCTTTATTCAAGGTGGAGTAATGAAATTTTTTAAAGGAATTTTACTAGTAATGAAAGAAAAGAAGTTTGGAAATATTTTTTAGTTAGAAGGAAGAACAAAGTTAGATCATGCTTTTACAGTATCTAAAAATGACAATAATTCTATTCGTCTATGGCATCAACGGTTGGGCCATATGAGCGAAACAGGATTAAAAATTTTATCTGATCGTAAGTTACTTCCTAGTTTAAAATCTTCCAAGTTAGACTTCTGCAAACATTGTCTATATAGAAAAAAAAGTAAGCAGAAGTTTAAAACTGGAAAACATACTAGTAAGGGAATCCTTGATTATATCCATTCTGATGTTTGGGGTCCATATCCTACAACCTCATATGGAGGATCGTCATATTTTTTATATTCTATTTGTGATTTCTCTAGAAAAGTGTGGGTCTATATGTTAAATAAAAAGTCTATTGTATTCACAGTTTTCAAGCAGTTTAGAGCATTAGTTGAAAACATCGCTGGAAGAACCATTAAATATTTGGGAACTAACAATGGTGGTGAGTTTACTTCAAAGGAATTTGATAATTATTGCAAGGACACTGGGATCGAAAGACATAAAACTACTGTATATACTCCTCAGCAAAATGGAGTTGCTGAACGCATGAACAAGACTCTCTTAGAGAGAGCAAGAAGTATGCTTAGTAACGCCAATTTGCAGAAGGAATTGTGGACATAAGCGATTTTTATGGCTTGTTACTTGATAAATAGATCACCATCAACTGCAATAGGATGCAAAATTCCTCAAGAGGTATGGAAAGGTCATCCTTGTGATTATTCTAAACTGAAAGTTTTTTGTTGTGATGCATATGCTCTAATTCTGAAACATGAGCATTATAAATTAGATCCTAAATCAAAAATATATATCTTTGTTGGATATGGTGATGGGACTAAGGGATATAGGTTGTGGAATCCTACTACTCACAAGATCATCATTAACAGAGATGTTAAATTCAATGAATCTTCACTTGATAATCCAGGTGTAGATGATAAATTGAAAGAGGATAATGTGTGTAAGTTTCAACATATTCAGTTTGAAACCAGTTCAAATACTGATGATAGTCCAAATGAACAAGTTTCAGATGCAGATCATGAAGAAATTCCTACAGATAATAATCAACAAATTATGGAAGAACCAGAAACATCTTTAAGGAGGTCTATGAGAATCAGACGTCCTCCTAAAAGGTATGATGATTACGTTACTTCAGTTTCTTTAACCGCTAGTGATGATGAACCTTTGTGCTATCAGGAAGCTATAGAAGGTTCTAACAGTAATAAGTGGAAAGAGGCTATGAAGGACAAGATGAAGGCATTAGACAAGAATGCCACATGGGATCTGGTGGAACTTCCTAAAGACAGAAAAACTATGGGATGTAAATGGGTTTACAAATTGAAAAGGGTTGTTGATGATAAAGCCAGGTACAAAGCGAGGCTAGTCGCAAAAGGTTTTTCTCAGAAAGCAAGAATTGACTTTCATGAGATATTTTCACCAGTTGTAAAAATTGTTTCAATTTGGATTGTGTTAGCATTAGTTGCTTTACTTGATTTAGAATTACATAAACTAGATGTTAAAACTGAATTTTTACATGGAGATTTAGATGAGGAGATATACATGGAACAACTGGAAGGGTTTGTTCAAAATCGCAACAAGAAATTTGTCTGCAGGCTCAAGAAATCATTGTATGGTCTGAAGCAATCGCCTCGACAATGGTACAAGAAATTTCATTCTTTCATGATGAGTCAAAATTATATAAGAAGTGAATATGATCATTGTGTTTACTTTAAGAAATTGAGTAATGGCTTGTTCATTATCTTAGTGTTGTATGTTGATGATATGCTTTTAGCAAGCAAAATCATAACAGAGATCAATAGGTTAAAGGCTCAGATGGCTAGGACGTTTGATATGAAAGATCTAGAAGCAACAAGACAGATTTTAGGCATGGATATTTTCAGAAACAGGAGCAATGGTAAGTTGTGGTTATCACAACATAAGTATATTTAGAAAATACTCTTGAGGTTTGGTATGAACAATGTGAAACTAGTTTCAGTCCCTTTTGCTTCCCATTTTAAGCTTTCTTCAAGTTTATGCCCTAATAAAATGAAGAAAAGGAATATATGTCTCGAATTCCATATGCCAATGTAGTAGGTTTTTTGATGTATGCGATGGTTTTTACACGACCAGATATGTCACATGCAGTTGGGGTTGTCAGCAGGTAAATGGAAAATCCAGGAAAAGAACACTGGTCAACAGTGAAATGGGTGTTTCGGTATTTGAGAGGCACAAGTGATTATTGTATCACTTATAACATAAGTAGTGAATTTGTTTGCGAATATGTTGATTCCGATTTTGCAAGTGATTTGGATAAGAGAAGGTCAACTTTAGGATATGTCTTTACTCTTGCAGGTGGAGCTATTAGCTGGATGTTAAAGCTACAAAACATTGTTGCTTTATCCACTACAAAAGCAGAATACATAGCTGCTTCACATGCTTGCAAAGAAGCGGTTTGGTTGAAAGGTTTGTTTGGTTAGTTTGGTAAGTTGCAGGACAACATCAAGTTATTTTGTGATAGTCAAAGTGCAATTCACTTGGCTAAAAATCCAACCTATCATAGTAAATCAAAGCATATACCTATAAAGTACCATTTTTTAAGACAGGTTATCACTGAATGGGGAATCTCTCTTGAAAAGGTCCATACAAAGGAAAACTGTGCAGATATGTTCACGAAACCAGTTTTATTAGAGAAGATATGATGGTGTCTAGATTCTATTGGCTTGCAGAAAAGATAAAAATAATAATGGAACAGGGTATCAGGCTAATTGTTGTCAAGGTAGAGATTTTTGAGATTTCTTTTAATTAAAATTGGACAAAATCTCATGAATATGACAACAATAGGATTTTTTGCTAAATTGATTCCATCTAATCTTGATGTGGAGTTATTGCATCCTATTTTGTTGTGATTGAATTAATGATTCAATTTCTACTCCCAGCTATAAAATGTAAGCCCGTAGAGGCAAATGAGCATGAGGGATGTGAGGTGAGTGGAAGAGAATTGCAGATGAGTAATTCTGTTGTTGTATTCTCCTATTGATGAATGAGATTGTCGATGCCTCTGTTTAGTGGATGTAGCCCAGATTGGTTCGGTGAACCATGTTAAATCCTTTGTCTCATGTTTTGTGTTGTGTGTTTGATTGTTTTTCCACTGCGTAATTCTAACAATTATATTATTAAATATTTATCTTTGATACTTATATCGTTCACCATATTCGCAAATAGAAGATGAGCTTTGAAATGGTGATGGGAAATTATATGATCCAGTATGTACCTGTTCCAATGTGGATATTTCAAAGATGGATGTTAGTAGAATCAACGTGAATCCCATCGGTATTGGGGCTATCACCCAGGGCCTGGATAGTCAATCCTTATGCCAGCACATTGTCATATCCATCAAGGGATATGTGGAACTACCTGCTGTTAATGGAAGTAATACCTCTCAACACCATATTCTTATTCCCTGCAAATCGTAATGTCTGCACATAATTAATTATCATTCCATTAACATCTTGCACCTACTTGTTATAAACTCCTAATTCATACATGATAAACACTACTAAAATTCATGATCATATATTATATGTTAAGAATGGGTGGGAGACTCAAATTGATCATATATATATGTGTGTGTGTGTGTGTGTGTGTGTGTGTTAATAATGGGTGGGAGGCTATATCGCAGGCCCTTGTTTGCACTGCACAACACCAGCATCAGCACCAGCGCTAGACAACAACGTAAAGTATTTCAGCCAGAATGGGGATGTGTGATTTTATGCTCTTAATTCCAAATCATGAGAAATAAATGAATAACATAATTTGTTATTCTACATACCTTTTGATTCTTATTACACAAGTTGTTCCACCAGGAGGCTCCATTTCCATCTAAACATCCCCCGCCATTGATCGTTAGACCATCTACATTCGTGAACTCTAGCCAGTACAAGTTGTTGTCACCTTTCCACAAACTATTGTCCGTTGGTGCAATGAGGTCCCCAATTACCTGCCAACAAACAAGAAGAAAATTTCTTGTTTCTCTTTAAAAGCGATTAAATTTATCACAACATCCATCTTCATAAAATAATTTCTTGTTACTCATGAAAAGTGATTAAATCTATCACAAAATCCATCTTCATATATATGTAGCTCCTAATTATTACCTGCACAGTTACGCCAACATTCTTAGAAGGTCCTGTAAATGAAACTGGAGCTACCACATATTTTCCTTTTGGTATATTGATGGTAGACGCTTGATTAGAAGAACAGGTTGCATTCCAAGCTGCCAGAAAAGCCTGGATATAGTGCATACAACAAGACATGCTCATCAAATTGTCAAAACCCATATACCCATATACTCATTATAGGATATCATTATAGGATATAGGGCATACAACAACACTGTTGAAATATTAAATTCAATTGTAGACTGTGCAAGAGGACGAAGAGTACAGTTGTAGCATTTTTTTTTTGTTTCGTTTCTTACACTCCATCTCCACATTTAATGAAACTCTAAAAGTTAAAATTTTGATAAAGGGTGTAGCCATATTTCTCTGTCAACGCATTGAAAGGTTGCAGTTTCAAACCACCCAACCCAACATTTAACACTCTACCATGCAACCCCATTAACTTTGCAACTACCACATTCAAAGCATAGGTTTTACTGTCAATTTTTTTTTTATTTTTTTAAATGAGCCAATGTCACCAGTGTGGAACCCACATCCACCAATCACAGTCCCATAACGTAGAATAGAGGCTAATGTGGACAAGCCTCAAGCGGACCCGATAAGATTTTATAAACCCAAATTAATATTTTATCACGTGTCTATGAAGGTGATGTCATAACAGCAATTTGGAATGCAAAGAGTTTATGTAAACAAATTTATTTTCGTTTGAGATCCGACGGGCTCCACCGTCGACCAATAGAGAGACGATCTCATGGATTAAATGTTCAGTCAGCAAAATCCAAATTGTGATGCGATAAGTAATTTCGCAAAAAGTATTTCATAAGGTTCAAAGACATTAGATTAACGTTTTAAAAGTTTTATGTTTTATTAAAAAAGGGGCTACATAGTTTTGTTTTAAAAAAAGGGTTACAATCAATATATATATATATAAAATAAAAAATATATATATATATATATATATATATATATATATATATATATATATATATATATATATATATATATATATATATATGTTTTATTATATCTATATATATATATATATAACAAAAAGTGCATTGTAATAAAAGGAATGAAAAAGGCCGAAGGTATGTATGTTTTTGTGCTTTCTTTTTTTAAATATGTGTGTAAAAAAGGTTAAAAAAAATGACAGAGGATAAAAACAGAGTGTGAGACTGTGTGTCAAAAAAATAGAGAATAGATTGAAACACTGTGTGTGCATTTTGTAAAAGACAAAGAGAAAAATTTTGCACTGTGTGTTGTAGCAGTCAACAGGAAATTTTTTTTTTTTTGGGTAAAATCCATAACAACAATTTTGTCCCATTATTGTAATATTTTTACTTAATGAAATAGAAGTATTTTGTGCATCTCTATCCATTGAATCTCTGTGTTGAAGTTGGGGAATTTAATTCCTTTGTGTATTTTAGAATACTCATAAATTCAAACATGGTATCAGAGCTAGTCTACGCTCTTTGAAGTTTGTCAAAACAGGTGAAGGAAGGCATTGCTGCAGCTTTTGACTAGCATTGTGAAGGCTCGGCAAAGACCAGGTATTTACAAAACGGAGTTTTGAGTTTGTTTAAAAAGTGCAGTCCAGATAAGTCTTTTTGAAGACAAAGTTTGTCTCTTAAGCAGTGAGACAATTTATTTAAAAACATAGTCAAGTTGGTTTAAAGCATAGTTCAGTGAGCTAGCCATGGTAGGAGCCAGCACAAGCATGAGTATTGGAAATACTCAACTCCCACATTTCAATGGGAAGAACTATGACTATTGGGAAATCACAATGAGAGCCTTGTTTTCCTCTTAAGACTTATGGGAGCTTGTTGAATATGGTCTATAAGAACCAGCAGATAAAAATGTTTTCAATGCCTTAACACAGGTAGATAAGGATTTGCTAAAGAGCAATAGGAAGAAGGACTCAAAAGCCCTCTTCTATCTCTATCAAACAGTGCATGAAATTGTTTTTCCAAAGAATGCAGCAGCAAAAAGGTCCAAGGATGCATGGGATACCCTCCAGACAGCCTACCAAGGTATGGATAAGGTAAAGACAACAAAGCTTCAATTAATGATAAGGGATTTTGAAGTTATTTGCATGAAGGAGTCTGACACAATAGACTCATTCTTTACTCTACTGATTAGGTTGGTTACCCAAATGAGATCTCATGGAGAGACAGTAGAAGACAGAAGAATTGTGGAGAAAGTGTTGAGGAGCTTACCCTCAAGGTTTGATGTGATAGCCACAACCATTGAAGAGACAAAAGATCTCTCAAAGTTTATTGTTGATGAGCTTCATGCATCATTGATGACACATGAACAAATATTGGGTAGAACAACAAACTCATCTCTAAAGCATGTCTTCAAGACCCAAATGTCTTTTGGAAGAGGTAGAGGTCAAGGTAGAGGAAACTACAGAGGAAAATGAAGAGGTAGAAGCCAAAACAGAGGAGGAAGAAGCAGCCTTGCAAATACTCATGGAAGGGGCAGCCACCAAAATCCGAACCAAGGCCAGGGAAACAACCAGCAAGGTGGAAAAAATCAAGCACATAGAAAAAGGCATAAAAAATCCCAAGTCCAATGTCATTACTGTAAGAATTATGGCCATTATGACAATAAATGTAGGAAGAAACAGAGTGACATGGGTAATAAACCCAATGCTAATTTTACTAACGAAAATATTAGTCAAGAGAAGTTGTTTTTAGCATGTAATATGGCTAAGGAAAAGAATGAAGATATATGGTTTCTAGATTCAGGATGTTGCAACCATATGACTAGAAACATTTCCATGTTTTCCATGTTAGATGAAAATGTAAAGTCTTAGGTAAAATTAGGGATAGACAGTAAGATCTCTGTCATGGGAAAATGTAGAGTAAGTATTTTGACAAAGAAAGGAGAAAGAAGATCCATATCATATGTATACTATGTGCCTAATATGAAGTATAACCTTTTGAGCATTTGACAAATCATTCAAAAGAGATACAATGTATTTTTTGAAGATGATGTATACACCATCATGGATAAACCACCAAGAAAGAAATGCATTGCACAAGTGAAGATGACAAGGAATGGAATGTTCCCTCTCAAGATGAGAGCAGATTTGAAGAAAGGAGTTGAGATGGCAGCAGTGACACAAGAGACATTCCAAAGAGAAGCAAAGGATGAAAATTGGTTATGGCATTTGAGATTTGGACATCTCGACTTTGGAAGAGTGAATTTGTAAACCCCCGATTTTTTCCACAACCTCCTATCATGGCAACATCGTATGCTCCACTAGTGTTACCACAACCTTTGGTTCCTTTAACTCCTAAAAATGGAGGAGAGGCCAAGAAATGGTTTAAGGGTTTAACTCCTAATAGTATAAATGATCTCCCTTCTTTATATCAAACATTTATAAACAAATGGGAAATTAGGAAGAACCCTCTCCAAATACTTTCATATTACAACAATATCAAGAGAAACACCGGGGAAAGTGTTCAAAACTATTGCACTATATTTAATAGTATTTATAACGCACTACCCCCGGATTTGAAACCTCCAAAAGGCTCATCTTTGGCCAAATTCCCTGAAGGATTTGATCCCGAAATGGCCAATCAGCTAAGAGAAATGGATCCCTTAACTTTATAAGACATGCAGAAGGGAGCTCTTAGTGTGGAAGCAAATATAATTGAGAAGAGAGCTAGAATGAAGACTAAGAAGAGGGTATCATATAGGGTTGAAGATGCACCTTCCACATCTGACTCAAAAATGGAAAGGATGATGGAGAAGATGATGGAGAGGATGAGCATATATGAAAAAGCTCAATATAGAGAAAACCAAACCGCTCCTCAACATAGAAACCAATCCCAGAATCAAAATCAGAACTTTAGGAGAAATCAACTCCAGAACAGAAAAATAGATGTTGATCAACAGATCAGACCTCCTTTTCAAGAAAATTATGTTAATGAGGATGGAGAAACAAATTAACAAACATAGGATGATAACATAAACATGTTGGGAGTAATAAATGAGGATTCTGATTTCCTCCATGAAAGAAAACAAGGTCTATATACACCCTATGATGATAGAAGACTAGAAACTAAATACTATGAATAAGGTTTCGAAAATTCCATCGTAGGAGAGCCCAAATAATATGGCCTAAGAAGTAAAAAGAACCTAGAAACTCCAAAAAAGATAACCTCTGATAATTCTGCCAAAAAAAACCCTATAAATACTTCCAAAAATACAGCACAAAACCATAAAATAGTGGCTGAAAGTTCTAATCCAAACAAGGGAAAAAACACCCAAATCAATGAAAAATAGAGTGGTGACCCTAGCAGCACTAGAATTTCAGCTAATGCTCCTGAAAAACCCATTTTGACCGATGTAAATAGTAGAAATTAGCAAGCTAATATTGCTGATAGAGGAGTGACTAACAAGGCTGAATCAAACATTTTGAAAAATCAGATTCCTTTTAGCCTAGAGAATAAAATTGCCAAAATCAAGATCTTTATCCCACTCACTAAGTTAGTCACTCAAAATCTATATAGATGTAAAGATTTGAAAGCCTTGAACATAGAAGATATTCACGGCACTGTTAACTTAAGTGATGATAAACCAGAGCTCCTATTTGGACCAAATATTGAAGGAAAATTTCAAGAAGGAACTACCCCTCCATTCTACATCAGTTTGAATATCCATGATAAGATGTTTCACAATGCCATGCTTGATTCAGGAGCATTACATAACCTCATGCCCAAGTTAATAATGGAAATTTTAGACTTAGAGGTGACAAAACCATACAGAGATTTATATTCCTTTGATTTAAGTAGAGTGAAATTCCTAGGCCTAGTAAAATATCTCTGTGTTAACTTAGCTCAAATCCCAACCAAAAGCCTAGTGATGGACATTGTAGTGGCTGATATATCCCCCAAATATGGCATGCTTCTTTCAAGATCATGGGGTGCTAAGTTGCAAGGTACTATGCAGATGGATATGACTTATGCCACCATCCCTATCTTCAGTCAACCCATAAGACTCTATAGGGAAACACACATGAAATATATGGTGAGTAGTCAAGAAAGACCAAAACACTCCCTTCTCTATTCTATACATACTAATCTTGACTCATTCACTCTTTATAATGATGAGATTTCTAATGAGCAAGGATTAATCAATGAAACATCACCCAATATTGTTGTGAAACCAGCTCCAAAAAGAGAAGAAAAGATATATCAATGCCTTAGAAAAAAGCCACTTCGAGGGGGCAACCTCCAATACATTACATGAATGAAAAATTCTTGGATGATTCAAATTACAAAACCTCCTTTCTATATATAGGAGTCCATGGGGCCACAATGTAATCCTAACAGACCTAAAAATAATAATTTAAGGGCACAATAATAACAATATGGGGGTTACAAGGGTACAATAATAACAATAAGGGGGTTACACTAACAACAATAAGGGACTATACTAGTAATATAGAGACCTAACATGCCCCTCTCCTTCAAAAAATTGTTGTCCTCAACGCTTGAATAGCTCTGGGTGCTTCTGTATAAAATTCTCATCTTCCCATGTAGAATCTTCGGTGGGTAAGTTCTTCCACTTGATGAGATACTCTAAAATTGTTCTATTTCATAGCTATCGAGTTCTTGTTTCCGTGACCGCTTCAGGTTCCAATATGATTTTTCCTTCCTCATCAAGTTCTAGTAATATTGTTTGAACTGGAAAATCTTCACCTATAACTTTCTTTAAGCATGAAACATGGAAAATTGGATGCACTCATGAAGAAGCAGGAAGCTTCAATTTGTATGCCATAGTACCAATATTTTGCAACACCTTGTAAGGACCATAGTAATTTGGTGATAATTTATTATCCTTCTTAGCTTGCTTGAGGGACATCTGTTTGTATGGTTGTAGCCATAAAAATACCCAGTCTCCTACATCAAAACTTCTCTCGCTGCGATGTTGATCTGCCTGTTGTTTCATTTGATTTTGTGCCAAATTCAGGTTGTCCTTTAAGAGTTGGAGAACTTCTTGTTTATGCTCAATGTGATCTTCCACTGCTTGAACCTTCGAATTTTCTCTTAAAGATGATGTGCTGGATGGTGGATGATATCCATAATGTGCCACAAATGGGATCATTTTTGCTACAATATGGAAGGAAGTGTTATACCACCATCCAGTTAGAGGTAACCACTTGACCCATTGTGTTTGTTTATCATATACAAAACAATGAAGATATCCTTCCAAACATTTATTTGATATCTTATTTTGACCATCAGATTGAGGATGATAAGATGAGCTATGAGCTAATTGAGTACCCAAAAAAGAAAATAACTCCATCCAAAAATTTCCAGTAAAAATGGGATCTCTCTCGCTCACAATAACCCTTGGGTTTCCATGTAGCTTCTGAATTGTGTCCCTAAATGTAGTAGCAATTGTACTTGCTTCAAATGGATGAGATAATGCACAAAAGTGTGCATACTTGGTAAGTCTATCAACTACAATCATGATGAAACTCTTTCCTTCAGACTTAGATAAACCTGTGATAAAATCCATTGAAATCGTCTCCCAATGTTGACTTGGAATGGATAAAGATTGTAGAAGACCCGGGGTCTTAATTGTCTCAACTTTATTCTGTTGGCAAACCAAACATTCCGCCACAAAATTTTGAATATTAGATTTAAGGCCATCCCAAAAAAATTCTTTCTTCACCCTGTGGTAAGTTATTAAAGATCTTGAGTGTCCTCCTAAAGGAGAAGTGTGCAATTCCAAAATAATATTTTGTTTTAGTTGGGAATTCTTACAAAGATATAAGCAATCTTTGTACCATAAGGAATCATTTTTCCAACTAAATGTATCAGATGTACTAGGATCTTGCTGCAACTTTTGAATGAGTGTCCACACATCTTCATCCTTCTTCCATTCATCTCTTGCTTCAGTTATCCAATCTAGTTGGATAATAGAAACGGCACAAAGCAATGCTTCCAACTCTTCATTCTTTCTTGAGAGTGCATCTGCAACAACATTTAGCTTCCCTTTTTTTTATATTATTTCAAAGTCATAACCCAACATCTTTGTGACCCATTTTTGCTACTCTTCTGAAGATAGTCTTTTTTCCAAAATGTGTTTAAGACTATCATGATCAGTTTTTACCTTGAAGTGTCTTCCCATTAGGTAAGTTTTCCATTTATTTAGTGCATGCATGCAGTATTCCTAACATTTCCTTCTCATAAATAGGTTTCTATAAATAATTTCCTTTGATTGGAAGACTTTCAAAAGCAATGGGTCTTCCTTCTTGCATTAAAACAACACCAATTCCATTTCCTGAGGCATCACATTCCACAATAAAGGTTTTTGTTAAGTCTGGCGTAGCTAAGACTGGTGCTAGGCACATTGCCTCTTTAAAATGTTCAAAGGCCTTAGTTTCTTCAAGAGTCCATGAAAAATCATCTTTCTTCAATAATGTTGTTAGAGGTGTTGCTATTCTCCCATAATTCTTAACAAAATTTGGATAATACCCTGTTAACCCAAGAAATCCTCGCAACTGCTTTATGGTTGTGGGGACTTTCCATTCGTTAATGGCTTTAATTTTGTTAGGGTCTACCTTAACACCCTCGTGAGATACAATATGACCCAGATATTCCACCTCTTGTACTCCAAAGAAACATTTGGATGTTTTTGCATATAATTGTTTCTCCTGCAATAGTTTGAGCACCCTGTCAACATGTTGAACATGATCCTTCCAAGACCTGCTGTAGATTAGTATATGATCAAAAAATACTAGCACAAATTTTCTAAGGAAGGGTTTGAAAATGGAATTCATCAACCCTTGAAATGTAGAAGGTGCATTGGTAAGGCCAAAAGGCATGACCAAAAATTCATAATGACCCTCATGAGTTCGAAATGCTGTTTTCGGAATATCTTCAGTCTTCATTCTAATTTGATGATACCCTGAACGAAAATCCAATTTGGTAAAATAAATTGCTCCATGTAATTCATCCAATAATTCATCAATCACAGGAATGGGAAATTTATCTTTAATGGTGAGCTTATTGAGCTCCCTATAATCCGAACACATGCACCATGATCCATCCTTCTTATGTACCAATACTACAGGAGCAGAGAAATAACTTTGACTAGGTTGAATTATACCTGCCTCTAACATCTCTGCGATCATACGTTCAATTTCTCTCTTTTGGACACAAGGATATCTATAAGGTCTGATGTTTGGAGGAACATTTCCTGGAATCAAATGAATAGCATGATCATGATCATGAATAGGTGGGAGTCCTTTTGGAGTTTCAAAAACCTTGGAATGATTGTCCAAGACTTTTTGGAGATCTGCAGAAATAGATGATTTTGATGTTGGAACTTCTAGTGAGAATAATTATGCAATTATGCCTCGTTGTTCTTTCTTAAGAATATTTTTCATGACATTATAGCTTATTATCCATCCTGGATTCCTTGTAATACCCCGTAATTCTACTTCCTTTCCTTTTGAAAAAAAATTCAAGAAAAGTTCTTGAAAATTAAAAGTTGTCGTCCTCAAAGATTGTAACCATTGTACTCCTAGTACAACATCAGCACCTCCCATAGGAATGGAAAGCATTGGAATATTCAATACATATTCCCCCATGGCTATCTTGATATTATGGCATTTTCCAGAGCAATTTATAGTCCCTCCATTTGCAACCATCACCTGACATTTTGGTGCTGGGTATAGGAAACAATTCAATTCCTTGGCTACCTTACAATGAATAAAATTATGGGTACTACCTGAATCAATCAACACTATTACCTTTTTCTTCTTAATATGTCCTTCTATATTGAGAGTTTAAGGAGTGGTAATTCCTTCCAATGCATTACACGATATGGTCAGACTCATTTCTTCCGCTTCTTGGGTTGGTTCCTGGTGTATATCCTCTTCTTGTTCATTTTCTTCTTCCTCTTCACAATCCAAGTAAAATAATTTCTTCTCAACACACTTATGAACTTTAGTGTATTTGATATCACAACTGTAGCAAAGCCCTTTTGGTATTTTATCTTCCAATTATTGTGGTGTCAACCTTGTAGGTTGTGGAAATCTAGGAGTAGCAACACTTCCCTCTTTATAGAAGTGAGTGGTAGTCTTCCTTGTCGCCATAATTTTACATTCAATGTTTCTTGCCAACCTGAATGCCTTCTCCAATGAATCAGGTTCCAAAACACGAACTTCATGTTGGATGTTATCCTTTAAAGTACCTATGAGGAGATCAATCATGTGTTCCTTTGGAATATCAGTTACCCTTATATTCAATTTTTGGAAGTCCTCAATGTGCTCCCCCATTAAACCCTTTTGTTCGAGATTTATCAATTGGCTAAAGAAGTTGTTGCTCTTTGTATCCTCATATTGTGCTATCATTTCCTCCGTAAAAATTGACCAAGTGACAATTTTTTTATGGGAGCAAAGCCATCGATACCATACAAATGTATTTTGTTCTAAATGTAAAGTTGCAATGTCTACCTTTTGTGTGTTTTGCACATGATGGAGATCAAAATGTTGCTTCATATGTAGTATCCATGTTACAGGATCCTTTCCATCAAACTTCCTGATATCCATTTTTGGAATATGGTGGTTCTTCCTGCCAACATTAGATATTAAGAAAACATGTTTAACATTTATTTTGTTCTCATCCTGAGTTTCCACTACTATCTTTTCACCATTAGGAAACATTTCTTTTATCAACTTTGTCAAACCTTCCATGTCTACTTTTAGATCATTCTTCATGTTTTCCATTTTCTCATCGATCTTAGCTTCCATGTCATCCATCTTATATTCCATGCCAGCTTCCATGCCATCTATCATAGATTCCATGCCATTCTTCAAACCATCCATCTTAGATTCCACGCCATCTATATTAGATTCCATGCCATTCTTCAAATCATCCATCTTAGATTCCACGCATTTCTTCAAACCATCCATCTTAGTTTCCACACCCTTCTTCAAAACTTCCATGTCATTTTTTGTTGCTCTTTACGAGAGCGAAATTTGTTGCACTTGCTCGTGTAATTTTGATATGTCATGTTGCCATTCTTTGTCTTCATGAGTCATAGTAGAAATTTATAAAGGCTTAATGGGTGTTGAATTATTTTTAGGGGCCATTTTAGAATCCAATAAAGTATCTATTCTGCAATATGCCCTTGTAATCAATTCCAACTTGATTCTTGACAAGACTTATGTAATTTGGAAAATAATACACCTTTTGCTTGCTTTTGAGGAGCTCGTTAAATTTCTATCTATATAGTGTGAATCTCAATATATGAAATTTGGCTACGATGGCTTGTGATGATTCTTTCAAATGCCATAGGTCTGATCTGATTTGGATTCTTCAAGGCAAAGTTATTTCCAATCTCCCAGAATGACCCAATTATGGACTGGTTCAGTAGAGAAAACATGTACGACTTGACACGTGTCACTATTTCCTCCTTTGGCTTTGAAATTGATAGACCAAAAACTAACGTTCGTGTAATTTCGGAAAATTTTTACAAAATTTCAATCGGTCTCGGAAAGCTATGAAAGATTTTCCACTTGATCACCTCTTTGAGATGAAATTCGAAGCCTCAAAAAGCCTAAGTTACGGATGATATCTTTGAACATATTTCGAACCAATTTCTGAAATTTTAGGTAGCGTTTCTTGGTTTGTGACTTCACTCTAAAATTTTAAAACTGAACCTTTGTACAAATATTTTAATGCAAAGAAATATGAGCCTTTGTTAGGTTAAATTCGGGGAGCACAAAAAATAGCCTAACACACCACGGATCATATCTCTGTGAAAATATTGCAAATGAAAGCTAAAATTTTGCCAACGATGTTCTCCGGGATTTTGGCTTCTGCTCTAAATATTTCATATTCTTAACATTATTAAAAAAAATTGAAAGTGAAAATTCTACGATGACACCATTTGAAAGCAAAACCCAAAATACGAAAGCTTTGATACCAAATGTTTGTAGAGCAGCTCAAAAGAGAAAAAAAGAGATATCAATGCCTTAGAAATAAGCCACTTCGAGGGGGAAACCTCCAATACATTACATGAATGAACAATTCTTGGATGATTAAGGCTACAAAACCTCCTTTCTATATATAAGAGTCCATGGGGCCACAATGTAATCCTAGCCGACCTAACAATAATAATTTAAGGGAAAAACAATAACAATATGGGGGTTACAAGGGTACAATAATAACAATAAGGGGGTTACACTAACAACAATAAGGGACTATACAAGTAATGAGGACTAACAAATATAGATATATACGTAAAACATAGTGTGACCATAGATGAAGAGAAAACAAGGAGAAAACTAAAAGACAGTTTGCTAATTCAGAAAATCACAGCAAACAGATCACGGGTCTTGAGCATAAAAACAATCATGAACATAGCACCAATCAAGAAAATCAAAGAATAAAGCCTCAAAACATTGAAAATTTTGAGGAACAAAATAAAGACAAACACAGTGCAGTCCTACAGGAACAACACAATCATAGATTAGGCAAACAAAATAGAGAGGACATCAATGAAATGAATGACAAATATGAAAACAGTCCTCTTTGGAATATGAGTTTTGATGTGTCTTCCTCTAAAACTGGTTTAGGAGCAAGCATATGGGTGCACAACACTGATAACAATCATGCTGAGGGTCATTCCTATAGATTAAACTTCCAATGCACAAATAACATAGTAGAGTATGAAGCTCTCCTTTTAGGCCTGAATTTATTGAAAAAATTAGGGGCCAAAAGAATAACAGTTCATGGAGATTCAGAATTGATAATTAGGCAAGTAAATGGGGAATACACTGCTAAACATCCCCGACATAGAGCCTATAGAGATGATGCCATGGACTTGTTAAAAAAATTTTCTGAATTCCAACTTACCTTTGTCCCAAGGAACCAAAACATTCTTGCCAATGGACTAGCCTTTGCTGCTAGTACTTGTCGAAGACCTTATGAAATAAAACAATACACCATCCAAGTCAAATATAGACTAGTTGTCCCGTATAATGAAAAATACTGGCAAGTGTTTGAAGAAGATAAACAAATAGAAGACTTCCTACTATCCAAAAATGAATTTGAAATACCAAACTCAAATTCAGAGTATGAACAAGACTGTCCTACTGAAGAAAACCCACTTTTTGAAGAAGAAAATTCTCCTGATATTGCTGATATAAATCTGTTAACCCATGAACCCAAACATACAATAGAAAATAGCACAGATTTAGAAAAAGAGGACTTAGAAGTGCTGCAATCTAAAAATCAAAGCTTTCCAAAAGGACTAGTCCCATTAGAAGAATTGTTTGACTAGAATGATGTTGCCAAAAATCCAAAACTGGAACCTATTGAAGCTGAAGTGGAAGAATGCAACATAGGCAGTGAGGAAAAGCCCAAAATGATCAAGCTGTCTAAAACACTGCCAACTCACATTAAACTGAAATACATTGAGCTTTTTATAGAATTTTCTGATGTATTTGCATGGACTTATGAAGATTTGAAATCATATGATACAGAAATAATCCAGCATAAGATACCCCTCAAAGAAAACCAGAAGCCTTTTAAACAAAAATTGCACAGAATCAACCTTGTTCAGTTACCTCTAGTAGAGAAAGAAATTAGAAAAAATTATGATGCTAGAATTATAGTCCCTGTTAGATACTCAGATTGGGTATCTAATCTTGTATCAGTTAAGAATAAAACAGGAGAGATAAGGCTTTGCATTGACTTTAAAAAATTAAACAAAGCCTCATTAAAGGACAACTATCCCTTACCCAAAATGGATCATATCTTACGAAGGATAGTTGGTTCTAGAAGAATTTCTTTGATGGATGGCTTCTCAAGTTACAATCAGATATTGGTACATCCTGATGATCAACTTAAAACATCCTTTACTACTCCTTGGGGTACTTTCATGTATTTGAAAATGCCCTTTAGTTTAATGAATGTTGGTGCAACATTTCAGAGAGCCATGGATATAGCATTCTCAGAAGAAATAGGTTACTTCATTGTGATTTACCTTGATGATATCACTGTCTATTCTAAAATAGATGAAGAACACCTAATACACTTGAGAAAAGTCTTTGAGAAATGCAGAAAATATGGGTTATCCTTAAATCCAAAGAAAACATTGTTTGGTCTCCAAAAAGGTAAACTTCTGGGACATATCATATCAGAAGAGGGAATAAGGATAGACCCAAAAAGGATCGATGGTATATTGCAAATCAACCATCCTAGAAACATTAAGGAACTTCAATCTTTCATTGGAAAGATTAATTTCTTGAGAAGGTTCATACCCAATCTAGCTGAACTCCTTAGAAACATGACAAATATGCTTAAGAGAGAAGAAGGAGTTAAATGGACCTTGGAAGCAAAGAAATCATTTGAGTTGGTAAAACAAGCACTTACCAAAACACCAGTTCTTATCAGTCCTCATTTTGCAAAGGATTTCGTCATTTTTTCATTTGCATCAGAACACACAGCAGCTGCTGTCCTATTACAAAAAAACTTGAAGGGACAAGAGCAACCACTTGCATTTTTCAGCAAGGCATTAAGAGATGCACCTTTGAAGTACAATATAATGGAAAAATAAGCCTTTTCCTTATTCAAAGCCTTAAAAGACTTCAGAGTTTACATTTTTCACTCTCACATCATAGCATTTGTGCCTCATTCAGTTGTAAAAGACATATTGACCCAAGATCCAGATGGCAAAAGAGGAAAGTGGATTGCTGTAATTTTAGAATATGACTTAGAAATCAAGCCCACTAAGCTCATAAAAGGTCAAGGATTGGAAAAACTTATGACTGAATCCAACTTTCAAGCTCTTTATATAAACATGTTTAATGCATTAGATGAACAGGAGGAGTTGACAGCTCCATTTATTGAAGATCATTTTCTAAATTCATCTTGGTATGCTGATGTTTTGTATGTTTTTCTCAATCTTAATACCCCCCCTGGTTTGTCTAAAACAAAGGCAAGATTCTTAAAGTTGAAAGCTGTAAATTACTACATTTTGAATAAATGTTTATATTGGAAAAATGCTAGTGGATTATTACTTAAATGTTTGCCCGAGAATGATGCAGATAAGATCAAGCACGGTTTTCATGAAGGAGAATGTGGAGGCCACCTCTACTGGAAGTCAATTGCTAACAAAATCCTTAGAGCTGGTTACTACTGGCCCACCCTCTTTCAAGATATCCACAAAATGATTATTACCTGTCACAAATGCCAAATCTTTGAAGGCAAAAGAAAGATGCTTCCCTTACCTCTGCAACCAATCACTATTGAAGCTCCTTTTCAGCAGTGGGGTCTAGACTTCATTGGGGAAATCCATCCTGCCTCATCTGCCCAACACAAATGGATCCTCACAGCAACAGACTATTTTACCAAATGGATAGAAGCCATCCCCTCTAGGAATGCCACAAACTCAGTTATCATTTCATTCCTTGAAAACCATATACTGTCTAGATTTGGATGTCCTAGAAAGATCATAACTAACAATGCTGCTGCATTTGGGCCTAAAAATATGGTGGAATTCTGTCATAAATATCATATTATATTGGGTCATTCTACAGCTTATTACCCTCAAGGTAATGGGTTGGCAGAATCCTCAAATAAAAGCTTGGTGAACATAATCAAGAAGTTGTTGGAAGATAACAAGAAATCATGGCACCGTAAGCTAGTACATGCATTATGGGCAGAGAGACTAACAATTAAAAAATCAATTGGAATGTCTTCCTATCAGTTAGTTTATGGAACAGATGCAATATTTCCAACCAGTTTAGGAGTTCCAGTCATGAAGCTGATCTAAGAAGTACAGTCTGAAGATAATGATATGACAAGAAGAATAAGCCAGACTATACATCTACAACAAACCAAAGAGGAAGTATACATCAAAGCACAACAACTATAAGAAAGCATCAAGAATTTGTTTGACAAAAGAACCAAGGCAAATGAATTTAAAATTGGTGACAAAGTATTAAAATGGGATTCAAGGAGAGAAGGTAAGGGAAAACATGGAAATTTTGATAATTTATGGCAAGGCCCTTATCTTATTCAATCTGCTATTGGAAACAATAGTCATGAAGCTGATCCAAGAAGTACAGTCTAAAGATGATGATATGACAAGAAGAATAAACCAGACTATACATCTACAACAAACTAGAGAGGAGGTATACATCACAGCACAACAACTACAAGAAAACATCAAGAAGTTGTTTGAAAAAAGAACCAAGGAAAGTGACTTTAAAATTGGTGACAAATTATTGAAATGGGATTCAAGGAGAGAAGATAAGGGCAAACATGGAAAATTTGATAATTTATGGCAAGGCCCTTATCTTATTCAATTTGCTATTGGAAATAATGCGTTCTTTCTACAAGAACTGGATGGAGCTGAAAATTTTCGAGGTATGAGGGGTTTCTGCAGTGCATTATATTAGATATCATTTTTGGGATTCAACTGCGTTAAGAAAGTCATTCATCTATGACCATTTTCATGAGAGGTAGTCGTAACTGAAAATGGTCATAGATGAATGACTTACTTAACCCAGTTGAATCCCAAAAATGTATCTAATATAATGCACTTTGGAAACCCCTCATACTTAAAATACAAAGAGTAAAGGGATCTCTTCTTGAATGGTTCATGAGGCACAATACTTGCTAAGGTTTTGCAAATGGGGTATCAAGCTAAGTGGGTGTGATTGTGGGGAAAAACTCCAGAGTTAAGCACACTTGACCCAGAGGCATTTTGGGATGGTTGACCTCTCGGGAAGTCCTGGTTACCGAGTGCAAGCCCTGGAAGTGATGATTGATGTTATGTGATTCATTTCACTATTTTCAATCCCACTTCTTCACCCCTGTGAGCATCACTCGATGCAATGAGTGCTAAGTGGATTTTCAAAAATAATGAGAAATTAGTTAGTTACGACTACCTATTGTGAAAATGGTCATAGATGAATGACTTACTTAACGCAGTTGAATCCCAAAAATGATATCTAATATTTTGGAGGTCATGCCAATGGCAGGATGTTCAAAAATTATTTTTTTTAACTGATATTTTGATTTCAAAGCTTTTTGTTCATTGTATATAACACTGCTTTTGAATTTATTTAAAAAAAAAAAGGAATAAAAAATAAATAAATAAAAAAAGAGAAAAGAGGGCAGATATAAAAGAAGAAAGGTACAAATCCATACCAAAAAAGAAAAGGAAAATCTGAAAGTGTGCAAGCCTAAATGCCACTACTTAAAAGAGAGCACTGCTATTTAGTCATACAGCCTAACCATGACTAGATAGATTTCAATTTATTGTTGATAGGTTAGTGAATAAGATTTACCAAACAATGAAATTTTGGCTTATCGATACAATAGATTAGGATAGAAAGAAATGGCTCTAATCAGTCCAAAACTTGAGCCAAAGAGAAGAAAAAGAATTGGTTATAACATGCTGAAAACTTGAACCATATAAAGAAGAAGAAGACATCTCTAAATAGATCAAAACTAGAGCTGAAAGAAAGAAAGAAGGATGCTTGTAATTTTCAGATCTTAAGCCTTCACAATTTTGTTTCAATATTCTGTAAATTTCATTCTATGTGCAGTTTGTTTTTATGCCATAATCTTACAACAAATCAGACATCTTAATCCTGGTTTTCCTGTATTTAAATTTCTGTTTTAGAATATAGAGAATAAGATCTGTCAGACATCTTAAACCTGATAGATAGTAGTTAGGTAGAGAAGCTAATGAGTTCAACTATTTAATCTGGACTCATGGAAGTTATAAGGGTAGATTTAGATTAGTTTCATGCTTTCAATAAAAGAATAAAATGTTGATGTCAAAGGTTTGCAAGTCCAAGTGCACCTTCTAAAGAAAAAATGTTAGGAAAGTTGGTTGTGTAGGTAGTTGTTTGGGGAAAAGAAATTTGTTTGCTGATACAAAGTACTGATCATATTTTTAAGCAGCATGATCAAGTAAGAAAAGGTTTTCAAGGATAAGGTACAGGTCTGCATTCCAGAAGTAAATTTATGAGGTTCTTGACACCTCCAAGGAGCTATCATCCCCAAGTGGAGCTACTGTTAGCCATCAATAAAAAAATTTCATAACTAATGATGGCTAAAACAAGTCTTTAGTCTTCAAGAAACATGTTTTAAAGAAAAATTGTGAGTTCTTGAAGCCTTGCTGTGGACCTTGGCCAAAATATCCACCTCTTTGATATCTTCACTTCAAAACCTTCAAAGAAAAGCTCTACTGTCCCAAAGAAAAGACTGTTTTCAAACCCATTTTCCACCATTTTTTCCTTTTATTTTTCTAAAAATTCCCCTTTAAACCTTGAAAAATCATTTTATTAAGGTTTTTATCCTTTTTTTCCCGTTATCAAAACCCTAAAAATCCTTCAAAAACCTTCATTTTCAGTCAAAAAACCTTCATTTTAAAATATAAGGCCTTAAGCACCTTTCACTTAAAGCCCGAGCCCCTTTTCCGCCATAAGACCGTGCTCTGTGGACGAGTGCTAAGTCCATCATCCATCGCACATCGGAAATCCCAGATCCTTTGTTCACAGACCCCTTACTTCACTATTATTCCGATCCTCCGATGAGATCTAGACTGTCCATCCCCAGGATCTGACGGCCATTGCACTCCGCGCTCCATCACATCGCTCCATCGCATCAGCCATCGCACATCAGTGATCCTCGCTTCCTTGCAACTTTGCCATCCCCCTGACCCCTCATCCACCATCTTTAATCTCCGATCTCCCGATTCAATCTGGACCGTCCATTCCTCCCAGATCAACGACGCAGGTTCACTGTGGGTGCATTCGACCTAAGTGGCTCGTACTCCCCAGTCCCCCTGCAGTTAATATCCACCATTTATTTTCTCCAGATCCGACGGCCATTTTTTCCCCATTCGCTGTGGAGGCACCCGGCCCGCAAACCTTTTCGTACTCCTCGGTCCCCCCACAGTTGATCTCAGGCGTTGATCTTCTCTAGATCCAACGGCCATCGGGTTTTCCTCACTTCCCCGACTCCTCGTCCACCACCTCCGCAATAATCCATCTTCATCGTTAATTCCAAAATATCTAAAGTCCACCGTTATTTCCCATCATTCCACCCCACCAATCAAATAAGCCCCCTCCACGACAAAACAGTTAACACATCTATCAAGCCCCACCACCCTTCGATCGCGCAACTCTTCAACGGTCACTCTCATCTACAGCCATCGATCTGGATTGCCCAGATCGGACGGTCTAAAACTAATTTTGCGCTCCTTTCTCCAAAATAATTGATCACACGTTTACAACGCGAAAACGGTGGTTTTTATTAGATACGCATTGCCTAGGGACCTGTATCACATTCATTCGGGTTAAAACTATTAACCGCTTATCCCTCGCGCAAATACCATTGGTAGTATTCCCAAAACCACTTTTCACCACTTCACGCCATAATTCAATTTAAAACCCTGGTTCTACCTTCCGCCATGGGTTTTTCCACCTCCACTGCATTCTTCATTTCTCTGTAAACGCTCGTCCACCTCTCCCGAGCCTCTGAAGCAGTTAAAACCAAATAACATAGGTTTTGTTTAATTGTTTTTTTTTTATTGCAAGTTTTAATGGCAGTTTAAAACACGAATTTGTCCCACTGTCAAAGAAAGTGAAAAAGGCCGAGGGTGACGATCCTCAAAGGCCTGATCAAAAGGTAAAAAGGGGCATAAAGGGTCAAATTTCCAAGTTTTAATCAATGTTTCATAAGCATTGGTTACAAAACAAAACCCTCCAGCGCAAGCCACCTATACATCAAATCAAACAAAGAAGTGAAGATCAGAAGGAATAAAGAGAAAGGATTGAAGTCAAGAGCTTGAAGATTAAAAGACTTAATCCCACAGTTTAAAGGATAAAGACAGAGAATGTGAACAAAAGTTAAAAATACAGTCATTAAATAACAAAAAGCCTGAAAGATGATTAAAGGAGGCCTAAAGCTATATCAAAGGCGTAATCAGTGTTTAAATTATCAAAGGTAGATAGATCAGCAAAATACCGCTTCAAAATGCCATATCATTGAAGAAATTTACTCCTCCAAAGACCAAAAAATGCCACCTACAGTTCTATTTACCTTAAAATAATACATATTAAATACACAATCACAGATATTTCCAAAGACAGCTCAGAAAGTAATTTCCAGCCTACCAAAAGCCTCAAAGTCAACAAAAGTTACTGAAGTAGATGAAATTTAATGTAAAAATCAACTAACAGAGTTAAGACATTAGATATCTTCTCCATTAGGCCTCCCAAAGGTCGACAAGCATTTACTTTGTATTAATTGAATAGTTAGACCTTCCTTTCACTCCACCTCCTCAATTTACCTATATATATCATATGAGGAGCCCATTGTAAATGTTGGTTGAATAATTATTAAATTTAAATAGTTACTGAGGTTGTTGAAGCTCTGTTAGCAATTGAATAAAGATAGGCTGAGAAGAGAAGTTTGAAGCTGTAAAGACCTACTAGACTTGAAGATTGTAACTGGTTTGAACATCAAATATGCAAGCTGATTTCTGGGATCTTGGTCTATGTCGATGGCGATGTTTTTCTTACTGTAAATGTTGTTTTTCTTATGTTCTCATATTGTCCACTTTCTCTAATAAAGAACAACAAATTTAGATCAGGATTTACTGTAAAAGGTACCCTAAATCTCACTGATAAGCTTTATCTTTATGTTTTCTTCTAATTGTGCTTTGAGGATAATTCAATAGAGTATAACCAGTGAAGTGTTGGTAAGCCCATGTTTCCTGAGTACAACTTGAGATATTGTCTTTGAAAGTTCTTGAAAATTCTGCTAAGTAAAGTTCAACTAGAGAAGTCTATGGTTAGCCCTGTCCTCTAGTTTATCTCCAACAATTTATTTGAAAAGATCCCTAAGAGTATGCCAAAAGCATGATAGGTTCAAATTCCTTACCTAATTTTAGGTTGCCCTTTGTTTTCTTATATATTTTCTTATTTCACCACACTTCTTACTGTTCTATACCACAAAATTAATCTAAAGAGATCAAATGATATAGATGAATTTCCCCATGGACCACTCTTGAAACTTTTTGTGCAATTAAATCCTTTTGTGACTCTATAGCCCAATGGATTGATACTGTCTCTTACCTATCCTATTAGTTGAACCATTCTTTCAACTTACTCACACCTTTACCCTTCAAAAGAATTCCTTTATTTTGATGATAGTCTACCCAACCAAAAACAAACAAATCCCTTGTGCTTCATAACTAGCCTAATATCATATATTTTGAAAACACTTATATATAGAGAGATCCCTCTCTGAATCTAGGAAGGCTAGGTCCTAGGATTCCAAAGTGGTTCTGATGTAGGCCCTGCAGTGTTTGTTCTTGCCAATCTTGCAAACTACGGGGACCCTAACATATCCATGGAAACTGCGTATCTCTGTCTGTGTACAAGGAATGGATAATAAAAGGATTACTTCTATTTTTGTTGGGTCTACCTGTATTCAAGCTACATATATGTAGTGTCCTAGGATTACTCCTTCGATCATCATCATGTGGCATTTTTCACTGCCTAAACATAACATGGTACCAATACATTTCTCTAATACCTTTTTTAGATTTTCTAATGCTTGATCAAATTCATCACCATATGGGGTGAAATCATCCATGTAAATTTCAAGTCCTTCATTTATTGAATCAGAAAAAGATGTTGAGTATGTCTCTTTGGAAGGTTTTTGGGGGCATTGCATAATCCAAATGGTAATATTGGGTAGGAAAATGTGCCCCATAGGTAGGTAAAGGTTGTTTTATCCTGGTCTTCTGGTGATATCTGGATTTGATTGTAATTGTTGAACTCATCAAGAAAGGAAAAGAGTCGTTTTCTTGCCAATGTGTTGAGGAATTGGTTAATAAAAGGAAGGGGGAAGTGGTCCTTCCGTGTTGCTTTATTCAGTTTTATGTAATCCACACATATTCTCCATTTCTCATTATTTTTAGGAACGACTACTAGATGGGAGACCCATTTTCTGTCTGAGATAGGATAAATGAAATTTACATCTAATAGCTTCTGTAATTCAATTTTTACAATGTCTATCAGATGTGGATTTAGCCTCCGCTGAGGTTGCCGAATAGGTCGAGCCTCCTTATCAGTATAGATGTGATGGGTGCATAGCTAAGGGTCTATACCCTTCATGTCTGGGTAGTCCCAAGAAAATTCTCCCCGATAGTAGAACCTTTATGAGCCTTTGCCTTTGGTTAGTATCGAAATTTCCATTGGTATTTAAAATTTTCCCTGGCTCAATTTCAATGGGTATGCTATTGCATACAATGGTTGTGGGTATATTTTGATCATCAAGGTCTGCTAAGGGACTTTCCTTTGTTTCATCTTCAAGAACTGTTTTTAACATTTGGCATTTTAAGTTTTCATATGTAGATGGTTGATTCATGAATTTATTGATTACATCGTCTTCATTTTGATCCTTAAATTTGAGAGCCTCAACTAATGTCAGAGGTGGACGAATATTTTGTTCCCAGTATGTATGTGGATTTCTGTGAATTTTTATCATGGGTAGGCTTGGTTTTGTAGGTGGGTAAATGAAGATATTTTTTATGGAATCTCCTCTAGCAATGGTCATGCTACCTATCTAGTAACCTATGTAAGAATCAAATGTTGCCAACCAAGGTCGCCCAAGTATCAATGGGTTTTCGTCCATCCTACTCTTTGGGTTAATAAATAAAAAGTCAACTGGATACTCCCATGAGTCCATAGAAACCAGGATGTCTTGTAATATTCCTTATGGTCTGATAACAGATTTTTCAGCAAGCTCCAGCAAAGTAGATGTGAGTTCTAAATTTGATATGCCTAGCTTTTCATAGGTCCCTGTAGTTAAGATGTTAATGGCTGCCCCTAAGTCAGCCAATGTGTTTGGAAAGGAGTTGTCAAATATTTACACAGTTACTATGGGATTCTCTAGATCCTCATATTTCACAGGTGTTTCCTTACCCAACAATAAGTCAGATAGTGCCCCTACCACATGAACAGTGAGTGTGGTTTTTGCTTTCCTTACTTGCTTTTTCCCACACAGTTATTTAATTGTCTTGGAATAGATGGAAATGTCTTATATGGCCTGTAAAAGAGGAATTTTAATGCAAAGGTTTCCTAATTCTCCTAGGATATCAAAATCTAGAGAGACTATCAGTCTAGGTAGTATTAACATTTTAGGGAATGGAGGGGGAGAACTCCTAATATTTTCAGGCTTCCCTTGATCAATCGTTTCCTTTCCCTTCTCTACTTTTGTTTCTATCATATTTATTCATCTAGGATCTATTGAAGTTCTAGATTCAAATTGTGGCAGGGTTGTATCTTCTGCTGGTGAGATAATACGTCCAGATCTTAGCCTTAGTTCATTAAATTGCTTCTATTCAGTTTCTAGGTATGGATTTTCTAAAATTTGAATTAGCTGAACCAACCTATTGTTGGGGTTAGGATTGGGTTGAGCCGAAAATGGAGGTTGTATGATAAGATAAGGTTTGTACTGTACTGGGTATGGAGCTGGTAGTGTAGGTTGATTTTGAAATCCTGACCCCATTGGTAGGTTGGTAATTCCTATAGGTCAGTGCTAGTTTTGAGGCCAATTTGTGGTTTTTGAAGGGGAGGTTGGCCACTGGGTTTGATAGGGAGTGTTTAGCCAATAAGGGGGAGAACAACAAAAATTTGGCCAATTATTCCCTAAAGAGTGCTATGTTGGCCAAGGCGGTATAGGAAATGATTGAGATGGCCAAGTAGAGAAAGGTAGTTGATTATGCGAAGCTGTTGTAGGGTTTTGCTGGTTAAATAGTGGGGAAGAATGGAACTGAGGCAGGTCTTGTGGTATACCTGGTCGTGCTTGCCACTGGCGACGCTAGTTCATTAGATAGACTGGTTTTGTCTCTTCTTATTCTTCTTTAAAACCCGCCTTCAACCCTGGAAGAGAAGGGAAATGGTGCGTAGCATGGTCATTGGTGAAAATAGTGCATGTCTGGACCATGTATAGTGGGCATTCCCTTTGGTTGTGCTTCTTATGACAGCGTGGGAAAAATATGGCCAAGTTTTGTTCTACAATAGCTTTCTTTTGCTTGGCCTGTTGGACATCTAGTTGTGTTGTTAAAGTTCCCCAAGATGTCAGTTTTTAAATATTCTAAAATATTACCAAACTCTGCTCTAGTTGTGTTGCCATCGGACTGCTTAGGATCCCTTTTAGTTGAGTCTCATCTGATTTTCCTATTTCACGTACTACCCTAAGAGTACCTGATACATAGCGAAATAAAATCATCATACTCTTCTTGGTAGATTTCCCCCCTTCCCATTATGTTAATTGTTTCAACCCATTATTATTTCATTCCCTTAATCATTGTTTCTTTTAAGACATCTTTGGATAGTGCAGTATATGGAGACCTTTGTAAATTATATTGAAATATTTTGACATACTCTTCTAATGTTTCATTATCTTTTACAGACATACTGAATATTTCATCTTTCAATTCTCGAGCCTGGCAATAATATTGATATTTATTAAGGAAATTGTTCTTCATTTGGTCCCAGTTATTGATTGTTCCTCCATCGAGCCCCATAAACCAACATAATGCGGCCCCTTTCAAGGTAGAGGGAAATAATTTCAGTTTTTGAGGGTCAATGGTGTAGTCATATCCCCTAGATAAGACATCTGATTCAAATAAAAACACATCAAGTTATTCTGAGTTCAACCCATTGAAGGTGGGGATGTTTTGTAATGGAATGGCTTTCAAAGGGGCATTTATAGCATGATCAACAATGGGATATTCCAATGTTCATGTATGCCTCTGATTCTAGTTCTGATTGTTTTCCATTTGATCAAAGATACGCCAATAATCTTAAGGGATTTATTGTTATGTAGGAATAATCTCAGTGGGATTAGGGGGCGAATGTGGAGGCAACCTTATATCACTTCCCTGATCTGGGATACCGAGCATCTTTGTCTCGAACACTCGCTCAAGGGATCCAAGATCTAGATTTCTTACCTGAATTGCACTACTGGTTTCTCCTTCCCCTTCCTGCAAATTACATCAACCTCCCTCTCTCGAAGGATCAATACTTACGTGATCAGCAGTTTGAAAGCTTTGTTCATATCCCTCTGTTTCACTATGAATCTCAACCTGGGTTGTAGATGGTGAGGCTGCTGCCGAGGGAGTGCAGTAGGAATTTGAATAGGAATGGTTCTGGGTCCTACAGATGCCTGGGATTCAACCTTATTAATGATTTCATCTATATATGTTGTTCTACCAAGGATCACTGGTCCTTTGGGTTTCATAGACTCAAACGGATGATTTTGATTTGTTTTCATCTTTTTCTTCCTAGTCATAAGACAATATCACTTATTCTATTGGCTTCTACATAATTGCTAAGAAGTGGGTTGGAGGGCAAGTGTTTTTCTTGCCGATACGCAGGTTCTTACCTTTTGTTTTTAATATCCAATTCTTTGCAGAAAAATAAAGAAGAAACAAAGGAAATCACTCTTAAACACTCTACTCGGCAACGGTGCCAAAAATTTGGGTTCACAAAGGTAACTGTTACAGGAAACTTTGTTACTTCTCATTCAATTATCAACCCAGGGAAAGTCTTGTTATTTAAAGGGTGTGAGCACAGTATATGCAAGTTATATCATGAACAACTCTTCTATATTACCATGATGAGGATTATCTGATTCTCGAAGTTCAATCAATTCAAAGAGAAATGGAATTGTAAGATGTTGTTTAACTATTATGTCTAAGTAAGCGCAAAAAAGAGAAACCTATAATTGAACTGCACAATGATTAATTGAACAACAATCCTACTGAATGGAACAACATCTTCAATAAATTAAACATCAATTTCTTATCTAATTTTGCAATGGAATTCTCTTTGTAAACTCAATAGATGACATCAATTAACAACTAGATGCCTTACAATGACGATGGAAAGATTGAATTCTTAACTAGATACAGAATTAAACAGTAGTCATCCTAAAACTAATGAAACAAGTATAAAAGACTTAGGAACTGATGAAAGCATATAAAAACTATGAAAGCATCGATTGAAAACAAGGAAGTATGAATAATGAACTATTCTAATGAAAGAGAAAGCTATAGTATCCTATGTTCATAATTCAACCAATTAAATGATATCTCATGAACCACATTTGATGACTGAAACATAAATTCTATAATTGAACGTATAGCACAGAGATTAGCGCAAAAAATACCAGGGCTGGGCCCAAACCACCGGAAGTCTACTGCAACGGGAAACTCATAAATTGACTATAAAAAACTCCAAGACCTTTACTAAGCTAAATGTTAATACATTGATATAACTGGAAAATCCTGTCCCAATACATCTATTACAAAAGAAAGGCTCTATCCCCCCCCCCCTCTATCTTGTTCGTTTTCGGCCTTTTAAATGCGATTATAGTAGTGGTAATGGTATTTTCCATACAGGATTTTGCTACTTATGGATGTCGTTTGAGTTCTTCAGACGTGGAGGTGCCTTTCTGTCTTCCACCAGTCCATGGGAGTCATCATGATTCCGTTAAGCTTCTTTCCATCAGTTGTGTTCTGGTCATCATTGATTCAGTTGCTTGTTTCCCTGTAAATAAAGATATAAAAAGTCAATTTCCCATTGTAAGACATCCCTTTAACCATTAGTTCGTTTTGTCCTGATTTTACATTAATCTTCCTTTCCTTTACTATTAATATGAGGAAAAATTCATAAAGGTGCATAAACATTCGTGGTAAAGGTGGGGTGAAAATGTACCTCATTCTCGGCCTGACAAAGGTTAGGGAGGAATATTGTTAAATTGTTTGGTTGATAGCGAGGCTAAGGAGGTAATGAATGACTTTCATAAGGGAGACTGTGGTGGTCATCTCTTTTGGAAGACCACTACAAATAAGATCTTGAGGGTTGGATTTGATTGGCCTATTTTATTTTTAGATGTTTATAAAACAGTCATGAATTTCCATGAATGTCATATTTTTAATGGGAAAAGGAAGTTTATACCGCTACCCTTGCAGCCCATTTCAGTTCAAGCACTGTTTCAACAGTGGGGCCTTGATTTTATTGGAGATATTCACCCATCATCATCTCAAGCTCAGCATAAATGGATCTTGAGAGCAACCGATTATTTCACAAAATGGATCGAGGCAATTCTCACAAGCCAGGCCATTGATGCAGTAATCATCTAGTCTATTAAGTCTAATATTTTGTCACAGTTTGGTTGTTTGCAGAAGATAGTCACAGAAAATGTAGCTAGTTTCAAATAAAAAGGAATGATAGATTTCTATGACAAGTATCTATCAGGCTTGGTCACTCAAAAACTTATTACCCACAAGGTAATGGACTGGTTGAATCTTCTAATAAGTCATTGGAGAACATTATTAAGAAGTTTTTGGAAGACAATAAGAAGAAATGGCACAAGAATTTAATCAATTGTTTGTGGGAGGATAAAGTAAGCACAAAAAATTCCATAGGTATGTTTCCCTTTTAGTTAATATATGGAGTGGATACCATTTTTCCTACCTCTCTTGTTGTCCAGGTTATGAAAATTTTGCAGGAAGTAGACAATGAGCCTAATGGAATCAGAGAAGAATAAACCATATGATTCATTTGTAGCAATATTGGGAGGATGTTTTCTAGAACACTACCAAGCTTAAAGAGAATATCAAGAAAATATATGATAGGAAAGCCAAGGTAGATGACTTCAGTGATGCGGATATAGTTCTCCTATGGGATGCCCGGAATGAAGCGAAGGTAACACATGGAAAGTTTGCAAGCTTGTGGAAAGGACTGTATAGAATTTCAGCTTGTAGAGGAAAGAGCTGCAAGAACATGATGGACAAGATTTTTCAGGAGGACCAATTAATGGTAGGCTCCTCAAACACTACTATTCATGATTTTTCATAAATTTTTCATCTTCATTGTACATACCAGTTTATTTTGCTACAAAGTGTGAAGGAGTTGTCATGGAAGGTTGAAGCCTGAGGTGAAGGCCATAAGATTTCTTTTATGAGATGCTTAAAAAATTTGTGTGTTCATTTCAGTTTGTGAGTTTGTTCTGAATTTTGAAGTCATTTCAGTTTGTCGAGTTATTTCAGTTTCGAGTGTTGCTTTTATTTTTTGACTCCATGCCCAATGGACAAGGCTACTTGGTCTATGGTGTTCTTGACACCTCTTAAGGAGTTTTAATCCTAAGCTAGAGCCAACGTTAGTGTATGTTAGTCCTGTTAGTCACCAGTGATCAAATTATTCTCTTTCATATGGTTGATAGGGTCTTAGGGAAAATTTGTATAGTTTCAATAGGTTTTCAAATAAAACATTTGTCATTGTTTAGGATAGCTAAGTAATTACTACTCCTTACATCTCCATGGTCAATAAACATCATCATGCTCAGGTCATTTCTTTTTGCAAGAGTGTCTTGGTCATTATGGTCATCATTCAATTTATCTTTCCATGTAGGGTCATCATTAGGTCACATTGTCAAAAAGTCATGTAAATGAGTCATATCATCATCAAATTCAACATTAAAAGTAGTAGTAATAGGGACAAGTGTTAAATAATGGTTTATAAAGTTCATTTGGACCTTTATCATTGTTTAATATACGTAAAAATTTCCAAATCTGCAGTACACAAGCAATCAAAACAAAATGGGAAAAGACAAGGTGGGGCCACATCACCACCAAGGGGAAAAATCAATTTCCAACCTTTAAAAAAACCGACCAACCATGTAATTTGTTAATTTCAACTTTCTAAGACATCATTCAGTAACCAAGGCACTTTAAATCCTCTAAAACTCATTTTCTTTCCTTGGGAAGCTCATTTCTCTTGTTGGGTTTCACATTTCATTAGTTGCGTTGCGCTTTTCTCAACATTGCTGTGTTTTTATTCAAGGAGAAAAATTTCTCATTTTCAGTGGTTTCATAATTAGTTTCAGGTTCCATTACATCACAACAATTAAGTGGATCATTATGCACCTCTCTATCAGTTCATTTCATGCTTATAAAGCTTAGAATCCCCTCTACTAGGGTTTACTGCATTTTCTTGGTCTTATAGTTTCTGTGGTCAATTTGTTGATAAAATCCCTCAAATTCATGCTCACGTACCCTCCCCTAGTTTTCATATACCATATTTGACACTTCCTCTCATCCTTTTGCCTAATTTTCATCATTTCCCTACAAAACCTAGGCTACACTACACTTTCCTAGGCAATGAATTTTTTTTCCCTTCTTCACCCCTTCCTATCACTAATTTCCAAAATCTCCATCTCCCTACACTCCCTAACATATATCCCTACCCCTGTAAATTTTCCCAAGAATTTAGAGGCCCTCTAACCCCTTCATCCCCCTCCATTCCTAAAACTACCTAAAATCCCGTGGTTTTCCTACACTAAACCCTAAGTTCCCCTCAGAGTGAGCTAGGTTTTACTATGGATTCAGAGACCACTAAGAAAAGGAAGCATAAGGGAGGTCAAATCATTAGGTATTAACACACTACAACACACGATGTCATGACTACATAATTTCTTAAGAAATCATTTCAAGATGCATGTTTCCTTGCCTTTTGCCAAAAGATTGAAGAACTTGGTTTTAGTGAAAAAATTACAAGAAATTTTGCCACTGGCCTAAGGAGAGATAAGCTGAACATTGCAGGGTTTTTTTTCAATATTTCAGCAAAGGATATTTCCATAGCTACAAGGATCCCAAACAATGGAGAACTTTGTTTCAAGAGAAGAGACCTAGACATTGAAAACTATAAGATGTTTTTTAAACCTACATACAAAGTTGCTCCAAAGAAAATTTTTCCATTCAGAGACTTGCTTGACAAGTATTCCCCTCTCATGAAGATGACCATGAAATATTTCACATGTGAGGGCACGGTCTAAAGGATATATCAGTACCATGTGAGATGACTCATGCATTTCACCAGTGTAAAATCTCTCAACCTACCTCATTACCTTTACATAAGCATGGTAAAAATGGAAAAGAAGGTACATAGAAAAGGAGAATTTCGTCATGATGTATCTTTCCATCACAGCTTGGTGAAAATCCTTGTTTTCCATCAACTTACACAGGTAAATTTACCTTGGGATGGTTTCATACATTCAACTTCACTTGTTCCTACTCCACCTCAGTCAAGTAGTCACTCTACACCTTTGGCTTCACCAAGGAAACAATAATTAGGTTCCAAAAGAAAACCTATCACAAGAACACCTAGGGTTGAGGTGAATAAAACCTACACTAGAGGGAAGGGGCTTATTTTTTCTCCTAGCAGTGTGGAAAGGGCTCAACCTACTACAACATTTGAAGATACACTAGCCCATGAAGAACCATTGCATGAAGTAGAATAGGTACATCTTGACAGTAATATGGAATATTTAGAGGTGCATTAAGAGGAAAAATCATCTAAGCAGATCATCTAAGAGAAAGAGGCTGATATTAGAGAGCTAAAGGACATGTTGTCCAAGGTAGAATTCATGATCATATTCTTTCAACAAGAAAACAAGAAGCTCCAAGTCAAGAAACTATTTCTTAGCAAGCCCAAAGCAGATTTGGAGAAGGATGATGGAAAAGGTAAGGCATTTGTTGATGTTGATTAGTTGGAGGATAAATAAGAGTAGTTCAAAACAAGGAGGTAAAGAATAAGAGGTCTCAAGAGGGCACTAGAGAAACAAACTGAAAAATCTCCACCATTAGGTCAAAAGGATTTTTATGATCTAATTGCAGCTGAAATTGAACATAATAAGGAATCTTGGCTTGACAAGGTCGATTTCCACTTGGATAAGCTTCTTAGGAGGGATAGGAGGAACAAAATGCTTTATAGGAACATGGTTATGCATTATTTCACAAGGAATAATATCTTTCAAATCATAATCAAGCAATTGAAGAAGATATTGAAGAAAACCCTAATGAGACAAAAGGAGAAGAATAAACTTGATTTGTTGGTTTAGGCCTCCCTCATTTCTTGACACATCATCTCCTAGCTTCATGAGGAAATTTTGGGAAAATTTTTGGAAAATTTTGTAATTTTTTAAATGTGTGGGTGTATATGGATTACACAAGAAAACAAGTTCAACCAAAAGTGTAGTGCCTTGGCACTGCACTTCTCGCTCAAAGGTACACATGACCTAAAATTAGCCTACATGGATATATAATCACCTGCACATTACAAATATCCACGTTTGGTGCCATGTCAGCAAACATATTGGGGGAAAAGTTCAAAAAACATGCCAAAAAGTCACTTTCTTACACCTTTTTGACCCAAGCGCTGCAGGTTTTGAGTGACCATGGGAGAATGCATTTTTCTCAGCCTTGGAGAGGCTATGTTTCTTGATTTAGGAGTCTAATGACAACTATACATCCTAAGTTTTTCAATTCTGCCTTCAGATATGGATTTGGATCTCAGGATGTCAGTAAAACGTGCCCTACAAGATCGCGCTACACATTTCCCTTGTGCCACTACATTTTTCCCTATTTTCGTTGCACTTTTCTCTGTTGGTCAACTTTTTGTGTTTCTTCAGTAAAATTTGGTTTTTCATGATGTAAATCCTCTTTTTTGAGTTTATTTTATCCGAGGTATATGAATGTAAATAGGCATATTAATGAAATTTTGATGTAATTTTAAAGATCATTAGGAAGAAATATGGCACTCTCAAATTGTGCATTGACTACAGGAAGTTGAAAAGAGTGACCATGAAGAATAGGTACTCATTATCAAGGATTGATGATTTTTTCGATCAGCTAATGGGAGAAGAAATGTTCTCCAAGATCGACTAGAGGTCAGGCTATCATAAGTTACACATCAAAGAGTAGGACATCTACAAGACCACATTCGGGATTAGGATGAATATATTCATTATACATGCACTGAATATGAGGATGAACTATATTCATTATAGGAGGTTTGTAATAATGAGTGATCACATCGGGTTGAGGTGCTTCTTTTACCAGCTGAATCTGAAAGCTAGGCAGGATGGATGGTTGGAAAAAATCAATGAGTTTGAGTTTGAGATCACATACATCAAGGGAAAGGAAAACAAGGTCGCAGATGCTCTTAGCATGAAGGTACAAATAAATCACATAGCAGCTATGGGATCCTATGGGATAGAATTATAGGATAGGATCTTGCGCATAGGTTAGTTGGATCACAAGTATATGGAGATTGTGCACAGGTTGTAGCAGAGTACAGGTACATGTGTTCTTACATGTATAGGTGTTTGCATAGGAATAGTATAGGTTTTGTTATAGGTATAGGTCTTGGTAAAAGTACAAGAACATGTATAGTTATAGGTGGTAGTATAGGTACAGGTATATGTATCGGTACATGTACAAGCACCATTACAAGTACAGGTATCGGTACAGGTGCAGGTGTACAAGATTTGGACTACTAATTCACAATGGATGGATTGTTTAGATTTAGAAATAGGATATATGTACCAGAAAACAATGAGCTCAAGAAGGATATCATGAGGGAGATTCATGTGAAACCATATTCAGGTCACCCAAGCTTCCAAAATAATTTGACTGTAGTAAAAAGATTATAATATTGGTTGAATATGAAGAGGAATATGGAAAAGTTATTAGCCATATGTTTGGATTGTTAGATGGTTAAGGTGGAGTGTAAACATACAAGTGGATTAATACAACCGATTGTGATACCAAAGTGGAAATGGGAGGTCATTTCCATGGACTTAATCACAGGTTTTCCTAAGACAGCTAGACAACATGATTCCATCATGGTTGTGGTTGAGAGGTTGACAAAGGTTTCACATTTCATTCCAGTGAAAACTAATTATACAACTAGTGATGTAGCATAGGTATTTGAAATAGTCATATTGCATGGTGTTCCATAAAATATTGTGTTCAACATGGATGAAAATTTCACTTCCAAGTTTTGGAAGGAGTGTTCGCATGTTTGGGAACTGAGTTGACCTTTAGCACATCTTATTATCCACATAAAGATTGAAAAACTGAGAGGGTCAACGGGATACTTGAGGATATATTGACGATGTATGTGATTCATCAGCAACACAAGTGGGAAGAGTATCTTCCACTGGTAGAGTTCGCCTACAACACTGGATGTAAGGAGTCATTGAGGATGAGTCCATTTGATTCATTGTATGGGTAGAGTTGCAACACTACTATCAATTGGAGTGATCCAGTTAAGAGGGTACTGATTGGACCATATGTGTTGGAAAAAATGGAACTATAAATGTAGGTGATCAAGAAAAACTTGAAAGGAGTGCAGGATAGGCAGAAGATCTATGAAAATAGGAAAATATTATTAAAGGAGTTTCAGTTTGGGGATAATATATATTTTCATATCAATCCCAAGAAGAGATCCTTGCATATTGGATTGTGTGCCAAGCTGGCACTAAGGATTTGTGGACCCTTGAGGATCATTGAGAGCATCAGGCCAGTGGCCTATCGACTTGAACTTCCTTCCAAAGTGAAATTTCATGATGTTTTTCATATAGAATTTATGAAGAAATATTTTAAATATGTTGATCATGTTATTGAATGATCTATATTGCAGGTGGATCCAAAAGGAGAGTTATAGCTGGAACCACAGTGCATTTTCTAGAAAATGATACTCATGCTCCAGAATCGAGCAATCAATAAAGTTAAAATGAAATGGACACACTTTGGCCCGATGAAGCTACATGAGAGATGGCGGATCCGATGTGGCCTATGTATCCTTCCTTGTTTTCCAGTCAAGGTAAAGAAATTTTTTTGTGGCATTGGTATATGTTTGGTATATCGCTTGGTGATGTTTTGATATATGTTTTTATGTGATGTTTGGGTATATGTAAAAATGTATATGCATGTAAATACCACCATGGGCTATATTATAAATCTCCAATAAGTCATATGGTGTCATGTCATTATAGTTGTCATGTTAATTTTCATTTCAATAGGGTGATCACTGTAAATACTGCAACGAGCTATGTTATAAAGCTCCATGGGTAGTATGTTTTATTTTCATCAGTGTTGCTGAGCTATATGTGTGATTGAAAATCAAGGATGGTGTCCCCAAAGGGGGAGGGTTCTATAACATCCTTGGTGAAAATTACATGTAATAAATTTAAAATAATATTCACAGTTGATGGGACACTTATTCCAAGCTGAATGTTGGGAAAAGCATCCTAGTACGGGTGTTCACATGGTGTTAAAATTATGAAACCGTGATAAAATTCCACTTTTGAAAACTCAGTTGGTTAATATTATAATTGCATTAGATTATTATTTTTGACAGGACCAAAATTGACCTATAGATCACCCCAATCAGTTAAGCGGAAGTTAAATTATGAATTATTTTATTTATTAATGAAATGGAATGGGTCAACCTCAAAACATGTGGATTTAGTCAAAGCCCCAAACGGTCACTCAAAAAATATATAAATTGAAGCGACCTAAATATCACTCTCATACATTCACTCACGAGATTCTCTTCTTGCACTCTTTTTATTAGTTCATATATTATGTTTTGGTTCACACAGGTTCGACAGAAGAAGCTCACGTAGAGTACGAAATCAGAGGCGAGAGGCTCGTACTGAACTAGGGCTTCTGGGCCATAGACGCATGCAAAAAACTACTAAAATTGGGCCAAATCCATGGGCACGACATGGCAAGGTAGCAGACAAGCTACCGTAGCCGCGGGCAGAGCGTGACAAGGTCGCAGCTAGGGTTCTAAGGCCAGATCAGGCTGATCCGATCCAGAGCCACAAACATAGTATGTCCTTCCAGTGATCAGGGAGCTATAGTCGTGGGCACAATGTCTTGAGATTGTGGCTAAGTGTTTTGGTGAGAAGATATGAGTTAGGTCATCTTCAGTTTCTTGCATGGTTCTGCTAAACCTCATCCGCTCAATCACAAATTTTTGCGATCAGTGTTTGATAGCATCCTGGATTCAGATCTAGGATTTGACAATTCATATCAGTTAGCTTAGGTGATCTATAGTTTTAGTGTTTATTGATGTTGTAGATCTGCAAATTTGAAGATATTTTCAGTATATTTCCACCACAAAACAAACCCTTAAATATGAATCTACAGTTCTCCAAAGTTTTCCCTCACTGACAGAAGTGTTCAATGGTATGCTACAGGAAGTGACAGTGCATTACAGTTCTCAGAATCAGGATCCCTGAGTAGAAGTATGTTTATGGTTATATTCTGCATGTACTAGTTGTTTTACTGCATTATGAAGATATGGATCAATGGATCATTGTAATCTTGTTTGATGGATCATTTGATTATGATCTAAGAATAAGAAAAATTTACAAGGTTTTTCCCAATAATGGGTTTTGTGCTCATCTTAGACCAATCCTCATGTCTATATGTGTGCATATTTTTCTTCCATTTGTTTCTTTATGCTCTCCTGCATAGATGATGATGTTATAATTATTTCTACATAGTTCCATATGATATTGATGGTTAATAATGTAGATTTGGTTAATGATAAAATGATATGGGGTGAATTTATCATTTTATTGAAGAAATGCAACTATCAAAGCAAAGAACAATGTAGCCCTATGAAAAATTAACAATGTACATTTATATATGGATGTAAATACCACCACTAGCTATGTTATAAAACTCCAATAAGCAGTATGGTGTCATGTCATTATAGTTATAATTTTTTTATGATTTCATGTTGGTTTTTGTTTCAGTAGGGTGACCATTATAAATAGTGCATCAAACTATGTTATAAATATCCATGGCCAGTATGTTTTCTTTTTAGTGGTGTTACTGGGTTATATGTGTGATTGAACACCAAGGGTGGTGTCTACCAAGGGGGATGGTTCTGTAACATCCCTGGTGAAAATTTGATGTAATAAACTTAAAATAATAACCAAGGTTGATGGGATAGTTAGTCCAAGTTGAATTTTGGGAAAAAAATCCTAGTGTGAGTGTTCAAATGATTTATTATGGCTAAGGAAACTATCAAAGGCTATGGCTAAGGTTTTAAAGAGCCAAAATGTATTTTTGGCACATTTATTTATGAAAATAATGGAAATTAGGAGAAAAGGGAGATGAAAGGTCAGAGGTTGCATGTGAGGGATACAATGAAGGAAAATTATGGAAAATAAAGAAAATAGAGGCCTCTTCTGTAAAAAGGATTATGAGGATCAGTTGGTACCTTTTATCAATGCATTTTTTGAGCTCTCTCATTATTCTCTCTCTCTCTCTCATACCCTTGGATACTCAGATTTTTCTTGGAGCACTCTTGGAGAGTGTGGATACTTGGTGATTTGGAGAAAGAAGCCAAAAGGAGAGTAGGAATGCACAATCAAACATCAGTATTAGCAGCTACAACGGGATTTTATTGCAGGTACTGAGTTGTAGGTATGTTTTCCTCACTAGTTCTTGCATGCATGGTATATGCATGTGTATTTTCCTAGCCTTTCCATTTCTTGGATAACCATGGTGTTGTGGGTTTATTCTACTTATTGTTTATCACTAGTTCTCATGATTCCTTTATATGTTGGATTTAGTTATTAGTTCCCGGATCCTTGGTTGGAAAAATGCTCTCGAGCACAATGGACAATAGTTGAGTTGAGTTACTAGTCCTGAAGCCTTGGTTGGACAAGTGCTCTAGAGTCCTGGGTGGGTTGAGCTACTAGTCTTGGCGCCTTTCTTGGAAAAACACTCTAAAGACCGAAAACAACTATGGTTGAGTTACTAGTCCTAGAGCCTTTTTTAGAACAAACACTCTAGAGCCCTGGAACAACTTGGATAAATATCAATCCATGATGGTCGTGTTGTCTGACCGTGAGGTGGAATCATTGGTTTAGGGTTGATTTTTTTTGGCCTCTGGTAGCCCTAGATTGATTTCGATTGTTGTGTTTGATGCGATCCCATATTCATGCTTGGAATATGGCACAGGCATGATTTTCTGAGGTGAGACTTGGCTCAGTCAATCTATGGTTGGGTGGAATGTGGAAGTTCCATCTCTGGTTGGCTTTTACATTTAGTAATGAAGATCTCATTCATTGGTATTTGGTATAAAAATTTACTAGTTTATGTATGGATTCTTTTTTTTTTGTTGTATCCATTGTATTTCTATTGTTATTGTGTTGGTTATAAGCATGTATTCAATCAGCGATTATACATGGATTTATCCATGTTTTAACCTGTAAATGAATACACAATGTATATATGGTCAAATAGATTGTATTTCATCTAATTATGTAAGGGAGAAATGCTTCTTATTGATTCTGATATCATTATGACACCCTTATGTTTAAATCTATTGTTTACACCTGTAGATGTAATGTTTGTGACATTTTTTACGAAATTCCTATCATATCTAGGAGGGGCCTAGATGAGTTACTAATGATATGATTTCTTTATTACCTTTGTTTTAATTCTATTTATCATCTCCTAAAGTTTCATGAATGTTTGGAAAGTGACTTGGGTTGTAGGGTTGAAAAGGTGGCACATAACTAACTAATTGGGGCCTTGGCCACATGCTTGTTGTGTTATGACTACAAATATAAGTTTCGAGCTGCTAACTTGCCTTGGAATTCCTGTGGCATGGTAAAAAAGGGTCATAAAGTGAGTCTCCCTGAGGCGGCAGGGGTCTCGGAGGCTGAGTTTCCTCCTAGGGATGTTGTTGTTAGGTAAACTTGACTCGGGATAGAGTCAATGTTGACTAGGGTAAATAGTGATTGTTTTGGGGCACATGGTATTGTGAACCCATGGTTTTCAGCCCATGGTATTGCATGTAATGGAGCCTATAAAAGGCTGGTAAGAATTCATTGTAATGTAGGCTTGGAGGTGGACGGTGAAGGCTCACTTGGCCGGATTCACCAGGGTTTTGGCCAATGCTTAATGAAATTTCATTGGTTGGGTTTTTTCCTGGATTTGGGGTTTTCCTGGATAAACATCTATGTTTATGTTTATGATTTTTTTCTGGCCTTTTATGTTTATTACTCTCAGTAAATTGTTTATTATTTCTCCAGTAAATTCTAGCAACTAGTATCAGAGCCAAGTTTAGTGATTTTTCTATGTTTATAGTTTGCTTCTACTACATGAAATTTTCTCCTAGACAGATAAACATAAAAGGACAGATCTATGTGTCAAGGTGTCAGATCTACAACTAGATCTAGTTAGATTTTTGTGTGAATATGATGGACGCAATCATGTGGAAGAGATCGAGTTTGTTTTGAAGGTTGATATGGGTTTGATTATTTATTAATTGTGGATTTTTTTTTTGTGGTTGGAATATCATGTTTTCTTGATGATATGAAAGGTAAAATATGGCCACCTACATGCTAAGTTAAAAGAATGGTAGAGGAAGCTTCAAATGATGATTCTATTGTTGCATTGGTAAACTGAGTTCTAGCAATTATAGTTTTGTGTGTTATTAGATCAGGCCCAAGTGATGTGAAGCATGGAAGCTTGCTACAAAGAGCTGAACGACCATCAATGATTTTGTGGTGGACGCATTGGTGAATGATAAATGACACGACATCAAGTGATTGTGAGGGAAAATTTCAGTGTTTTTGCTGCTAAAAATGTCAAGGTGGAGGTGTAATTCCTTTGGGATGAGTTTTATTGTAGAAAAGAAAGATCGATGAATCTAGTGACGGTGGCCACAACATTCCACTGGTTCAACCTCGACACCTGGGCATGACAACAGTGTGGTCTTATATAAGGGGCAACATCAGTCCTGTTGTCGATTCAGTGGGTGAAAATTTGCTCGAGTGAGGCATGCCTTACCAAAAACCATGCCTTGAATATCTGATAGAGGGATACAAGAAGTTGTCGTTCCCATTTGATCCGATGCTAGAAAATGGAAGAGGCAGCGAAGGTAATCCCTTGGAAATTTGATCGAAAGATACACACAATAAAGATATGTCTATGACTATCTGTATATGTATTGTGACATATACATAAATGAGTGCGATTGAGGGGCGGTAACGGACCCACTATTGCCATAGTGTTCAATGTTTGTGGAAATAATGACGCTGGTTATTATGTTGGGAACGTTACGATGGAAATGGTGAAAGCGTGGCTGTTACAAGAAAATAGCTCAATAAATGAGAAGAACAGAGGATTAGCGATGATAAGGTAGGAAACATGAGGCATTGTGGTAGAAGTTTTATGATCAAACAACTTATGTGAAAATATAGCATAAGGATATGTCTCTTTGCGTTGTGAATAGAGCAGGGCACTCGATGTTTATTGGATTGAATGATCCATTGGTCAAGGGCGCAAAGGATAATTATGGTTGATGCTTCAGTGGAGGCTATGACAGCTAGGAATGACTGAAACCTGGTTGGTCAATGCAGTTTCTGAGCATGAAAAACACTAGTGGTGGTGCAACATAAGCCAAAATTAAAGGGCTAAAAATGAGTCTACACATGAATATTGAGAGCAACCATGTGCATTGATTGCATGCAAAGTATTTCATGATTTTATGGAATGATTCCATCAAATAATTATCATAATGTGGTGGTACATGGTTGAGGAGAGAATTTGGTAGATTCATGTACAACTATGATGTCCTCTTTGGAGAGGACATCATGAATGTAGAGAATAGCCATACAAAGAATATAAAATAATAGCAACAATGAAACAAATATATATATATATATATATATATATATATATATATATATATATATATATATTATTATAATTATTATTATAATGGAGTTAATTTTTGCATGTAAATGGGCATACTGCTGTAAGACCTGGTATGGCATGCGTACCCCTGGGTAATCACTGGTAAATTCTAGGTTAGACCTAGGTGATAGGGGGGATGTCAAGTTAAAAATTACCCTGGGTAAAAATTTTGAGGGCAGGGAAGGGTTAGAGTGAGAGGGGTTGTCTAACTTAGAAGTTTTGGCTGGATTTAATCAATAAACCCCAAGTCAAGTTTAATGTTGGAATTGTTAGGTAAACTTGACTCGGGATAGAGTCAATGTTGAATAGGGTAAATAGTAGTGGTTTTTGGGCACACAGTATTGTACACCCATGGTTTTCATCCCATGGTATTGCATGTAATGGAGCCTATAAAAGTCTAGGAAGACTTTATAGTAATTTAGGCCTGAAGGGTAGCGGTGAAGGCTCACTTGGCCGGATTGGCCAGGGTTTTGGCCAATGCTTAGTTAAATTTCATTGGTAGGGTTTTGCCCCTGATGGTGATTTCCCAGATAAACATATATGTTTATGTTTATGATTTTTTGTTGACCTTCTATGTTTATTCCTCTCAGTAAATTTTTATTATTTCTCCAATAAATTCTAACAATTGTTGATGTTGTGTAAGGTATTTTTTGTGATGTTTCCATTGGTTCCACTTCCTCAAGGTCATATAGGATGTTGAATATCATTTAGTAGCCTCTCGTAACATGTTTACCCCGTTTGGCCAGTTACTTGGGTAGATGTGGGAAGAGAGTGTTACAATGTGGCCACTTAGGAACGTGATGGATGGTGTAATTAGTTAGCTTATCCAAATTAGGTAATTCGAGAGGTGTAAGAAAATAAATTTTTAATAGAAAATATGTATCATTAAATTCATAACCCCAAGACAGACTATAAGGTCCCCCCATACCATAGTGAAAGGGAGAAGGCCTAGGACCAATGTGATAGTTAAACCTAGGATACCAATATCTTTTCCAAAAGATGAGGCGTAATTATTATGCCCCCTAAGACAACTAGCTATAGAGAACAAATCACCCCCATAATATTGTTTTCCCAAAGGTTTCTACCCAACATTAGTGAAAGGAACTCCATCTGTAGAAGCAATTTTGTAAGCATAATATCTCATAGGCATAGTGGTATTAATGGGGATAGTACCCCTAGGTATAATTTCCCCCAAGAGAGAAAAGAACCTCTAAAGTAGGGCATCCTTCCAAACATAGAACTCGACCAAGGTTGAGAAGTATTGGTAAAAGTAAAATTTCCCCCAAGTTGGATAGAAGAAACGAATGATCCCCCCCATTATGTTTCCCAATATAAAAATTCTCGTGCTCAAGTTAGGATTCAGAGTTTTATATGACATAGGCGTAAATATCCTATCTCCAATGGATTTACTAAAAAATTTCTTCATACAAAACATGAATCTATGGGAAGGAATAGACATAGAAAGAGGTGGAAAACTTGATGGGGTCACAAACGTAACTAGCAGAATTTCCCAAGAAGATGTCAAAGGGGTAGAAGGAGGTATAGATATCATCACACTAAGTGGTGGTAAGGATGTCATGGAAGTATATACTACTGATGAATAAGGTAAGATAAGACTTGTTCCTCCATATAAGAAGAATTAAATTCACTATTTATGCAAGGAACTTTCCCATAAAAATGTTCACTATCGAGAGGATTCAACTACACTAGAACTAGGTCGAGAGGGATAATCAAAGGTGGGCTAAAGTGTGGAAAAGGAGCTTTGGAAATTAGCTCAATAGTAGAATAATCTTCCTCCCTAAGGCCTAGGTTATCCCCCCCAACCTGTATCGTCTACGATTCCTAATACCATAATTAACCTATGTCTATGGTGACAGACCCTCCTTTTTAGGATAAAATCCTTAAAATATATGAGAATGTAAATTACTTTGTTCAAACATAGTGAATATATATTCATTATCCATATTAATACAATTAAAACAACTGATGAATAAAATAAGGCTCGAACCAAAAAGAAATATGTAAAATAAACCCACAAGATAAGCACACACAAACCAAAGTGATAGAGAAGTGATATTCAAACTATCAAATACTTCTTGATCAGGGAATAATTTGATAGTGAATATGTGGTTCGAACAATTATAAAAGATACATGCAGAACAAATCTTTTAAACCTAGACCAAGTACCCTTATTAGTCATGGTGTACCCTCGAAGAGGATCGAGTGAGTCTTACTAAAATTCACCCTAGGTACATAGATGACGAACCCCTCCTCATCACCTTATGTAAAACCTCCTAGAGAAAGGCCACTAAGGCTACCACCAGCAATAACACGTCTTAGGGGGACACTTGTCAGCTAGATTCACATGCAAGGGAAATAAAAAAAAGTTTGAAACCCCCTTGAGAGATCCCTCAAATCGAGGTGTACTCCTCTCAAGTTTTCCCCAAGTTATATAAAAAATATGCTAATAACGCTATTTGTAATACATGCAAATCCCATAATCCACACCACCAAGGCTAGCGCAGTAGGGCATGTCACTCAACTAGCCTCAAGCTTGACCTTGTGATTGACCCTTGTGTAAGAAGGGCTTCCCAAATTATATCACTAAAATTTGGTTTAACCTCCTTACTGGAATATTCCATGTTTGTTTTTTTGTATTGGAGAAATTAGCATCACACTCCAATGGTAGGACCCTATACTAGACTAATTTTGGTGTAACTCTGTGAAACTTAGATGTTGTTAATGGTGTTGCTGGCTTGAGGGGTCTTGACCTAGGTTCAGAGTTTATGGATAAACCAAAAAACCCTCCAAGTATTGGCCCTTTCAGCAATGATTTGCTTACGCAGGACAAAGTATTACCTGAAGCAGTATGGGGGGGTGTTAGAACCAGGTTTTCGCACCTTGAGAGAGAATTTAATGAAGTGGTCCTCAGCAAAACCCTAAGTTAACTATACAGATGTACACAATGATTTTATAGCAGAATTATAGAGCATGCACAATTGTTGATAGAATAATACATAAATATTGTCTTGCTTAGCGCAGATAACCAATTAGAACCAGATCTCGATCTTTATCAATGTAAAACTCAAAAGATATAAAATACTCATGCATAATCATATGAATAGCTTGGTGCATTCATCAAAAAGTAAATAGATATTGAGATTTAATCAGATCATTAATAGTAAACATAAATGAATAACACAGAGAAATTCGCCAAAACTATTTTTCTATTATATTCCAGAACTGCAAATACATCAACTATGTTTCCTTACAAAACCCTTACCAAAATCCTTACAATCCTTTCCACGCACACAGCCAATTGAGTTCGCAGACAACTAGGACTAGGTCTCGGCACACATAGCTAGCAGGATCCTTTTACCCAACCCAGAAACCCTTACAGACACAAATACTATCTAAATATCAATATCTCATGACACATGTATCACTTAACTTTTTAGCTTAGACATACTCTATCTATATATAATACGCCTAGCGTGCAGATATTATGGTCTCAAACCATGGTTTGAGGTCCATAGTTTACATTTAAGCTTAATCACATCCAAAATTGGGGAAAAAAATCCCTTTGAATTCATTTTCATAGCACGAACATACAAAAATATATTTGGAACTTATGTCTCAGGGGACCCTGCTCCAACAGGCCCCCAACAAAAACATGTGGCTCGTCCCAAGTCACTAAGGTGCAGTCTCCTTGAGCATCTGGATAAAATTCTGGAGAGGGAGCACTAACTTGAGGCTCTGCGTTACTGCACCCTATGCTTGTTGAACCATATTATCTATAGTAGGCTCCTCAATAGCCATCTCCATGTTGTGCTCAATTTTTTGAATAATCTTTAAGGTATTGTCCAATGTCTGAGATGGTTGCAGTGCTTCCTCTACCCATGGTTGCATGCATTCTTTGAGCACCTGTTCCTTGTGACACAATTCTGAAATATCTGCTTGGATTATGCGGCCTTCTTGTAGATGAGGAAGTCTCTTTGTGAGGACCAATGTAGGTGCTACTGTGAACATCTCTTCAAACTGCTGCTCCTTTGCATTGAGTGTGTTGCCTAGCTACTGAACAACTAGATCGTTCTGGGCAGAGGCCCAAATTTCCATGGCATCGTTCAAATATGTGTCACATTGGGTTACCACGGAAAAAATGCTATCTTATACGTTTTTTTAATTGTGTTTCCCTCTTCGCACGAACCTCTGGAGGTGTCTTCAGCTGCAACTTGGTTTGGAGGTCCGCGATTTGCTGCTCGTATTCTATCTAAATTTTTTGAATATCTGCACGCGTTGCTATGACTCCAACAACCAGTCCTTCTAACTTCTCAGGAGGCATAGTTGTGGCCAACATAGCTAGAATGTCCTGGCACACTTGAATGATTTTTTCCTCCAACATAGTGCACTGGGCATTTGCTTCTCTGCATGCCACTTCAGCATGTTGATGTTGTTGATGTGATTGCGCATCCTGCTACTGTGCATCTCTAAAATTTGTTTCTGTGGTTGCTTCTTGGAATTGGAGCTAAAATTAGGGGAATTTTGAGGTCTAAAATGGGCCTCCTAAGGAAATTATAAAATAATAGTGGAAATAATAAAATAATATTTTCTTACATCATCAAATTTTAGAGGGAAAAAAATAAAGAACTACTTTTTCAATCGTATTTTCAAATTATCTCCCAAAGTTTTTAACCAAATTTTGAGTGGGAGTGCACGTTGGATTCAAAATTTAATTCCTCATCGAATGAGTACCCATGTTGCATACGTTTGATGGACACTGCTACATGAAAAATGAGAAATACATGAAAAACGTGATTGCAATCACGTTTTTGAATGTATTTCTCATTTTTCATGTAGCAAGGTCCATCAAAAGTATGAAACATGGGTAATCCTTGGATGAGGAATTAAATTTTGCATCCAACGAGTACTCCCACTCAAAATTTGAGTAAAACATTTGGGAGACAAGTTGAAAATATGAGTTGAAAAAGTATTTTTTTAATTTTTATTGTTTTTACCCTTTTACTTAAAAAATGGTGAATCATCCCCCATGGTTGAAATCATCATCTTGAATCCTATTGGTTCTTATAAATTTTATTTTGGTTGTACATTTTTCTTAGGAGGCCCATTTTATACCTCAAAATTCCCCTAATGTCTACAATCCCTGAATGCAGCAAATGGATTTTACCTGCATGCAACACTGAAAGGTTAACATGAATATCACTTGTACCCATAAACTAAACGCGTTGGTTAGTGTCATTTTGTATTGCTTCCAGGGGGATGTGAACAAATCAAACATACGCTGATAGTGGTAAGGCAACGTCCAATGGTTGCACACTAGAAACCTGTGCATTGGTTCGGCTCACCTGGATCACATTCTTCTATATCTTTCTCCCCTGCACTTTCAATTCTTGCAATCCCACTTGAACATTCTCTAGCGCATATTTTTATTGGACCTCCATGTCCATCCAATGATATTCCTCTGCAGATGTAATGGTGTTCGAGATCTCATTAAGATCGTCCTCTATAAGGGTCAAGACCTCCTCTCATGCTTTCTTAGAGCCCTTATGATTTTTTCATGATACACCCGTGGCTTGAGCACCATGCTTTGTGCCTTTTGATGTGGCTTCTTCTCCAATCACGTTAGGCGCATAGCCATTTTTCTCTGGAACTCCAGTTGTGTCCATGGTTTCTCCTATTATAGTCTAGGTTCATTCCTTCTCAGCAGGTTCCTTTGTGATGGTTTTTATAGGCTTTTTAGTAGCCTTCTCTATGGATTATCTTGTTGGAGTGCGTGACTATGTTGGTGGAGTCAACCAGGTCGACAACCATTTTTCTCTTACTCTGATAAGGTCATCCTCAGTGACCAGATAAGGCAACTCATACCACACGCCCTCTACAATGCCCTTCACGCAGATGTGGATTTTGTGAAACCTAGCCTTAAAGTCAGCTACCATTTTGTACTGATCATAAAGAGTAGGGGAGAGTCATGGCTTCGACTGTACTTCTTGATATAAGGTCGCATCGTACAAAACACAACATATTTTTTTCTCTTTTGCGTGCATTGGGTTAGATGAGTTACACAAAGTGGCGTAGCATGAAGCTTCACACATCTTCTCTTCAAGCTCAGGTAACTATGTGTCTTCAGGGGTTCTCCATCCAATCAATGTAATTAGTAACAAGAGCCAAGAGTATTGGCAGTGCTTGCCCTCCTCCTGGACCTTGCGCACATTTTCAATAAATTCTTTGCAGAGATAGCCACACAAGTTGTATATAAATCATTTGTCACATCTTCCAACCAACACAATCATGTGCGTAGGAACTTTCTTGGGCCTACACTTGCGCATCATCTTGCAAGACAAGATGAGCGTGCTAAAATGGAAAACCGAGTCATTAATATCCTCCACAATGAATCCATTAGATTTTTGAGTGATATCATATTTCTTTTTTATCTGATCTGCCAGCCCTTTCTCTAATGCTTGTCTACCAAAGTCTACCATAGGGTCGGCCCCCTTGTTCGGCAGAACTGTGATTTGGTGAATTAACTCTGCATCAATTGGGCTGCACACTCCCAACTAGAGCGCATCGTCATGAACTGACACCAACAACTTCCTAAAATAGATATCATTAATGGGACTGCACCAAAAATGAGGGATCTGTAATAGATTGAGCAGACCTACCTTGTGCAGACCTAGTATTCCCCTCTTTGGCTTGAGGCGCACCACACCTCCTTCTTAGGTAATTTGATCAAGTTCTCTGGTGTGATCTCGGGGAACTTTTCAACATCTGCGATATCCAAGTTAGCAAACCACAAATGTGGGATTTTTGCAAGCATATACCTTAATAACATTAAACTTCTCTGACATTCATCATCCGAAAGGAATGTCACACCGCTTCTAAGTAATCTAGTCATGGGCGTTGTTATCAATTCATATTGTGGAATGTGCTTTCTGTAATATCCCACAAGGCTCATCATGGAGCACATTTGTACAATATTCAAGGGGATAGAGGGTCCTATGAGTCCACGTGGTTCCCTAACTTTCATTAGTTCTAATTATCTGTAATGCAAAATCTCCATTATCGATGCATTAATTATTTCTATGATCGAAGCTTCACCAAATGTATCAAACCCACATTCAATGCTAAAGGTAAGAATAAAAATATCTACCAGTGCAAACCAGTCACTCGTGCCTCTGCGCAAATCTGTTTCCAAGTACCATTTAGTTGGGACCTTTCATAATGTATGAATAAACATATGAACCCATAGAGTTCTTGGTTCGACACACCATACTTGATTCCACTTGTAAAAATGGCTGCGCGGATCATATTTGCAACAATATGAATCCTCCTCTTTAATTACAGGGAATTCAAACCATAGCCTCATCATATGTGCACATTCCTCTCAATATCCCAGATTCTCCTAATATGTTTCCCACCATCTTGCTGGAGTAGTGTACAAGCCAATATCCAAAGCATGGAATCTCTATTCTATAGGCACAGATCATTCCAGCTCTCCTAGGAACATGTTTACATCATTGGAGCCATCATAGTGTGGTAAAGGACGTACCTCGGATGTTATAAAATGCAAAGAGCGAGTCACACGATTACAACGTAGTACAGACACCTCATGCAGTCTATTCTACCAATTCTCTAGTTCTTCATCAGAGTCTAAAAAATAAGAATTATCCTTCTCCCATTTAATATTCCCTCCTGCTGTTAGATTAATCCAATATTCCTCGCAAAAATATAGTACAGATTTGATCAATCTCCCCCTTAGTGGGCACCAATTCAGTATACCTTTGAATTTCTCTAGGATCCAAAGGAATGATTACCCTAATTCCATTTCTCTCAAATTCCATTCTCCTTTTCTTTAGATTGATAACACCATCCATGTCAATGGCCCAGTCCAAAATTAGAAGCACATGATAGGGATTAGTATCATCTCCATTATGTATGAATTTAAATTCTTCAAACACCTTAACACCTTCATATTGATTACAACTTTTGACAAGATCCCCAAAGGAATGATCTTCTATTGATTAGCCATGCGCAATTGGATAGTATACCATTCCAGATTTGGTTCTCCGATGCATTGCCATGTTTTTTTTAGGTATAACATTAACATATTATCCCAAATCTGGAATGACTTGGTCCATTTCATAAGAACCAATATGCCCAGGCATACACGTCTCTCTACCCATTCTCTTCTGGTTCGTATAGATTTTGTTGATGGCTCATTGTTCTAACACGGGTTGTTCTTTTTTTGCGCAATTATGTTGAGAAACCAGCTCCAAAAATATAAGAAAAGAGATATCAACACCTTATAAATAAGCCACTTCAAGGGGGAAACCTAAAATACATTACATGAATGAAAAATTCTTGGATGATACAAATGAAAAAACCTCCTTTCTATATATAAGAGTCCATGGGACCACAATGTAATCCTAGTGGGGCCATAATGTAATTCAAGCCGACCTAACAATAATAATTGAAGGGCACAATAATAAAAATATGGTGGTTATAGGGGTACAACAATAACAATAAGGGGGTTACACTAACAACAATAAGGGACTATACTAGTAATATGGGGACCTAACATGCTCCTCTCCTTAAAAAAAGTGTTGTCCTCTATGCTTGAGTAGCTCCAGGTGCTTTTCTATGAAATTATCATCCTCCCATGTAGAATCTTCAGTGGGTAAGTTCTTCCATTTGATGAGATACTCTGAAATTGATCAATTTCTTAGTTGTCCAGTTCTTGTTTCCATGACTGCTTCAGGTTCCAATATGGTTTTTCCTTCCTCATCAAGTTCTGGAAATATTGTTTGAACTGGAATTTTGTCCCCTATAACCTTTTTTAAGCATGAAACATGGAAAACTGGATGCACTCGCGAAGAAGCAAGAAGCTCCAATTTTGTATGCCATAGTACCAATCTTTTGCAAAACCTTGTAAGGACCATAGTAATTTGGTGATAATTTATTATGCTTATTAGCTTGCTTGAGGGAAATTTTTTTATATGGTTGTATTTGTAAAAATACCCAGTCTCCCACATCAAAACTTCTCTCACTGTGATGTTGATCTGCCTGTTGTTTCATTCGATTTTGTGCCAAATTTAGGTTATCCTTTAAGAGTTGGAGAACTTCTTGTTGATGCTCGATGTGATCCTCCACTGCTTGAACCCTAGAATTTTCTCTTAAATAAGATGTGATGGATGGTGGATGATATCCATAAAGTACCATAAATGGGGTAATTTTCGCTGCATTATGGAAGGAAGTGTTATACCACCATTCAGCGAGAGGTAACCACTTGACCCATTGTGCTTGCTTATCAGATACAAAACAACTAAGATATCCTTCCAAACATTTATTCGCTATATTTGTTTGACCATCGGATTGAGGATGATAATATGAGCTATGAGCTAGTTGAGTACCCAAACAAGAAAATAATTTCGTACAAAGATTTCCTGTAAAAATGGGATCATTGTAACTTATAATAATCTTTGGGTTTCCATGTAGCTTTTGAAGTGTTTCGTTAAATGCAGTATCAATTGTTCTCTCTTTAAATCGATGAGATAATGGACAAAAGTGTGCATAATTGGTAATTCTATAAACTACCACCATGATGACACTCCTTCCTTCAGACTTAGGTAAACCTGTGATAAAATCCATTGAAATATCCTCCCAACATTGACTTGGAATGGATAAAGGTTGTAGAAGACCTGAGGTATTAATTGTCTCAACTTTATTTTGCTGGAAAACCAAATAATCTGCCACAAACTTTTGAATATTATATTTAAGGCCATCCCAAAAAAAATATTTCTTAACCCTGTGGTAAGTTTTTAAAAATCCTGAATGTCCTCCTAAAGGAGAAGTGTGCAATTCCAAAAGAATATTTTTTTTTAGTTGGGAATTCTTGCAAATATATAAGTGATCTCTGTACCATAAGGAATCATTTTTCCAACTAAATGTATCAGATGTACAAGGAAATTGCTACAAATTTTGAATGATATTCCACACTTCTTCGTCCTTCTTCCATTCATCTCTTGCTTTGGTTATCCAATCGGGTTGGATAATTGTAATGGCACAAAGCAATGCTTCCACCTCTTCATCCTTTCTTGATTGTGCATCTGCAACAACATTTAGTTTCCCTTTTTTGCAGGCGATTTAAAAGTGATAACCCAACATCTTTGTGACCCATTTTTGCTACTCTTCTGAAGATAGTATTTGTTTCAAAAAGTATTTAAGACTATCATGATAAATTTTTACCTTGAAGTGTCTTCCCATTATGTAAGGTCTCCATTTCTTTAGTGCATGTATTATTGCCAACATTTCCTTCTCATAAATAGCCTTTTGTAAATACTTTCCTTTGATTGAAAAACTTTCAAAAGCAATGGGTCTTCCTTCTTGCATCAAAACAACACCAATTCCATTTCCTGAGGCATCACATTCCACAATAAGGGTTTTTGTGAAGTCTGGCATTGCTAAGACTGGTGCTAGGCACATTGCCTCTTTAAGATGTTCACAGGCCTTAGTTGCTTTAGGAGTCCATGAAAATGCATCTTTCTTCAATAATGTTGTTAGAGGTGCTACTATTCTCCCATAATTCTTAAATGCAAACTTTGTGAGAACACCGTTAACCCAAGAATCAACTACTTTATTTTTAGGTGGGACTTTGGGGACTTTCCATTCCCTAATGGATCTAATTATTTTAGGGTCTATCTTAACACCCTCCTCAAATACAACATAACCTAGATACATCTAATTTCCTTCGTACCCGTGCCAGTTAACATTTGGATGTTTTTGCATATAATTGTTTCTCCTCCAATAGTTTAAGCACCCTGTCAACATGTTGAACATGATCCTTCCAAGACCTGTTGTAGATTAGTATATCATCAAAAAATACTAGCACAAATTTTCTAAGGAAGGGTTTGAAAATGGAATTCATCAACCCTTGAAATGTAGAAGGTGCAATGGTAAGGCCAAAAGGCATGACCAAAAATTCATAGTGACCCTCATGAGTTCGAAATGATATTATCGGAATATCTTCAGTCTTCATTATAATTTGATGATATCCTGAACGAAGATCCAACTTGGTAAAATAAATTGCTCCATGTAATTCATCCAATAATTCATCAATCACAGGAATGGGAAATTTATATTTAATAGTGAGATTATTGAGCTCCCTATAATCTGGAAACATGCATCATGATCCATCTTTCTTTTGGACCAATACTACTAGACCGGAGAAATAAATTTGACTAGGTTGAATTATACTAGCATCTAACATTTATGTAATCATACGTTCAATTTCACTCTTTTGGACATAAGGATATCTGTAAGGCCTGATGTTTGGAGGAACATTTCCTGGAATCAAACGAATAGAATGATCATGATCACGAATAGGTAGGAGTCCTTTGGGAGTATCATACACCTTTGAATGACTGTCCAAGAGTTTTTGGAGATCTGGAGAAATAGATGATTTTGATGTTGGAACTTACAGTGAGCATAATTGTGAAATTACACCCTATTGTTATTTCTTCAGGAGATTTTTCTTGAAATTAGAGCTAATTATCTTTCCTGACTTCCTTGCGATACCTCGTAATTCGATTTCCTTTCCTTCCGAAAAAAATTTCAAGAAAATTTCTTGAAAATTAAAAGCTACCGTCCCCAAAGGTTGTAACCATTGTACTCCTAGTACAACATCAGCACCTCCCATTGGGATGGAAATAATTGGACTATTCAATACATATTCCCCCATGGCTAGCTTGATATTATGGAATTTTCCAGAGTAATTTATAGTTCCTCCATTCACAACCATCACTTGACATTCTGGTGCTTGGTATAGGAAACAATTCAATTCATTGGCTACCTTACAATGAATAAAATTATGGGTACTACCTGAATCAATCAACACTATTACCTTTTTCTTCTTCATATGTCCTTCTATATTGAGAGTTTGAGGAGTGGTAATTCATGCCAATGCATTACATGATATGGTCAAACATATTTCTTCTTCTTCTAGGGTTTCTTCTTGGTGTATATCCTCTACTTTTGAAGTTTCTTCTTCATTTTATTCCTCCTCTTCACAATCTATGTAAAATAATTTCTTCTCAGCGCACTTATGACCTTTAGTGTATTTTCTATCACAAGTGTAGCAAAGCCCTTTTGCTCTTTTTTCTTCCAATTGTTTTGGTGTCAACCTTGTAGGTTTTGGAAATTTAGGAGTAGCAACACTTCCATCTTTATAGATGTGAGTGGTAGGCTTCCTTGTCGCCATAATTTTACATTTAAATTTTCTTTCCAACCTGAATGCCTTCTCCAATGAATCAGGTTCCCAAATGCGAACTTCATGTTGGATGTTATCCTTTAAAGTTCCTATGAAGACATCAATCCTGTGTTCCTCTAGAATATCAGTTACCCTTATATTCAATTTTTGGAAGTCCTCAATGTGCTTCAACACTAAACCCTTTTGTTTGAGATTTATCAATTGGCTAAAGAAGGTGTTTCTCTTTGTATCCTCATAATGTGCTATCATTTCCTCCATAAAATTTGACCAAGTGACAATTTTTTTACGAGAGAAAAGCCATCGATAGCATAAAAATGTATTTTGTTCTAAATGTAAAGTTTAAATGCGTACCTTTTGTATGTTTTGCACATTATTGAGATCAAACTATTGCTCCATATGTAGTATCCATGTTACAGGATCCTTGCAATAAAACTTCCTCGTATCCATATTTGGAATATGGTGGTTCTTCCATCCAAAATTAGAGTTTATGAAATCATGATTAACATTTATTTTGGTCTCATCATGAGTTTCCTCTACTATCTTTTCACCATTAGGAAAAATTTCTTGTATCAACTTTGTGAAACCTTCCATGTCTGCTTTTAGATCATTCTTCATGTTTTCCATGTTGTCTTTCATTTTTTCTTCCATGTCATCCATCTTAGCTTCCATGCCAGCTTCCATGCCATCCATATTAGATTCCATGCCTTTATTCAAACCATCCATCTTCGCTTCCATGCCTTTCTTCAAAACTTCCATTTCATTTTTTGTTGCTCTTTGCGAGAGCGAAATTTGGTGCACTTGCTCTTGTAATTTTGATAGATCATGTTGCAATTATTAATCTTCATGAGTCATAGTAGAGTACTCTGAGGGCTTAATGGGTGTTGAATTCTTTTTAGGAGGAATTTCAGAACCCAATACTGAAATTTATGCTCAATAGGCCCTTGGAATCACTTCAAACTGATTTTTTTTACACAAGACTTATGCAATTCAGAATAAAATACACACCTTTTTCTTGATTTTGAGGAGATAAATATTGAAACCGAATTATCTATGTGATTTTTGATCTTCAATGTCTAAAGCTTGGTACTGAGGTTTCCCTCTAAATTCTCTTTCAAACTCCAAAGATCTGACCTGATTTGGATTCTTGAAGACAAAGTTGTGCCCAATCTCCTACGATGACCTAATTATGGAATGGTTCAGTAGAGTGAACTTGTACAAGTTGCCGCGTGTCATTTTTTCCTCCTTCAGCTCTGAAACTGGTAGACAAGAAACTACAGTCCATGTAATTGCGGCCACTTTTTACAGAATTCCAATCGAATGCTCAAAATGAGAGTTATGAATATTTTCCCACAATCAACTCTTCGAGATGAAATTCGGGAGCTTGTAAAAGGCCTAACTTCCATAGAACATATCTACAAAATATTGGGAACCATGATCTGAAATTTTGCAACGATGTTCCTTGAGATTTTGGCTTCGCACTCTAAAAATTTCAGCTTTTGAACCTTTGTAGAAAAAATTTGTAGTGAAAATTCCACGATGACCTTTTTGGAGTAGAAAAACTATAGAATCCAAAGCTCTGATATCAAATGTTGAGAAACCAGCTCCAAAAATAGAAGAAAAGAGATATCAACACCTTAGAAATAAGCCACTTCGAGGGGGAAACCTCCAATACATTACATGAATGAACAATTCTTGGATGATACAAATGAAAAAGCCTCCTTTCTATATATAGGAGTCCATGGGGCCACAATGTAATCCTAGCCTACCTAAAAATAATAATTGAAGGGCACAATAATAACAATATGGGGGTTATAGGGGTACAACAATAATAATAATGGGGTTACACTAACAACAATAAGGTTCTATACTAGTAATATAGGGACCTAACATATTATCTATCAATGCTTGCAAATTATCCATAGCCTTCTTGTTGTGCAACAAATTTATGCATGCTTGTAAAAATGGCTTAATTTCCTCTTCTCCTCCTACTTCCTTCAATGTTCTACCACTTGTGAAGTATCTTCTTCTGCAAATTATTTCCTTTCTTCAATAATGGTTTCTTCTGCGCACTGAAGATCAAATGCTGCTCTATTTTTAAGTGCTTTCTAGATCCATGCATCAGTGTCAGGTTGCTTTCCCTTATCCTCATTGGTATCTACACTACTCCTCGTAACTAAATTCAAAGAGGGAACTTCTTCATGAGTTTCTGCGTGAACCATCATAAGATTCTGCATTAGAATCTTCTTTTCCTGCATTTTGGCAATCAATGCAGGACAATCTTATATAATGTGGTCAAATTGTCTATAGTTTTTGTAGGATTGTTGCACTGGATTTAGATAGTCACACGCATAATGACCAACATCACCATCGATTGTCCTCTTCCTCGACCAGCTAATCTACCTCCTCGACCTCTTCCTCTGCCTTGGAATGCTCTGCGCCTAGAAGGGGATGTTGGTGATGTAGGCTTAACTTGCATTCTATATATCTCTGCTTTATCCAACATCATATCATAGGTCTAGAAATTCTACTCATCATGCCCTAATGAGGAACAAAACTTTTAAAATAATTGCTTCAAGTCAGGCTGTTATTTTCCAATCCTTGGGCAAGAATCCGTGTAATGTAGTCTGGAAATTTGACAAATAGTGCACCATACAAGGTTATTCAATGGACTATGACCTTAGATATTTAGATAGTTGTTGGAGAAATGACACTGGTCTTTATGATGCCAAAAATATTTGTATTTGATACACCATACCTCTCCGTAGACCTCATTTCCTTTGTCCTTCCAGATTTTGAATTTCCAGATGCATTGCTTCCAGTTGATTCTGAATATGTTTAGTTCCCAGCGCAATAGGTGTTGGGGTAGCTTCTAGGTTCATTGCAACTTCTATAGCCTCATCATGTGTGGAAATATTTTGTTGACCCAATGGATGGCCAATATGAAGAAGCAACAAAGAAATGAACAATTCCTTATGTTGGGTATCATTAATCACAAATCCACCATCTCTTATGGTGTGCTGCAACCTTTGATCAATCTCCCATACAAATTCATTATATTCTTGATGGATATCCTTCATCTCTGTCACCAGCAGCATGTATGACATAGGTTTCTTAAACTTCTCCTTTAGGGCTGCTTTAATTTCTTTCAGGGTAACATTAGGGTTTGATTGTGCATACCTAAGTACTAGTCTAGTGCATGAACTTGGAATGCAGTAGCCAACTGTGCTTTTCTCATGTCAATATTTTTTACTTGATGAGCCTATCATACAGCCTCAGTTACAAACCATAAGTGAGCAGTGTCCTCATTTTCAATGCCTTTGAAATTGGGTAACTTCATGGATGCAGCCATATCTACTTCAGGAGGAGGTGGAGGTGGAGGTAAAGATGGACTGCACGACAGGTTAGGTGATCTGTGGTGTGAGATCAGAAGTAGAGTGGATGGATTGGGGAACATACTTAGGGATTTGGATATGACGAAATTTCTTCTTCAAATTCAGTTTCTGGTTCAGGTTTAGTATCAGATCTAGGCTTCAGAGGGCTATAAAGGACTTTTTCAGAGTCTTCGTGGCAAATTCTTCCACTACACATAATTGAACCTCTTTGATGCTGTTATTATGAATCCTTTGTCGAAGTGTACGAAAAAAGACCACTTTAGCTACGCATAACTAATAGCCCTAACATCAAATATGGCTGCCAATATCTTCAGATCTACAGTTAGTTGATCAAGACAAGAGTCAGAAAAACGCATCAGTATAGAAAGACATTACAAAGAAAAGTATAATGGTTCTATATACCAATAGACAAGACAAGAACAATTTTTGAAAGAATGTTTGTATTAATTGGGCACCTGGGAGGAAAACAAGAAGGCGTATCCAATTCTCCTCAGTGGGATGGGTTCTTGGAAGTCCTCAGCACTTCAGATCTAAGATTTCTCTCTCTTGTTGGTGTAGAAAACCCACACAAAGAATATAACTCAAAGGGAGCTCACACAACAAATGGTAGAAAAGAGTGACCAAGTGTATAGATCCAGAGTGATCTAATAGGCAACAAAAGGTGAAGAATGGTAGGAAAAACCCTCCTATTTATAACAAAATATTGGGTCATTCTAGATCTGGTATGATTAAAATAATGTTAACCAAATCTAGATCCACCTTTTATGGAATATTTTATTATATTTTTTGGAGGATAACAAAATATTGGGGTCATTCTAGATCTTGGTGCATGATTAAAATAATGTTAAACGAAATCTAGATCCACCTTTCATGGAATATTTTATTATATTTGTTGGACGGAAAAATTATTTGACTTGGGTCAAATCCCTTTATTTGTCAAAAATAAATAAATAAATGATTTATTTATCTTTTTAAGGATGTGGTTGAAAGATAATCAAATAAATAATGATTTATTTAATTATTTGTGGGTGATTTGGTCATATTTAACAAGGAATATTATCTAAATAAGATTTAAATAATTATTCCTAGAAAATAATAAGATAAATAAAAGTTTATCTAATTAATTTCTTTGTTTTGGGTTAAACATGACTGAGAATAATAATTAAATTATGGTTTAATTAATTATTCCATGAGGAAAATCAAACAAACATGGGTTTGTTTAATATTTCCTTTTGGGGTTTCCTGTTTAGACCATAAACAACCTAATAAATGTGGTTTATTAAGTTATTTAACATAGTGAAGGCAATTTTACTTGGGGTAAAATTGGTCTTACATGGTGTACTTGGGTCCATCTAATGATAATAGGTTAGATGACCAAAAAATGGTGTAACAGATTGCCCCCCAGCGTGCGAGTGTCAGGAGCAAATCGTATGACCGAAGTACATTGTAAGAACTCAATCACCGGACAACAAAAGGGAAGTCAGAGAGAGAAATGCAAGGTAGATAGTGTGCTGAAGAACTAGACCCTGAGGAGACGAGACTCGCAGGTGCAACAAGTCTCTTTTTATGAGAGGGTACTTGTGCTAAAGGCGGCGGGGGAGGCATACCTATGCCCACCGAGACAAAGTACAAAAGAATAGTGTGTCCAGTAAACAAGGGACCGAACCATAAAGTACAACAGGCATAATCATGAGCCAGATAAAAATACAATGAAGAATCCCACATACATGTTGTGCTTGGGATAACAGCCAAGACTTATACAATAATATTCGAGTACATGAGATACAAATACAACCCAAATGCCCCCTGTAAATGGGGAAGGGCTCGCAAAATTTGACTGATACATGCAAATCAAAGAGGCGCTGCAAGCGGCTAAGGCCAACATCATCAAATATATGGAGCTGCATCGAAGGCTGTAATGAAGAGGTCATCCGGGCATGTGGGGGGCTACACTGTGAGGGCCACCCTGATGGTCGAGACATCTCACACACACCGGGAATCACGAGAGGCACATTCTTTGCATCAACGAACCATCAAGTATCAGGATCTCGATCATGCTTTGAAAGAGGCTGGAGAAACAATCAAGTCAAGGAAATGAGAGATCCCTTTGCCTGATCCGAGACACCGAACAAGAGTGGAAGCTGGAACCAAGGTACACCGCCCTCTAGACCTGTCTTCTGGAATGAAGAAGCTGATGTCGATAGAAGGAGGTCCACCATAGGTGAGGCAATGAGAGATCCTCAACTAGGGCACGAGAGAAAGTAGTAGAGCGACGGACAGACTAATAGCAATGATGATGGTGGAATGGAGGGGACTGAGTAGCGAATGGAAGACTTCCCTTGCTAGAGCATAAAGGGCATGAATGACATGGCAGCAACTGACACAATATCATCAGGGATAGGGGACAGTGGGACTGAAGGACATAATGTGCGACACAAGAGAGAGACCAAGCAATGAAGGATGGAGGGCTATAGCGCGGTACAAAGGGACTCGGGATAGACTCCATGAATGAAATGATGACTCAACTTGGATGCTCTAAACAAGGGCGACTCGATGGTGCTACCACACCGTAAAGTCCCAATGGGGGACCATGAAAACATGAGTACAAGATGGTAACTCATGACGAAAATCAACACGAAAAAAGACAAGTAAGGAGGCAAAATGGTGCTCCAAGTACAAGTGTCGTAAGTGAAGAAATGCGATTTTAAGGAGAGGTGGAGTGACCCTTCTTGGACAAAATGTGTCTTGGTGAAGTATCAAATCACAAAACACTAACAGATACCCATTTGAGGGCTCGGTGAGAGCTTTCCAACGGTGCAGACAGTTTGTCAAACGAGGCTACGGTATGGTCGCAGCAGGCGAAAGAAGAAAAAAGGGTTCTTATTTTAATAAGGCAGGTTTCCCTCCAAATTCACTCATTTTCTAGTGTTGCTGTGGTGAATGTAGAGAGGAGAGGAGGCCCTAAATCTTGCGGCGAGCGTAGTGGACAAACCGACCATTGGAATCGAGATCCGTCAGTGGTAGGTAAGAGGCCTAACCTTGCTCTTTCATTTTGATGGATTGAAAGTTTAGTTTAGGGCCCAAATCTTAGTAACAGACCCTCCTTCATCTCTACGGCTAGGTCGCACTTTTTGGGCCAAAAAGTGCGACCTAGGAAGCAGGTTTCAGGGCAAAAACTGTTACCTGTCCCAGAATTGGGCAGAAAAGTGTGACCTGGAAGATGAGGGGGTTTTAGTGCTGTTTTATGGCTGAGAGTTGGGTTTTTGTGTTTGGTTATGGTATTCCCTATCTGTATGATGAAAAAAATGATGTTTTTGTGCAGATATGGCAGATATACAGGTTAACTGGAGAGAGAGAGACCTGGCTACATTACGGGCAGAGATCCAGGCAGATCAGGGTGTCCGTTGTGTGTTGGCTAGGTTTGGGGTTCTAAAGTTTTTGGAGAACCCTTTGATGAGAGCGGGAGAGTCTTTGTTGGCCCGGATTATCAGTTATTGGGATCTAGAGCATGAGGTCTTTGTAGTACAGGGGCATAGGATCGAACTGACAGTCTAGGATGTGTATTTCCTGACGGGTCTCCCGCCACTGGGGATGGTGGGAAACACGCAGCCAGTATTACCGCAGGGGCAGCATATCATGGAGTTTGTGGAGTGACATTGTCGACCGGGTCTCCAAGTCAAGGGGACTCGGATACCGATCGGGGATCTAGAGAGACTAGAGACCCGTGCAGTGGCCGCAGCGGTGCTGCATATCCTGGGCAACCAGGTGCTCCATCACATCACTGGGGGGTAGATGATGATTGTGGAGAGTGTGTTGAGTGGGACCTACTATGGGTGGGCCCAAATGATGCTTGTGTTGCTAAAACGACAGTTGTCGCTCTGCAAGCGGCAAGTGAACCACGATTGCTCGTATGGGACTTTATTGTGCGCCTTCTTCTTTGAGAAGATCCTGACCTTACGACCTCGTATACAGCTCCCAGATGGGGGCCCGAGAGAGCCCAGGATGCACCGGTGGGGGCGTCTACTGTGCAGAGGAGGAGGAGGGGCGGTCGGATGAGTATTTTGACCTGAGTTCTTTGCCCATTGGGATCAGATGCCATTATACATTGACGACTATCCCTATAGTGGGATGAGTTATTGTGGAGATCTGGACCTGCCACTTCCGCCTGGTCGAGTATGGGGGCCCGATGGTAAGTGACAGATTACTATTCTTGTATGGGCATGTTAAAGTTTTTGAATAGTAGATAGGGTACTAATTCATGTAATTTTGGTATGCAGATATAGCTCCGGTAAAATCGGCCGGATATATGGGACGACCGACAGCATCTGGAGCTGCAGGTCCGAGTGGGTCGAGAGCAGTGCATAATGAGGATGCGGTGGCCCTTCTGGAGGACATCCGCCGTAGATGCGAAAGGTTGCTGACCAGAGTATCAGAGCTCGGGTGGCAGGACTTAGAAGACTAGTACATAGAGCCATGTATTGGTCTACCCTTGGAATGGCGAGGTGTCATGCGGCGCATGGTGATGGCCAGTCAGGGGATACGTGATCTACAGGCTGCAGGGGTAGAGCCATTGGCTTAGGATCCGCCAGATAGTGATTAGGTGTGGGGCATGTGGTGCCCCCTAGTGTGTATGTAGGAGTAGGTGGTGCCCCCAGTTTTTAGTTTTTTGTAACATGCTATGGGCATGTCATATGTATCAGAGTAGATGGACTCTAAACACATGTTTTACGACACATATTATGGATATGCATCGTTTTTAATGATTATGAATGTTATTGTCTTGTATGAAATGCGTGTGATAAATGCCAATCTAGAACATGGTTTGCAATACTATCTACATAGTGATTCTATTCTCAAGGTACATGGGTGAAAGTTATGGTTTCAAATTCACGTATCAAGAGTTTCAATCGTAAATATCGTCTAAACAGCACAGGGTTATGCACACGATAAACACCATTTAGTTGCATGACAAGAAGTAGGGAATCCAAACGAACATGCAGATGGAGGATGCGATGAAAGAGGGCATCGGCTAAGAGACCACGCACTGCATCATATTCATCCTGATTGTTGGTGGCAGTACCAATGTAGACCCCGTTTGAGAGAACAAGGGCATGCAAGGGGGTGAAAATGGCCCAACCTGCCGAGGCTAGATTCCGGGAGTAACGGCTTGCACTATCGGCGTAACCGATAAAGGGGGGGGACGGGAGGTCCTGCGGAATGGTGTTACAAGACAACAAATGGGGGGAGGAGATACAATGACGGTAGCGTGAGTGTACAGAAGACATCGAGTGGCAACTGCGGGAGGGAGTGCAATGAGCAGGATGGCTATGACTCATATACAAACTAGAGGGTGGTATATGAGGGCTATAGGAGGTATGGCGGGGACTCGGGCTGCGGAGGTCAACAGAGATACGGGTGGAGTGATCTCGTGTATCGGTAGAAAAGAGGGGGTCAAGGGTGGTCGCTGAAGGGGGGTCAGGCGAAACAACAGGGGAGGATGCAAGGGGACTGGGCTCCAAAGGTCTCACAGAGGAGGATAGGTAAAGAATGGTCGTAGTAGACTCCGTCATCTGAACATCAGGGGGGGGGAATGTCGATGGGAGCGGGGGGATCCTCAAGCTGGCCCGAAGCATACTGCGCGAGTATGGGAGAGGCGGATTGATTTTGTTCAACCTCATACTCTCGGACTACTTCTAAAGAGGCGCGGTAATGCGTCAGGTGAGGAAAATGGTGGGAGTAATGGCCATGGATACCACACAAAGCGCAGGGTTTGCTAGTGCAAATAGTTTTTGGGTTCTTGGTTACGGACGAGGATGGAAGAGAAGGGTCGGAGACCATAGACTCAGGGAACGCAACTTTAACCATGGGTTGAATGCGGGGCACCTCGGGACAAGTATGGGTGGCGTGACCGACGACATCACACAAGGCACAAGGCTTTGCGGGTGGGGGAGGAGCAGGGTCAGTCGGGGTGGCCTTGTCTTTCGATGCCCCCTTGCGAGCTTTTCCTTTCTTTCCTGGAGCTATCACCACAGGGGTAGGGTCCTGGGGAGGTGCAGGGGGCATGGTAGCAACGGAGGAAGCATGAGGGACCGATTGAACCGGTGTCAAAGCAAGATAGGGTTTGGGGTGACCAGGAGGGGTAGCGGCTGGAGGGTCAAGGTACCAGACGGGTATACCCAGGGTCAGGTTAGGGAGAGAGAGGGTGGCCATGACGGGGACCGAATAGACTCCGAGAGGGGGAGCCAGGAACGGTATCTGACCAGCGGGATAATGACCAGGAGGGACGGCTCCGAGATGGTTAAGGCCTGGGGGAACCGATCCAGGGGGATAAAGGGGTTCAGGGATACCAGCTGTAGGAGAAGGGCCAGAAGGAGGAGGTCCGGCTGGCGGAGATGAAGGGCTAGGAGTGGGTTGCGGTGGGCGAGGTTGAGTCTGAGGTTGCTGACTAGCCGAAGCGGGTCGCTTAAGGGCAGCCCGAGACGATTGCATCATGCAAACATTCGACAAGCTGGGATCAGAGATATGAGGAGGGGGAAGACCAGGAAAAGTTCCAAGCAGGGAGGAATCTTTGTAGACGCCGGGGGAGACACTGGTCAAGGAATCGACGGTTTGCTTATTGGCTACAGAAGAGATGGTCGTCTCCGGAGAGGTCTGAGATGGCGGCTCATGGTAAGACAGCTGGTCAATGGTGACTATCTTTCCATTGTGAGGGAAAGACATCTTGCGAAAAACCGCGGATGGGACAGCAGACATGGCATAGGTGTAGTTTCGCCCCAATAGAATTTTGTAGTCTAGAGGGGCGTCAATGACTTCGACGTCAACGCAAACGGTCTTACAGGCAAGGGTGATAGGACAATTACGAAAAAGGCCAATGGGCTGGGAGGCGTGGCCGTCCCATGCTCGAAGGGTGATCATGGAAGGGGCCAGCTCAGGAGATCCGAGTTGCTTCCAAACCGAAGCAGACATCACACAGGTGGATGCCCCCTCATCGATTATACACCGAGAAACGTTGGCGTTTCGGATTTGGACTGGGATTTGGAAGGCGACGGAAGCAGGAAGAGGAGGATGGTCTGATTGATGGGCGTCGAACACAATCATTTGGTCATCAGCAGGATCTACAGCGCCCACGGCAGATAGTAGAGCCTTCTTTTGGGAAGGGCACGACTGGAGGAGTTCCAGTGTGGAAATGGCAGCAGGAGATTGCGCCAAATCATCTACTATGCTATACGAATGAGCGGCTCGACCAGAAGCAGCATTTCGACGTAACGGTCCTTTAGGAATCTTGGTATGGACCTCAACTTTGGGTTGAGGGATATGTAAGGGACCATTGGATGTCGAAAGAGGCTCTGTAGAACCGGAAGAAGAGGACTCGGGGGCAGACTGAGCGGGAGGCTTGGGGTACTGGCGAGACCGAGTTTGAAGGTGAAGGTCGACGGTTGGGGATGGATCAGAGTTCATCATGAGGATCTGGTAATCGGAGGAACCAGAAATGGAAGGTGGAGTGGCGACCTGTCTGTCAGGTGGTTGGGTAGCCACGAATCCTTGCTGAGGGAAAGGATCAGTAAAGACAGCTGGTTGAGTAGTGGCCACATTAGGGGGAGCATGAGGGGAGGCATGTTGTCCTCACAATGTGGCTTGAGACTCCCACATCTGCCGCATCTGTGGTAAGAGGGGACAATTGTGGGTGTAATGACCGTATACACCGCAACACGAACAAGGCTTATTGGTGCGAAGCGGCCTGTCCGGCTTGGGCTGAGTGCCCTGTTGCTGGTTAGTAGTGTTAGGGTAAACACCTTGAGGATTGGGTCCACGAGTACCAGGGGCAGATTGATTTGGATTGCCTCTCTGCCTTCTTTGAGAAGAAGGGGGATTAGTCGCGCCCTGCTGTGCAAATACTTGTCCTGGAGGGGGTTGTAGGTGCTGTTGCTGGGGTTGAGGAGGCAAGGGAAGTGGAAGCGCATACGCTGGAGGAGCTGACGCACCAGGCTGCAGATAAGGGTAATGGTTAGGTTGGGCAACATTGAGGTAAGCAGGAGGTTGGACATAAGGATGAGGCATGCTCTATCCTGGATACATGCTACCTGGAGGGGGAAAAGTGCTAGAGGTGCTGGCCCCTCCCTGAGGGAGACCATAGCCCATGGGAGGTTGAGCATATGGATGAGAAAGGGCTCCAACGATACCGTCGGAAAAACGAGATGCCCCCGGGGCATTAGCGCCTCCGGGCCTGGGGAGGTCAGGAAGGACGGTATAAACATAACCAGACTGGGCGTAGATTAGGTCATATTTCAAGGCTATTTGGAGGGCGGCTTCTTCGGTTTGAGGGAAATGGGAGGCGACATCTTTGCCGATGGGAGCTAAGAGAGAGCGAAGGAACCAATCCATATAGATCCGATCTTCGAAGGGGGGAGCTCGACATAAGCTTCGTCTTCGTCACCATTCCTGGACATGAGCGGAAAGGCGGGTCGAAGAGGTTTGCTTGAAAGAGGTCAAAAGATCCGTACCAGTATTGTATCAGAGGGGGAGCTAGAAGTAAGATAGAAAGGCTTGGGAAATGGTCACAAAGGTGGTATGGGAAGAGGTGGCTTGGTCAACATACCATTTAGAAGCTTCGTCGGTAAGCGTGCATTGGAACAATCGAAGACGGATGGAGTCATCAGTAATGGAATTGGAGGAACACCACATGTGGAAATATCGGACATGATTGGTTGGATCTTCTCCAGCAAGGCCTTTTAACTTAGGGATGTCATAGGGGAGCTTGGTTGGCATAGCAAGCCAAACAACATCGTGGCGGATAGGGTCATTGATCAACTGATTGAAATCGGGGAGACTAAGGCCTGCGATGTACGACAGTAAGGGTATGGCCGAGGTAGTTCCTGTGGCGGTTCCGCTAGTAGTAGTTCCGGCATTAGGGTTGGGAGCACCGCTAGCATTAGGCCCTCGACCAGACATAGTGAAGGTGATAGGGGGAGAACCGGAAGGAAAAGGAGAACCCAAAGAATTAGAAGAGGAGTCGGAGGGCGGACTCGGAGGAGGACTGGCTCGACGACGGAGGGACGGAGCAGGTCGATCGACCGGAAACTGAGGGTGAAGGCCAAGAAGTCTCCAGGAAGTGCGCCTTGGGGGCGTAATGATGACAACACAAACACATCACAAGGGGAAGAAGAACGACCACAAGGGCAAGGAGGTGCAGAATCAAGTGATTACAATGTCGAAACAAGGGCAGATAGGTGCAGTGTCAATTGATTTTAAAGTCTTTGCCTGGCGGTGTAAACCAGGCTCTTCTTCGCTTAGGGTGAGTGTGTGGCATGCGTTAATTTTAATTTTTAAACCCTTTTCGTTTTGAGAGCAAGAGAAAAAGTGTGTTGCGTAACTGAAAATAAATCTGTAGAGAACAGTATATAATGCTGAAATAACAGAAAAATAACAGCTACTAGTGCATCGATTCAACCCAAGAAGGTGGGTCGCTCAAAACTAATCTAAAAGAGGGCAAAAATCTAGTCAAAACACACTTAAAAAGAGGCCAATAGATCTAGGTTTAAAAGGGACAGGGATCTAAAGGATAAAGCTGCTGAAAAAAGTTGCAGATTACAGCCAAGAGGCAGAGGCAAGGTGGCTGGAAAAAAGGAGGAAATCAACAAAAATCAGAAGGGGCAAGGAGGAGGCCCTAAAAGTAGATCCAAAAAAATCTTCAGGAGGTGATTTGAGAGGGAGAAGAGCTGATTAAAAGGGAACTGAAACGGAGGTATCAGATCTGGAAAAAGGGAAGGCTGAAACTCTGAAAAATTAGACACCTGAAGCAGCTAAAACTCTTCCACCAAAAGTGGAGGGTACTGAAGCCCTAGGGGGCTAGGTTCCCACTTATATGAGAAAAACAGATTAGGAACAGGTTGAAACAGGCTGAGACTGAGGCTGGAAAACCCTGACAGAAGCTTCAGCAAAACCTAGAAAAATTGCAGAAAAACAGCTGAAAAATTGGCAGGTCGCAGGTTCTGACCTGTTTTCAGTGCAGGTCGCAGAAAAGAGGCTGAAAAGTGCGACCTGGAGGTCCAGGTCGCAGTTTTTGGGCTGAAAAGTGCGACCCCCAGTTCCGGTTGTCTCGGCGGCAGATTTGCGGAAAAGTTGCCGTCTCAGTTGCGGCTGATGTTTGTCACCTGCACAATAAGGCCAGAAACACACGAAAGTTAGAAATTTTAATGTTTTAGGGTTTTATAGGGGAAAAACAACATGAAAATAGGGAAAAAAAAAAGCTGAAAAGAAACCCTAGGGTCTGAAGTAGCTGGATATGAAGGAATATGAAAAACGACAGCGGTCGTAATTGAAAACCCGTGTGGAGTCGCCAATTGTTAGTATGAATCCTTTGTTGAAGTGTACGAAAAAGGACCACTTTAGCTACGCATAACTAATAGCCCTAACATCAAAAGTGGCTGCCAATATCTTCAGATCTGCAGCTAGTTGATCAAGAAAAGAGCTGCAAAAAACCAGATCTATGCATAGAAAGAAATTAAGCAGTAAAAAGAAGGGTTTGCTCCATATATCCAATAGACAAGACAAGAAAAATTTTTGAAAGAATTTTTTGTATTAAGGGCACCTGGGAGGAAAACAAGAAGGCGTATCCAATTCTCCTCAATGGGATGGGCTCTTGGAAGTCCTCAGCACTTCAGATCTAGAATCTCTCTCTCTTGTTGGTGTAGAAAACCCACACAAAGATAGAACTCAAAGGGAGCTCACACAAAAAATAATGTAGAAAAATGTGACCAAGTGTATAGATCCAGAGTGATCTAATAGGCAACAAAAGGTGAAGAATGGTAGGAAAAACCCTCCTATTTATAACAAAATATTGGGGTCATTCTAGATCTTGGTGCATGATTAAAATAATGTTAACCAAATCTAGATCCACCTTTTATGGAATATTTTATTATATTTGTTGGAGGGAAAAAGTATTTGAGTTGGGTCAAATCCCTTTATTTGTTAATAATAAATAAATAAATGATTTATTTATCTTTTTAAGGAAGTGGTTGAAGGATAATTAAATAAATAATGATTTATTTAATTATTTCTGGGTGATTTGGTCATATTTAACAAGGAATATTATCTAAATAAGATTTAAATAATTATTCCTAGAAAATAATAAGATAAATAAAGGTTTATCTAATTAATTTCTTTGCTTTGGGTTAAACATGACTAGGAATAATAATTAAATTATGGTTTAATTAATTATTCCATGAGGAAAATCAAACAAATATAGGTTTGTTTAATATTTCTTTTTGGGGTTTCCTGTTTAGACCATAAACAACCTAATAAATGTGGTTTATTAAGTTATTTTACATAGTGAAGGCAATTTTACTTAGGGTAAAATTGGTCTTACATGGTGTACTTGGGTCCATCTAATGATAATAGGTTAGATGACCAAAAAATGGTGTAACATCCACCATTCCACATCATCTTCTGCCCTTTCTCCACATTCCCACTATCATCCGCCCCCATCCGCCCCCATCCATGGTTATCATAACAGGTTTCGTGTTTTTGCAGGGCTTCAGAAAGGCAGAAAACTGCCACAGCTCAGAAGTACTACTTCAATGGCATGCTGCGTAGATAGAATTAAATCTGGAAGCTGGTACCACAATAGAAAAACCCAGAAAGGTAGCGCCGTCATAAATATTACCCAAGGACAGTCCAACCTCCGTGAAGAAACCTATCTAGCACCGTTAAAGCCCAGATTTTACAGATCGAGGCATTTATGGAGCAGTGGAGAAAAACCGGCTAATGATCAATGGATTCCATCATTCAGTATTGAAGGTTTGAGCTTTAATACAACGATTTAGAGGTAAAGCATCAGATCAGTGATCCTGTGGATCATCCAGAAGGTACAGCAGTAGAAATCAATGCATATCAGGGTTTTCTACAGCAGCAGAATGTTTTTCCTCCATAAAGGAAAAAGCGCCCATGCAGTGTTCAATCTATGCCGTGTTCTAGAGAGATTTTCTACCCTGAAACAACCCCAGTACTATCAGAGCATTTATTTCATCAGTATGGCAGACTTCTTGATAATCCATTTATCTTCTTTTTATTCTCCAATAGCGCCATACAGTACTGCAGTCAGAATACATCAGAGTCATTTCAGAGTAATCTGTAGTCTGAAGAAGATCATTCGTTCACCCGAAGAACACCAGCGATTAATGCACAGAATTTATACAGAATGGGCTTCGGCCCTCTTTCTTTTCAGAAGTTTAATACTGCATTTAGTTCTTCACCTACGTCCTCTGCTCCTCCGGAGCTATAAATTCATGAAGAAACTCATTGTAAAGGTTGTTGATCAGTTATCAGAGAACTGCAAGTAGTTTCTTTTGAGACACATTCTCTGTGTAAAGTTGTAAGATAGGTTGAAGGAGATGTTTTCAGACTGAGTATTCAGCTATTGGCAATGTTGTACTTGATTGGTATTGTTTTTTAATATGACAAGCACATTTCTTTGGATCCTGATCTGAAGCAGCGGTGATGTTTTCCTATCTTTGTGTTTACATTCATTTCATTTCATTTCTACTGGCTTGCATCAGAATATTGGCATAGGATTTACCCTTGTTAGGTACCCTATGTTTCTGCTCTCCTTGCCATTGATGTTTCTCTTCTGAATGTATTATCTAAGAAATGATTTCAGTTGGTTTAACTAGTGTAGTGGATGTTATTGCCTGCTCTCTGATGTATGAATTAAATGAATTCAGTTCTTAGATGTTTCTTGTTATAGATTAAGTTGGAAGATTTGGGAACACTGGGGATTAGAGTTAGCCCTGTCCACTAGGATCCTTGTGCGACCAGCTGGTCTTTAACTTTGTGCTATGAATCTGTGTTATATCCTCCCCTTCTATCTTTCCATATTACACAATCATCTTTAAGATCCTATGTTTTATATGACTAGCCCAATTGAAAGCCTGCCTATTGATCAGCAAGCAAATCCTTTCCTGACTCCATTGCCCAATGGTTTTGAATATTTCCTGGAACTATTCACCTCTACCTAATCCCTCTTTTCTCATCCTGGTCTTACACTGAATCCTTTTTTCCTGATAACCAGCAACCAAACAAACAAATTAACAAATAAACCTTCTGCCTATAACTAGCCTAATATCTTAACATTCGAGCTTCAAAGACAAATATACTTTGACTATTATAGAGAGATCCCTCTCTGGACCCAGGAGGGCTAGATCCTGAGGTCTGAAAGTGGTTTGATGTTGTCTCATCTTTTGGTCTTGCCAATCTGGCCAAAACATGGGAACCCCAACATGATGGCGACTCCACTGGGGAAGCTTTCTGAGTACCATCCATCTTACTATATCATAAGCCTCATAAAACCTACAATCTCTGGTTAGGTTGGTAGTTAGACACTCCTATTCTCACATCAACCTCTATACCATTTGTTGTGTTTTTCCCATACTCTTGGACAGAGTCTGGAAAGGGCCAGGTAGCCTCCAGATCTCACACTGTTTCAGAGGTGACATATCTGGTAAACGCCCTCCCAGTCAATCTCTGGTGAGAGTTTTGCGGTGTCTGGAAGATATCCCTGAAAGGGGGAATCTCGTAAGCACTGTGGTGGACAGTGTACCCTCCAAGAACATCCTAAACCTTTCCACCTGGCGACTCCATAGCTCCTAAAATATTTGAAGACTCCACTGGTGATCAGTAGGCCTCCTGATTATCTTGGTTCACATTAGACTCCACTGTAAGACCAGCCTTCATCACAACATCAACCACAGTAGAAATAATAGCTAGGGTTAAGCTGCTTGGTCAGAAAACAATATTCTGGCTTCTAGAACCATTCATACAAGGGCTTACCCTAACCCAGACCCACCTGAAATAGTTGACAACCCTGAGAGTATCCTCAAAGGATCTCACACACATAAACAACCAACTATTTCCAACCACATCCATAGAGCTAACTCTGCACCAGAAGATCTTACAGTTATATCGCACTTTCACCTCGACCTAGACCTACCTAACAGATTACCTAGAACTAGGTCATTCAATAGTTTAGACCAGCTAGACCTTGAGCTTCCTGGTTCACCACCTCAAAGTGGTAGACACCTTGGAAATAGGTTGACCCCTCCGTATACACCTCCTGATATACATTTCATACAAAACTCAGGGCTCAGTCACCCTAGATCTGCTCATCAGTCTATTGCTGGTCATAATATCCCTGTCATCCACATATCAGCTGTCCAAGTTAACCTTTTACCTCATCAGAACATCATCATGGCAGCCTGGTATGCACCTCTAGTTTTACCTCAACCTCTAGTACCCCTACCCAATGATTATCTGTCAAAGATCCCACACTTCACTGCAAAAGAGTCCATCACAGCCCAGCATCATGTAGATAAGATGGAAGATTCTTTTGACTACATGGAAATAGATGATGATACAGTCAAAATGAGAATCTTTACCCAGAGCTTAGGGGGTGATGTGAAGAAATGGTTTAAAGGCCTACCTCCAGGTAGCATCAATGATCTTCCAGCCTTATATCAAAATTTCATAAAAAAATGGGAAACTAAGGCTAACCCTCGCCAAATCTTAGCAGAATACATGAGCCTTAAAAGAAACATAGGAGAGAGTGTCCATGATTACACAAACAAGATTTAACAGCATTTACAATGCCCTCCCTCCACATATGAAACCTCCACAAGGCATGGCTCTGGAAAAATACCCTGAAGGTTTTAATGCTGACATGGCTTATGAGCTTAGAGATAAAGAGTACAACACATTGGATGAAATGCAGAAAGGAGCAGTGAACATAGAGGCAAATCTGATTGAGAAAAGAGAAAGACTGAGATCTGAGAAGAGGGTAACATATAAATATGACAATGTAGCTTCCACATCTGATCCAAATTATGATAGGTTATCCAAAAACGTGGAAAGACTACAACAAATGATGGAAAAGATGGTTTTCACAGTTAGCAATCAGAACAAAAACCATAACCAGAACCAGAACTTTAGAAGAAACAATACCACTCCCAACAGATAAAGAGAATCAGATCAACAAGTTATTCCCCCATTCCGAGAGAATTTTCTAGATGAAGATGAGGGAATCATAGAAGAGTCTGAAGGGAACACAATAAACATGTTTGAAACATAAGATTTAAACCATAACTGTTACTCAGAAGAAGATCAGCCCTCACCCTCTGGTTGGGAGGAGGAATGGTTAGAATCTGAGGATTACAGGCTAGGGTTTGGAAATGCCATGATGCAGGTCAGAGAGCAATATGAACTTAGAAGCAAAAGGAGTCAAGAAACTGCCAAACCAAAATATTCTGAGGTCACCATCAAGAAAAGACCTGAGAAAGCTTCTAAAGCAACTGCTGAAAGTAAAAAATCAGCAATTGAGAGTTCTGGAAAGAACAAAGAGAAGGACAACCAAAACACTGATACACAAGGTAAACCATCTAGCAGCACTAGCGCTGCGGTTAGTGCTCTTGATAAAACTGTCACAAACGCTGTACATAACGAGAATCAGCACACTGATTCAGCCACTAAAGCAGTGGAAAACAAAACAGAGTTGAACATTCCAAAGAGTCAGTCCACTTTCAATTTGGAGAGTGAGATTGCAAAAATTAAAATCTCTGTCCCACTCTTTGAGCTGGCCACTCAGGATGTATATAAGGGCCAAATTTTGAAAGCATTAAATTTAGGTGAAAACAATGACACTGTAAATCTGAGCGATGATCAACCTGCCCTTCTGTTTGGTCCAAAGATAGAAGGAAAGTTTCAGGAAGGGGTAGTACCCCCTTTTTACATCAGTCTTAATATCCATGATAAGATCCTCCACAATGCAATGCATGATTCTAGAGCGTCACACAACCTGATGCCTAAAGTAGTGATGGAAAGATTAGGCCTCGAGATAACCCGTCCCTATAAAGACCTATACTCTTTTTACTCTAGTAGAGTAAAGTGTCTTGGCCTGATCAAAGATTTATGTGTGAGCCTTACTCAGATTCCTGCCAAGTGTATGGTCATGGATGTTGTGGTGGCAGATGTGCCACCCAAGTATGGCATGTTATTATCAAGATCATGGGGAGCCAAGCTGTAGGGAACGATGCAGATGGATGGGGCTTATGCCACAATCCCAATATTTGGCGAGCTTAGAAGACTGTATAGGGAGGCGCAAATGAAATTCCTGTTTAGTAGCCCTGAAAAGCCTGAAAATTCTCCTCTATACTCTATACATACAGACCTAGATTCCTTTATCTTCTGTAATGATGAATATTTGGGGGAACCAGAATCTGAAAACATAGATACAAGAAAAGGTACACGGGATGAAACAGAGCCAATGGATTTTAACATAATGGCTACCCTAGACTCAGAGGATGAAAACGTACAAAACCTTGAACAGTGCACTGAAACAACAACACAAAGTGAACCAAAAACAGAATGTAATCAGCCAAATAGTCACCTCTATGACTTCCACATCCATAATGAAAAACTAAACAGCCCACAGCCTAGTGCAGACCCTATAACACAACATAATGGCAAACCCAGCTATAGGGAAAGGAATGTTAACAAAAAAGAGAATGAACCCCTGTGGGAAATGAATTTCGATGGGTCCTGCACAAGAAGAACTGCTGGGGTAGGGGTGTGGATACATAACACAGAAAGTGATTACGCAGAGAGCCATGCTTGCAACCTGCACTTCAAATGTACAAACAATGTTGTAGAATACAAGGCCCTTATCCTAGGCTTGAACCTGTTGAGAAAATTAGGAGCTCGTAGGATAACTGTGCATAGGGACTCTGAGCTGATTATCAAACAGGTGAATGGTGAATACACAATGAAACATCCTAGATTGAGAGCTTATAGGAATGACACTATGGATCTACTGAAAATGTTTGTTGAATACGAATTAGTGTTCGTTCCCAGGGGTCAAAATGTCATTGCAAACGGAATAGCCTGCCTAGCTAGTTCCTACCCCAAGACTCCAATCGATCAATGGATAATCATTCAGACTAAATTTAGGCCTGCAGTGCCAGACAATGAAAAATATTGGCAGGTTTTTGAAGGTGATAAACAGATTGAAGATTTCCTGGCAGGCAGAAACGAGTTTGAATTTTTTGATTCAGACTCCAAATCTAACTGCAGCTGCCTAAGTGAAGAATCCTCTGACGAGGAAGAAACACCCTGTAACATAGAAATAAATGCCCTGAACGAAGAAACTGGAAATCCAAATGGAAAATGTGAAAACACAGATAGTGAAGAAGTGGAGGTGCTGCAGGCCAAAGATAAGAATATACCCAGAGGCCTGCCCCCCTTAGAGGACCTCTTCGACTTTGATGATGTAGAAAAAAAGCCCACTATAGAACATGCAGAGTCTGACGTGGAAGAATGCAATTTAGGCACAACAGATAAGCCCAAAATGATTAAACTGTCTAAGTCTTTACCTACAGAAATGAAGAAGAAATACATTGACCTTTTCAAGGAATTCATTGATGTGTTTGCCTGGAGTTATGAAGACTTAAAGGCCTATGACACAAACATCATTCAACACAAAATATCCTTGAAAGAAAATCAGAGGCCCTTCACACAAAAACTTCGCAGAATCAATCCAAAACAATTTCCTGCAGTTGAAAAAGAGATTAAGAAGATGTATGAAGCAGGTATAATTGTGCCTGTGAGGTTCTCTGATTGGGTGTCAAACTTAGTGGCTGTGAGAAAGAAAAGAGGCAAAATCAGGCTGTGTATAGACTTCAGAAATCTTAATAGAGCCTCACTCAAAGACAATTACCCTTTGCCTAAAATGGAACATATTCTTCAGAGGGTAGTGGGCTCTAAGAGAATATCCCTGCTAGATGGTTTCTCAGGTTACAATCAAGTCTTAGTAATCCCAGAAGACCAACTCAAAACAGCCTTTACCACTCCATGGGGCACCTTTATGTATGTAAAAATTCCCTTTGGACTGATCAACACTGGGGCAACCTTCCAAAGAGCAATGGATATAGCTTTTTCAGATGAGATAAGACACTTCATCATTATTCACTTGGATGACATAACAGTCTATTCTAAGATTGAAGAAGAACATCTAAAACATCTGAGAAAAGTGTTTGAAAAATGTAGAAGGTTTGGTCTGTCATTGAATCCTAAAAATACTGTATTTGGGTTGCAAGAGGGAAAGCTTCTTGGCCACATTATATCCGAAAAGGGAATCAGGATAGACCCACAACGAGTTGACGGAATACTACAAATCACACACCCGAGAAACATCAAAGAATTACAGTCCTTCATTGGGAAAATAAACTTCCTTAGGAGATTTATCCCCAACCTAGCTGAACACCTTAGGAATATGACTAACATGCTAAAGAAAGGTGCGGGAGTTAAATGGAATGTTGGAGCTAAACAATATTTTGAATCAGTAAAACTTGCACTCACCCAAGATCCTGTTATGATTAGCCCTAATTTCTCAAAGGAATTCCTGATCTTTTTGTTTTCCTTTGAGCACACAGTGGCTGCAGTCTTGCTGCAGAAAAACACAAAGGGAATGGAACAACCAATTTCCTTTTTTAGCAAAGCACTAAGGGATGCACCCTCGAAATACAACATAATGGAAAAACAGGCCTATGCTCTGATTAAGGCCTTGAAAGACTTCAGAGTGTACATATTTCATTCTCACACCATAGCTTATGTGCCCAACATCATATTCAAAGATATACTGTCCCAAGACCCAGATGGGAAGAGGGGCAAATGGATTGCTTTGATTCTAGAATATGACCTTGAGATAAAACCCACCAAACTGATTAAAGGTCAGGGCTTAGCACAACTGATGGCTGAATCAAAATTACAAGCCCTAGACATTAACATGATAAATACCTTGGATGAGCAACAATAATTGCCTGATCCCACTATTGAGGAAAAGTTTCAAAGCTCTCCTTGGTATTCCGACATTTTGTATGTGCTTACACACCTCAATGCCCCACCTGAACTGTCAAAGACTAAGGCCAGATTCTTAAAGCTAAAAGCTAGGAGCTATTTCATATTGAATAACTACTTATACTGGAAAAACCCAAATGGCCTATTGCTTAAATGTTTGCCTGAAAATGAGGCAGAGAGGATCAAACAAGAATTCCATGCTGGAGAATGTGGAGGCCACATGAGCTGGAAAGCCACTGCAAACAAAATACTTAGAGCTGGCTACTATTGGCCCACCCTCTTCAATGATATCCATAAAATGATCGTTGCCTATCACAAATGCTAGATATTTGAAGGCAAAATAAAACTCCTTCCCTTACCTCTACAACCCATCACTGTTGAGGGTCCCTTTCTGCACTGGGACCTAGATTTCATAGGGGAGATTCACCATACTTCTTATGCACAACAAAAATGGATCCTAACAGCCACAAACTACTTCACTAAGTGGATAGAGGCCATACCCACTAGGAATGCCATAGATTCAGTCATCATTAGTTTCCTAGAAGGTCATATCCTCTCTCGGTTTGGCTGCCCAAGGAAAATAATCACTGATAATGCTATTTCTTTCGGATCCAAGAAAATGGTTGATTTTTGTCATAGGTATCAAATAGCACTCGGTCATTCAACTGCCTATTACCCTCAAAGTAATGGATTAGCTGAATCATCAAACAAGAGCCTGGTAATCATCATCAAGAAGCTATTGGAAGAGAACAAAAAGTCATGGCATAACAAGCTAGTGCATGCCTTGTGGGTTGACAGACTTACAACAAATAATTCCATTCGCATGTCACCATTTCAGCTTGTCTATGGTACAAAAGAAGTATTTCCCACCAGCCTTGGGGTACCAGTGATTAAGTTGGTCCAGGAGATCCAAACAGAGGAAGACAGTATGGTGAGAAGGATAAACCAAACGATCCATATTCAACAAACAAGGGAAGAGGTCTACAACAGAGCAATGAAAGTTCAGGAAAATATAAAGAAATTGTTTGACAAAAGAACCAAAGTTGCTGATTTCAAGATTGGAGATAAGGTTCTGAAGTGGGACTCAAGGAGAGAAGATAAAGGAATGCATGACAAGTTTGACAGTTTGTGGCAGGGTCCATACATCATCCAGGCCACTGTTGGTCCAAACGCTTTCTTCCTACAGGAATTAGATGGTACAAAGCTGTTTGGGGGTCCTGTCAATGGCAGGATGCTCAAGCACTGCTTCTACTGATTTTCCATTTCCAGTTTCCATTTCCATTGTACATACCGTTGCAGTTTTTATTTTCAAGAAAAAGAGAAAAGGTTTCAAAGAACAGAGGAAAGGAGAGGTTCAAACATGCTCGAAACATGAATCTCAAAAGTGAAAAATATTGGCTCTAATATGATCAAAACCTGAGCGAAAGAAAGCAAGACAACTGGTCCTAACTTGCCCAAAATCTGGACCAGCAAAGAAGAAAGAAGAATCAACTCTAACACGCCCAAAACCAGAGCTGAAATGAAGAAAAAGAAGTGAATCTAACATGCTCAAAATTTGAGTCACAAAGAGAAGAAGGATACTTCAAGTTTCAAATCTCAAGCCTTCACAGTTTTGTTTTCAGTTTTCTGCGAATTTTGTCCATGAGCAACTGTCTTTATGCCTTGGACCCACAGCAAGTCAGACAGTCTAATCTTGGTGTGACTGTTTTTCAATTTCTGTCATAGAATATAGAGAAGAAATCTGCTGGACAGTTTAATCCCAATAGATATTAGATTAGGTAGAGAAACATATGAGACCAACAGTCTAGTCTGGTCTCATGGAGCAATAAGGGTAGATTTAGAATAGGTTTATTTTCTGTTTGCAAAAATAAATGATGTAAAGGGTATGGCAGCTCAAATGCACCCTAGAAGAAGAAAAAATGTTAGGATAGTAGTGTGGGTAGGTAGTTTGTTGGGAAAGATTTTCTGTTGATGTAATGTCTTCATAATGTGGCAGTTGAGCTAAAGAAAGAAAGGGATGTGTAAAGCAGCAGGCACCTGGCCTACACCAAAGATCTATTCTCTAAATTATTGACTCCTTCAAGAAGAAGCCATTCCCATGTGGAGCCACTGTTAGCCCCTTATAATTTCCTTGACAAAGAAAGCAAGGGGATAATTTGTTTTGTAAGCTTGCAAGGAATGCATTTCCCTTGAAAACACATCATGCTTGTAGCCTTTTACTGTTCCCTGCCTTGTGACTATTTCCCTCTGCTGTTCTGAGTAAATAAGCCTTGATGATAAAGAATTATGCTCCAAAAGGCTTTATTCTGCCCTTGTACCTCTACAGAAATCCTCATTTTACCCCTTTTCCTTTCCTCCCTCGAGGCTCCCCTTTACCCTCTAAATCATACCTGAAATTCCCTTTAAATCCTATAAGTCCCCTTTGTTTGACCATTTTCCCATTTTATCTCCCTATCGTTACCCTTCTTTGGCTTCAAAATGCATTAAAATGGGCCAAAAACCCACTTTCTGACTTACATTAAGGCCCAACCCCTTTCGGCTTAGCCCCCTTAACCACTTCCCCATATGCCCTTAGCGCTAAGACCAAGCGCTTAAGTCTTGAGCACTCATCGCAATCGCACTATCGGGCGGGCGCATTCCCTTTGTTACAA